>JAJJWX010004894.1:0-95104 GCA_023529315.1 Papaver bracteatum | reverse complement strand
TACTTGACGCTAAAGTAGTAGACCAAATTGGTGAGTTACTATAACCACTAAGTAAAACTAAGTTTCCATCTAAAAGTGTTAACTTTGAAGTAGATGGATCAAGAAGAGGTGCATCTCTGTTCGCAACCCAAACAACAGTTTGAACTGAGACTTTATTGTAAGAGTACCAAATACCTATATAGTAATTCTGAGACGTACCTGGTTTGAAGAAACCCAATACAAATCTATCACTCTTTGATATAATAGTTTGATCTCCAGTTAGAGAATCACCAGAAGAAATTGTATCCGCAGCAATTGTATGATAGGGTTTACCGCACATGGCAAAACCAAAAACTAGAATAGAAAAAAAAAGCCATGAATTTTTTTTTATTGTATCCATCTTTAAACAAATAGTGATCAGGCAAACCCACAATAAACAAAATAAAATATATCAGTTTTAATAAGCACTTTTTTTTCTTGTTTTTCCATTGACTCAATTTAGTGTTAATTAGCCATCGACAATATTTTTGTGGTTGTGCATGAAATGAGTTTAATGTTAGCCATCGGCAATATTTTTGTGGTTGTGCATGAATTTAATGTTAGCCATCGACAATATTTTTGTGGTTATGCATGGACAATCAAAATGAAAGAAAAACAAGTCTTTGACGGGACAAAGAAGAAGACATGCACATACAGTGATCCTGCCTAGTGCAGTTGCCTTCTTTTACCCATTTCTCCCTTTGTGGATTATATGAGCATTTGAATGAATGTCGTGTAAATTGGTGGATCGTTAATGTATAAAGGCAAATAGTCAAAAGGATCTTTAACGTATATCACATTTCCGTGACTCAAAATTTTCAACATGTAGCAAAATGACATGGTCACAATGACTCTGACTTTCAAACATAGTCGTGCCAATGAAATGACATGACAAGTTGTCGTAAGGGCGATTCCAATGGAGTCGACAAAAAGGATAGTCAAATGTCCAAATTGCACATAGCGGCCTAAAGATTACAGGGCGCCTCGTCAATGGCCGAGCAAATAGTTCTTGTGATTTAGTAACCGGTCCGAATTTCTAATTTTTACTATGATGTAGGACTAGTAAAAAAATATATAATCCTAAATAATCAAATTGAAATCAATTAGAATAAGGCTTTTTTTTTTAGTTTTTTCGTTTTGTTGCTGTTGTTGCCCCCATTGTCTTTATTGACTAGAACACCGCTTTCACAATGGGAGGGCCGACCGAATAAAAAAAAATACCGCTAATTGTATAACGCATTATATATCATTTTAGTGAATAACTCTGTGCCATAATGGCACAGAGTTGATTATGGCTTTGATGAAGATACTTTTATCAGGAAATTTTTGCTTGCCACATGCCAAGTAATTATGTAGATGGTTATTTTGTGTTCTTTCTTAGAAGGGTTGCACAGGAACCGTACTGAGAACCAGATAATTTTGATCCGAACCGAGTCGAACAGTACATTCAATGGTCGGCCACAGTCTGAGATTTCACGACCGTTAGATCCTCTGTTCCGTCAATGGTTTGAGGCCAAAATGGATCTGAAATAAACCGATGAATAAAAGCCATTGATTTATATCACAATCAGATCCTAGCCATCTACTTTAAACATATATACACCCTATATAATAACCTTAACCCTAAAACTAAAATTTATTTCATTTTTCATTTTCTTCATCTTTGTAGCAACCGGCAGCACTTCTCCTCTCCGGCTCTCCTTACCATCATCACCATCACGTCAATCATCTACATCTGGACCACCCAGTTTTTCTTCTGCTTCTTCTTCTCCTTTTCAACCTACACTGCTACACCACCGTCACCTGAAACGCCACCATCATCAATAGCACCACCACCTGCTTCACCATCATCAACACCTACTACACCACCACCTTCCGATTGGTGAAAAACTGAAGATTGATAACCAGAAATTTAGGGCTCTTAAAAGAATTGTATTTTTATTTCTAGTTTTATGGTTTGAGTTGACATGTATTCATCATGGGTTTCAATTTATTTCTGTAATTTGTGTGTTGATTAATGTTTATTTGAGTTGCTTAGTTTAATTGATTGTGGTATTGTGTGGAGGATGTAATTGCAGGAAATATGTTAGAACTCTAGGATCTTTTTTTTCTTTTTTTTTTTTCTTATTGAATTTGATGAATCTGTGTAATTGATGAATCATTAACTCTAATTTAACTAAAATGATTAGATTAGTTAGTTGATTTAGATATAAGTTGGGTTTTAGAAATCATTTGGAGAGAGAATTAGTATGAAGTAGTAGAGGAGGTTTAGGGGGGGAAAGTTAGGCTTTTTGTGAAATTTGTGATATGAGTGATTCAAATCCTGATTTAGAAGTGGGGGAGCCTTCTAAGTTTCCTCCTACAGATGAGTACTTGTATGATGATCTACCAGACCATGATCGAATGGATTATTTGCATGATCCTCACTATTATTTTCCTCAAACTCAAGATGGGTATGGAAGTGATGAATGTCTTGAGCCAAACTTAGAGTCCAATGACCAAGGAGAAGATAATGGAGATGCAAGTAATCAGGTAGACAACTTACGTGGTGAAGATTGTGATTTTTCCATGCAAATGATCGATTTTACCTTCTTCTTTTTTTCACTACCGATGTACAGGGTCGGCAAGATCGACGATTTTCGATCCTGCCGACCTTAAAATCCGGCGTACTTCTGCTTTGCACAACGTGCCGACTTTTCATTAGCAGTACTACGCTGGCATGGTAGACATTTTGAACCTTTCCAACTATCATATTTTTTGAAACACATGAACTGTTACTTGAAAATGCTTTCGCCGGCTTTTTAAAGTTTCCAGACCATGCCGGCAGTTTATATGTCGGCAGTGTTTATATTCTATTATGTGTCGGCTGTTTATGTCCGGCAGTGTTTTATATGTAGACCATGTCGACCGTGGAAATACAAACTGACTTGAAAATGCTCTAGCCGGCATCTTCAAGTTTTCCAACATTGCCGGCTGTGGTCATGTCGGCGATGTTAAATTTTTCTTACGTTCCGACTATTGATAGCCGGCAGTGTTTTATATGCAGATCTTGCCGACTCTGTTAATACATATCAACTAAACTTTTGATGTTTTGTAGATTGTGGCATTGGTACCTATTACGGATCAGCCTCAAGCTCAGAGAATTAGGGGTCCCGATACTTCCGAACATTATGCTAATGATTTGGAATTGGAGGATAAAAACGACGCGGTCAAGTGGGTTATTGAGAAAGCAAAAGAGAAAATGTGTGTTCTAGTGAAAAACACCCAACAAAAATCTACGCGGTTTGAAATGGTATGCGAATGTTATGTATCGTCGGACGATAGTCACAAGAGAAATGGTCATGTGTATGAGAAGAAGACGACGAGGGTGTACAAGACGAAGTCAAAGAAGTGTGGATGCCCATTCAAGATTATTTTTGGGAGGAATGAAGAAATCGATAACATGTGGAGAATGACTAGAGTTGATGTTGGTTGGCATAACCATAAAGATATGGAAACTCTTGTTGGGCATTGTCAAGTTGCCAAGTCGAAACTCCACGAGTTTGAACAAGTAAGAACAAGTTGGGGAATTAAACCAAGCAAGATCGTTCGTAAGTTCAAGAGGGACGACCCACATAAGCTCTCTTCATTGTCTACAATTTATGCATCCAAGCCAACCATTAAAAGAATTGAATGGGATGGAAGAAAGGTGATAGAAGAATCACAATAGTTAATACACAAATACAACTACGCGGTGAGATACCATGAGTCATCGGAGGGGAAGGTGGATCGTATTTTTCTTGCGCATCCCAATATGATTCAATTGGCGCGTTGCTTTTACCAAGTTTTGTTCATGGATTGTAGTTATAAGACGACTCATATTTATTGATTTAGGTTATAGTCACCTTTAATCGCAATGAGCAAGCAATAATGAACGAATAGGTACAACATGAACATTGTAGGACCAACTTCGGAAAAGCAATCGTTCACGGTGGCATGGTGTTTTATGGATCATGAGAAGGATGATAGCTATATTTGGGTATTGGAAACTCTAAAGCTCCTCTACCACGAAGACGAGACTCCCGGGGTTATAGTCACCGACAATGAGCAAGCAATAATGAACGCCGTGAGGATTGTCTTTACCAATGCACAAAATTTCCTTTGCACTTGGCATATACAATGAAATCTTAGAAAGAATTGTAGAAGTCATATCCAAAAACCGAAATCAAAGAAAAGAACTAAACGTGAAAAAGAGGAAGATGAACGTCTTAGCAAACTAACTAAAGAGGATCGAGAGAAGGAGAAAGAGAAAGAAGACGAAGAATGAAAAGAAGGTGAGATTAAGTTTGGGTTATTCATTAAAGCGTGGGATAAGGTGGTTTGGTCGATGAGTGTGGGAAGATATGAGTTAAACTTGAAGTATTTCTAGGATGATTGGAGGACTAATTACCCCAAAGTACTGGAATATTGCAAGAAACAATGGTTGAGGCCACACAAAGAGAGGGTTGTGAATGCTTTTACTTACGACTATAAAAATTTCAAACTTGAATCCACAAGTATGGTAGAGCAAGCTCATGGGATACTAAAAGGTCTACTTTTCACGAGTCAAAATGGGATTGTGACGGTGCAACATGCTATCCATGAGTACAGTAATAATGATATCGACAAGATAAAAAAGCAATTCCAAGAAAGTAGCTTCCGGAAGTTGAAGGAGTTTAAGGAGGATGATTGGTTGCTTGTTGGTATAGATAGAAACGTCTCACATTGGGAAATACGTTTCATGATGAAACATCTCGCATTGTATAAAAAGTATAACAATCTGGACACTCCTTGTAAGTGTAGGATAATGAAGGCTATCGGACTTCCATGTCATCATACGCTTGGTAGGTATAAAACTCCCATTCCTCTTGATGATATCGATCCTTATTGGAAGTAATTATCTTTCAAACCGCCTCAAAGAGAAGATCCCGGTGAAGAGTTTGGCGACATGTAACTTGGGAAAATAATCCTCGATAAGTACCCCAAGTTGAATAGGTTGGACAAACAAACTATGAAGCACAAGTTGATGCCGATTGTTTACCCTTTTATGGAAGAACTTGAAGAACCGGAGAAACAAGATCCTAATGGTAGACCAACTACCAAAAAGACGAGGGCGGAAGAAAGAGAACAAATCAAAGAGTTTTTTAGTACAAATTGCGATCAAGATCAACCCAAAATAGAACAAATCAAAGAGTTTTTAAGTTGAAGTAGTGATCAATCCAAGAGGGAAAACATGAAAGAGCATTTGAGTACAAAGTGCGATCCATCCAGACATGTTTATACCGAGGAGAAATACAAGGAGGAGTCCGCTAAAAAGAAAAGAGTTTGTCCAAATAAGGATTCAACTACACCAGCGGTATCTAACTTGAATACAAATGGCACTCTACCTTTTGAGAGTCAAGCAAGTGTGGAATTTGTTGGAAACAAAAGGGGTCGGCCAAAGAAGGATTTAACTACACCAACAGTCTCTAACTTGAATACAAATGGAACTCTACCTCTTAAGAATCAAGCAATCCAAGGAGATATTGCGAAGAAAAAAGGTCGTTAAATGAAGGGAGTACAACCGGTGTTGCAAAGGTATCGCAATCAACTCCCTCCAATTATTCAAGATTTCGTGATTGGTACCGACGATGTTCCGAAAGATGGAAATTGCGGGTTTCACGTTATCTCGCAACAATTGGGACACCTAAGTGGAGCGGTTGAGGAGAATCTCACCCAATTCCAATACATTAGAAAGAAGAGGGCCGCTCAACTAGAAAACAACAAGGAGTTCCATATCACAATGATGCTAGAAGGTTCCATGGAGGAGAAAGAAGAAACTTTCATAGGTTTGCTAACTAGTGTTAAAGGCCCGGAGGGAAATGCACCGATCAAATGGGAGCATTAGTTGAGAATGCCGGAGTGTGGCCATCTTTTGACGGATACGTGGAATTGCGTGGTACATTTTTTTAGTGAGGGACTATCTATAGAATTTGCACTGAAACATGCGGTTTGCGTGGACCAACTCAAGCATAGAAGAATTGTCATTTCTTTGGTGGACAAAAATCATTTCATTGGTCTACAACTCAATAAGGAATGTCCATTACCTCCTCTATGTAGGTTTAGTTTTTGGGAGAAGTTCACAAACAACAAGAGTAGGGAATGGATAAAAATTTATGAGGACAACATGGCCCTTTGGAATGTTATAGATGAGTCAAGGAAATGTCCCATAGATTTGACTAAAGGAGGTTCAATAGATTTGAATGAACTCCCTCCAATAGATTTGAGTGAGGAGTGATTATGATTAGGGATTAAGGAAGCTTTTTGTGTAGTGTACAATGAAGTACTAGACAAAACATTCGTACTTTTTGGAGTACTTTTGTAATCGCATGCGTGTTTTGTGTAATGTACTTTGGAGTGCTACAAATGGATGTGTTTTTTGGGTGTATTCTAATTTGGTCGGTATCATATTTATTCCAAGACCATGCCGGCTCTACAAGGGTCAGCACGTTATTATATCGTTAGACTACCGGCCTAGATGCATGACAGTATAGGAAAAAGCTGCCTGGTATGGCCAGCAAGGTATGGCTTTTGCCATACTGCCGGCGTTTACTACGCTGGAAATGTTTATGACATTTACCATGCCGGAAACTAACTCCCATAAAAAGATTGTTCCTGGATGTTTTTTCTATAAAGCCGGCAAGGTCCTGGTTTTTCCAGGTTGTCGGCTTTCATTGTGCCGTCATTATGTTTTAGGAGAACAATTTCGGCGAAGAACTCCCTCAAAAATTCATGAATGTTATTTTCCATATAGCCGGCAATGTGTATTATAATATCCATGCCGACAAAAAAAACGTCGGAATGATTTTAATTTAGGATAATGTCGACTCTAAGGCCGTCGGCAAGCTTATAATTTAGAAAAATGCCGACTATACATCGGATACAAACCTTAATTAAAGCATACAAACGTTAAAAACTTAACCCTAACACATTTGGGACATAGATAGTATCTTTTTCCAGTACACAATTTCTTAGGAGAGGTAATTAGCTTCATCTTACCGTCGCAACATGGATCTGTGCATGGTAGAAGGTTGATTTTAGTAACTTCATCTTCATACGGATCTAGACGCTCATCTATCCAATAGATAAACCCACAACAAGTACATTTTGAAGCATACAGCTGATATACACCTCCTATTGCATCTTTCATGAGAAATAAGAATCCCTTACAACCTTCAATAGTGCATTTGCTTCCTTCAAAGGGACAATCGTTTGCAAAATGACCACTTAGTGTACAAAGACTACAAATATTTGGTGGTGAAACTTCCATTATTTATGCAAGGTTAAAGATGAAGTTGGGAATGCTTTTATAATAACAGCATACCTAATATCTTGATTTTGAAATTTCTAGCCGTTGAGCATTCAATGGGTTGGACTTTGTACCTAAAGGGTGCAACTACCATTTCGGTCGGCAAGGTAGGCATTTAATCCCATGCCGGCCTCAAGTACGGTTGGCATGGTATGAATTTCTTACCATGCCGGCCTCCAGTATTTTGTCTAAAACTGCATAAACAAAATAATAACTTCTAAACCAACTAAAACTGAAAATAAAAATAAGTTTAACAAGTCTAAAACCAAAATGTAAGAGTTCAAAACATAATGTAATAGTTGAAACCAGAATCTAAGTTTCTAAAGCAAGTAAAACATAATAAAGTTTAAGAATTTCAAGGATCCTTCTCATTTTTGTTATGTTCCTCCCCATCACTAGCTTTTTCACATGCATCAACTTTTGCTTTTCCCTTCCCCTTCACTGGACCTATGTAGTCACCATCCTCATTGTAATAGGGGTTCACTCCAGAAAAGTCAGATTCCCTGAAAAAAATTCATGGATCAACCTCCTCTTCTTCCTCCTCTGATGATGTGCATTCAACATAGTTGAGGGGATTGCTAGGACTGTTCATAAACCTTAGGAAATCTTCAGGATCTTCCTTACCCATCAGAAGTAACTTTCTTACAGGGAAATTCTTTTCAATTTCATTTTTAGGATCTTCTACATTGGGATAAATTGCGTCAATAAATTCTAATAGCTCATCTTTAGTAACCAAACAAGGTAGTTCTTATTTTTTTCCCTCTGGGAACCTAAAAAGTACACAAATAAGAGATATAAAAACAAACAACACTGTTGAACACAAATAAGAGATCAAAATTGTGACACATTGAAATTTGGTTCTGGTCATCTACATGCCGGCAAGGTATACAATATATAAATTGCCGACCAATATGTGGACGGCATGGAAATAACCATTTACCTAGCCGACCAAATCACATCCGGCATGGTTGTATTAAATAATGATGCCGGCTACACATTAAAAAATATCAAGTTTCTGATGCCTACAGTCGGCAAGGTCCAAGCAAAACACAATGTCGGCTATAATTTAGACGGCAGGTTTTTGTTAGTATACCCTGCCGGCCCTGGTTATTGTCTAACAACCGCCATGAATGATATGAAAGGTCGGAAGGTTATTCATCCGCATACTACGCTGACGCTTAAGAAACAACACACGCCGGCATGATGTTAAACTATCGACCTTGCCGGCCAAAATGCTAAAAATCTAAATTTTGAGATTCTAACCTAATCAAACAATCAAAAAACACTAAACAATATTGGGTTGAGTTTAGAAATCAACTTACAGTCTTATTTTCACCGTCGGAGGGTTGTTTTCAACATTGTCAGGGATTGAACTCTCGGGTTTACTAGTTCCATCTTTTCCCTTACCTTTTTTCTCTGATTTGGATCTTTTGATACTTCCTGTTGAATCTCTCTTGCTGTTGGATTGTTTAGAATGAGCAATTTTTTGTAGAAAATTAAAATTGAAAATTTTGGTTGATTTTGGGTTTTTGGAATGAAAGAGGAGAGGGATTAGAGAAGAAGGATTAGAGGAAGATTAATCAGGTTTAGGTTTAGGGTTTAGTTTTAGGTTAATTATTGTAGGGGTATTAACGTAATTTTACCACATTTTGGCATCCCCTTAGTAAGGGCATATGTAGATTAATCTGGGTATACCCCAATCTCGGCAGGCTAATTAAATGTTAGTGGATAGATTAAATTATTAAATTTAATTTATATTTTAAAATCAATGAAAGGCAAGTACTCTCGGCACTTTCTTATTTTCAGGGAATCTTGCATGTGGGAGTTCATCATTACCTAGACATGAAAATACTGCTAGGAATATAAATTACGACTTCGCTGTAGATAAGACGTATGGTTCGGAAGGCTACCACACAGGGACGGAGCCAGGATTTTAAGTGAGAGAAGGCTACCACCCAGGGACGGAGCCAGGATTTTAAGTGAGGGGTGCAAAAAAATACACAGCAAAGAAAAACAATTGTACACTAAAGATTGTGTACCTTTTAAGTATGTTATTGACGATCACCGTCTCTATCATCGTAGTATATTAGTAACCTCCAGCAAATCAATCTGTTAGTCACAGAAACATACATTTTCCACCATACAATATGATCGAACTTTATATATGTAGTTTAAATTATAAGAGAACTACTCGACGCAAAAAAAGATAGAACCACAAGATCTAATAAAAAAAATTTTCATTATCATAACCCCCAAGTGTTGAGTAACAACAAAATATACAATATACACCACAAGAGCCACGTTAGATAGTTAATTCTAAAATTTCTGATCATTTCCTCTAAATATATGTCTTTATGCATCATGTAGAAGTGCTTCAAATATCCAAAAAATTCGCAAAAAACTACTTTATATGCGGCATTTTTACCCAAAAGAACACCTTATATGCTTTACCAAAAAAAACCAACTTTTACTATATTCAACAATGCCCACGACGTGGTACCATATGTTGAAATCGTTTTCTAATTCTTTCGTTACTGATGCTGCGAAAGATTTCTCGTTCAACATATGTGAGCAAACAATTATTCATATACTCATCACCAATATGACTTTGCAAACGATTCTTCACTATCTTCGTAGCGGAAAACACTCGCTCAACGGTAGCTGTAGCAACTGACAATGTCAAAGACAATGTAATCAACAAGTAAACAAGAGGATATACTATATATTTTTTCGTCTCAACCATTTTCTTGGCAAGCCCACTGATTCCAACCAGCTCAAAAAATTCGTTACTAGAAAGCACATCACGAAGAAAGGTGTCTAGTTGTCGTTCAAGAATCATGAGATCCATTTCCGAAAAATCAGCTGGATATAGTTTAGCAAGACGAATTAACATACCTTTGTCAAAACATGAAAAATTCTCGATTAGATTCAAATGCCACATGCAAAGAAGCAACTCGGTGTTCACTTAATCAAACCGGTCATTGAGGGATGCAATTTGCATATCAATGACGTTGTTGAACAAACCAACTTGAAAATGATATAGATTTGTCTCTTCTTGTAAATTACGTCTACCTCGTCCAAGTGGTACATATGGAGACATCATTTCAGGAACTGAAATATTAGTTTTAGCACAAAAAGCAGAAATATCATTCATAAGACTATTCCACCCACGATCCCGCATGTCCTATAGCTGAGATTTAGAGATCTTCACCAAGTTCATAGCATTCACATTTTCTTGATCTTTTCGCTGCAATGCTTGCGACAATTCATTAGTGACTCCTAACAAAGTGCGTACCAGAAATAAAGTAAAGAGAAAGTCAAATATCGACATTAAAATCAGAAAAGCATATGCTTTTCCCCTCGCTTCACTAGCACCTTCTCGACATACAATCTCCAACATTTATAAAATTGATGGAAACATAGAAATTAAACTCAGCAATGTGTTGTAATGTGTACCCCAACGTGTGTCGGAAGGCTGTTTGATGCTAGTTTCTTGATTCAATCCCGAGCCACTTAAACGTTCACCTTTTTCTACTAGTTCAACCACTCTAGCAAGTTCTTTTTTTCGAAGAACATTTCTGCGTTTGCACGAGGAAAAAAAAATTGTAACAACTTTACTAACTATAGTAAAGAACAATTCAACCTCACCATGCTTCTGAACAACATTCATTAATGCCAATTGAAGATAATGCGAAATATAATGAACAACATAAGATGAAGGGTTTTCTTTTCAAAATGAGTGCTTTAAGTCCGTTGTACTCACCTTGCATATTAGAAGAACCATCGTAAAAATGCCCTCTCAATCTCATTATATTTAAATAATATATAGAAAGTAATGCATCAACTGAATTATTCAATGAAATTTTCGTCGTTTCAAGGACATGAATGATTCCTATGAACCTTTCAATAATACATCCTTCCTTGTTGACATAACGTATACAAACTGCCATTTGATCTATAACAGAAATATCGCGAGACTCGTCAACCATAATACCAAAAAGGGAATCACCAATGTCTTCGCGAATTATATCCATAGTTTTCATTGCAGCTGCACTCACTATTTGTTTTTGGATGTCTGGTGATGTTAACTTGTTATTACCAGGAGAACTTTTCAGAATTTCACTCTTAATAATATCATTATGTTCAGCTGTGTAATGAAGGAGTTCAAGAAAGTTACCTTGATTATTTTAAGTCTCAGATTCATCATGGCCACGAGAAGCCAATCCTTGACATAAGAGAAACCGAAGACAGTCAATTGATGTGTTCAAACGAATCATGTACCCCAAACTCTCTTGTGCTGTTTGATGTTTAACGATATTCCGAATATGATGTGACTCCTGTAGTAACTCGCGGATTTTCATACAAGCATCATTGTGAACACTATTCTGTTTTCCAACATGCTTTTCCAACTTATTAGGTTGACTACAATTTGAAAAACCTGCATTTACAAAGGAACCACAAGCACCATTACCCTTAACACAACTTCTAAAAAGATAACAAGGCAAGAAAAAGGCAGCATCTTTGGAAATGCTATACTCTAGTCAACTTCCATGTCTTAAGAACCAATCTTCATTGAAACGTCGGTTTGATGGCTTCTTTTGTCCCATTAGCTTTTGTGGAAAAAGAAGATTCTTAGGTTGGAAAGGACCCCTTTTCATATAAGTTCTTATGACTTTATCTTGATCATTTGGATGATAACTCGAGATCGGTTTTCTCATTGCAGGGTCTGTTGGAAGGTCCCATCTCGATACCTCCTCATCTACAACTGTGGGAGCTGCTTGTGGACTAGGAACAGGGGCAGAAGGTACTTTTGGACAATGAGCACTAGAAGATGAAGGTGCTTGAGTACTTGAAATTGAAGGTACTTGTTGTGGGTCAGTTCCATCAGGAGTAGGAGTAATAGAAGATGAAAGAAACTCTTCTGGAGTTCTCTTTCTCTTAATCACCAACTTGTCCATTCCTAAACAAAAATGAAGATTATTTAAAAAAACGAAATACAATTCTAACTATGGAATTGAACTGAATAGATATGATTAAAAGTAATAACACTAGATTAGAAGAAACAATAAATACCCAATATCTTAATTTTTCAAACAAGATAAATTATACTAAAACCCCAAAAATTTAATATAAACCCTAACTTTTATTTATATCAAAAATCTCCAAAATAAAATTGAAAAAATACATCAATTCAACATCCGTTAAAGAAGAAATAACAAATACCCAGTCTTAATTTTCCATACATGATTAAACTAAACACTAATTAAATTTAACATGAACCCTATTTTAAATTTCAAAACTAAAAACTTGGATTGAGAGAAGAAGGTACCTGGTAATGGTGATGTGATTGAAAACAATCTAATGATAAGCAACACATCAAAAATACAACCCTCGACGAGACCCGATGATTGAGAAAAGAAATTTTTTCTTAAGAGAAAAATGTATGAGAGACAGAGACTTGAGTTCCGATCCTAAACCTAAGCTCTTACTGTGTTGTCAACGATTATTAGGGGGTGCAAGAAAGTCACTTGGACATTTCTTCCGGGCTTGCTTTGATTTGCGCTTAGGGGTGCGAATTATGAGATTTCAGGAGTGCAAACTTCTTTTTCTTTTCTTTTTTTGGGATTGAAAATGCATCGGGTTCTATTGATTTTAAAATTATGAGGGGTGCAACTGCACATGGTTGCAACATGTTGCCTCCGCCCCTACTACCACCTATCTGTAATATATTTTCTATTGCTAGGAGAACACTGTCAACTGCTAGAAATTGTGTGACGAAAATTTTGTATTTTCCGGAGTTACTTATGACTAGGAATTCATCATATTCCATCCATAAAGAGCAAAATATGCGGTTGTGAAATGCACTAAATTGGTTAAGTAACCCTTAGATTTGAATTCTTTGGTCTAATAGACAAGTAAAATACTCATACCCAGAATTCAAATTATATGCTCCTAAATATCCTCTTTGGGCATCCTGTCCAAACTAAAATTATCATATGTAGTATTAAGTTAGTTACATGCCCATCTTCCCTTCTATCATCGTCTCTCCAAGAGTCATCTATTCGCTCCTCTCTCATCTTCTAATTTTTGTTGGTTCTTGTTTGGTTTGTTTGTTTTATTCTTTTTTCCTTATTGTTTGGTTGGAATTGGCTTTTTCCTTCCCGTTGGCTTGTTTTCTTTGTTTTTGGTGGTGGTTTTTTTGTCACCAATGGACTCGCCTAGGCGACCATGTCATGTATTCTTTTTTTCTTTGTAATTATTGTGGTGGGTTTGGATGTAGAATTTTAAAATTCTGATTTTATGAGGGCAAGGGATTTGGTGGAGTTATATTTGGTTGCCCAAATCCTTTGGAATCACATTTCTCATGATAATCATTTTCCAACAAATCCTTTATATGGAATTCGACCCCTACACCTACGATTTGCTGGGAATTTTTTCAAGAAATTTGTGGATCCACATAGACTTTAAAACATAAACATTTTAACTAGATATTTGCGTGAATTCCGGAATTTATAATCTTATTAGATTTTAAATTCCTATGGATCCTGTATTGTGCTACTAAACCAACCTTAATGAATTATAACCTAAAAGATAAAAACAAGTGGACTCCAAAACTGAACCCTTTAAATAAAAACTGGTTGAAAGTCAATTAAAAAAATAGCATCAGAAAAAAAAAAAAAGTCAATTAAGAAAATTAATTGGTTAGAGGACGGGTGGTTCTATATCAACGGTGATTTTGGACAAAGGCAAAATCACCCACTCACAGTAAATGGGCACCGCCTACCGGAGAAAATAGTGGTGCAGGTTTTGGGACCCACCTATTGTTAGAGGGTAGTTTTGCCGTGTTTCGAAACCACGGTTTATACAGAATCTAACGAAATCCATTTCTGCAACCAAATATAAAACTAGGGCACAAATATAAAAAAACTCTCTGAAACCCAACGATATCCTTTTTTTTTTTTTTTTTTTCCTTTCTTTCTTTTCTTCCTTCATCAGAAGTGGAATCGCGTAACCCTAGTCTGAAGTTTAAAAACATAACATCATTTGCACCAACAAGAATAGAGAGGTATAGGTATGTTGATTTCATCCATTTTTTTTATATGTTTCGTTAGTTGTAATTCTGATTTAATGTAAAATCTTAAGAAGGCATGTAGATGTTTGAGGAAACGCTCGTAGAAGACTTTTTTTTTTCCCTGTCAAATGCTTGCTATGCTATGTGAATGTAGAGACGGGGTAGATTGGACTAGTTCTAGGTTTTTGAAGTGTGATGAATGTTTCCAGTGATTTTAATGTCTTAAGTAATAGGTTAAGGAGATAAATACAAAATGAGGTAGTCTAATTTTAATTTTTGTTTTCTTTAATTTGTGTAAGATTATCGGGTAAAAGGTACTCAAGGAACACATCAGTATGGAAGAGGATAGGATCAGCAACTTACCGGACTCACTTCTTCACCATATACTATCGTTTCTTGAAATTAAAGTCGTTGCTCGAACTAGCGTATTATCTCACAGATGGACGTACATTTGGACCTCTATCCCCAACCTTGAGTTTAAGTGGGCTGAACCCACAAATAGCAATGTCTATAAATTCATGAATGCTGTGGACGGGACATTGCATCGTCATTCTTTTTCGAATAGCATACACAAGTTCTATCTCCAATCATCCGGGCACTTGTTGGCGCAATGCGGAAATGTGATGGGTTTTATGGAAATGGATTAGGAAATGAATTTAGGAAAAGTGGTTGGTTTATGAAAAGAGGAGGTTTTTATTATTTTTGGAATGTTTACAAAGGCTCTTTGGGTTTTTCTACTAGCTCTCACTCTTGCTACTTGCTTTGCTCACTTGGTTTTTGGATGGTTTCAAATGAACCAAGACTTGCCTATTTATAGACTCACTTATTTCTCTAGATAGTTCTATCTAGACTCTTCTTTACACTCTCATTACACTCTTATCTAGAGGGAATATTCTAGAGTGTAATACCAAGGATAAGCATCTATGAGCTTATCCTTCACATGTCTAATTTGACTAATACTTATCTAGTCTAGAATACAAGGATAAGTATGGAGGAGTTTATCCTCACATGTCTATTTAGACTAATCTAGATAATTCTAGTTTTAACATCACAAATTACTAATTTTTTTTTTTTTTTTTTTTTAACACCCCCTCTTAATTTGTGATGTTTAGCTTGTCTCTGAAATGATGGAACTTATCCACCGTGACCGCTTTTGTGAAAATGTCCGCATTTTGTTCTTGCGTCGGACAGAATTGAAGCTCAATTTCTTTGTTTTCCACTAGTTCTCTGACGAAGTGGTGTCGTAGCTCGATGTGCTTCGTCCGTCCGTGGAAGACTGGATTTTTTGTTATTGCAATTGTAGACATATTGTCACGAGAGATAGTTGTCGGTCGCTTTTGCCTTTGTTGTAGGTCGGTCATAATTCTTCTCAACCATACCGCTTCACATGCTTTGCACTTGTTGCTTGCTATGTATTCCGCTTCGATGATGATAATGCCACCGCATACTTTGCTTTTTAGAACTCCAGAGATAACTTTTGTTCCCATACGTAAAACATAGCTCGATGTGCTTTTTCGATCTTCAATAGAACTTGCGCAATCGCTATCTGTGAAGCCAATTAAATCATTATCCTTTTCTCTTGTATACTTGATGCCAAAATCCTTTGTTCCCTTGATATATCGAAGAATTCTCTTTGCAGCGGCGTAGTGTAACTTGCTTGGCTCGCTCATAAACCGAGAAACAATGCTGGTTGCATTGACTATGTCTGGCCTTGTATTTGTTATGTAGACCAGTGAGCCGACTAGACTTCTGAATGAGGTTGGATCCACTTTAGTTGCTCCATCATTTTTTATCAATTTCTCACTGGCACCCATTGGAGTTGCAATTGGTTTGCAATTCATCATGTTGAACTTTTTCAGTATGTCTTCTGCATATTTTTCTTGGGAAATGAATATTTCTACTGGAGATTGTTTTACTTGAATCCCAAGAAAATATCGCATAAGTCCTAAGTCGGTCATCTCATATTCTTTCATCATCTCCTTCTTAAATTTTTCTGCCATCTCTTGTTTTGTGCTGGCATAAATTAAATCATCAACATAGAGACAGACGATTAGGAAATCCATACCTTGTCTTTTTATGTAGAGGGATGGCTCACTTGGACTTTTCTCAAATCCGTTATCTCGGAAGTATTTGTCAATTTTGCTGTTCCATGCACGCGGTGCTTTTTTGAGACCATATAGTGCTTTGCAGAGACGATAAACCATTTTTTCTTTTCCTTTTCGGACATATCCTTGAGGTTGTTCAACGTACACCTCTTCTTCCAGTTCTCCGTTTAGGAACGCCGACTTTACGTCCAATTGGTAGACCTTCATTTTAAGTTGAGCTGCCAAAGCTAACACCATCCGAATTGTTTCCATGCTAGCGACTGGGGAAAATGTTTCGGTGTAGTCAATTCCTGGTTGCTGAGAATATCCTTTTGCAACTAGCCTTGCCTTGTGCTTTTGAATCGACCCATCTTCATTATATTTTGTCTTGTAGACCCACTTCAGACCAATTATTTCTTTGTCCATTGGCTGATTTACAAGCTCCCATATCTTATTTTTCTCGATTACTCGCATTTCTTCGTCCATGGCATGTCTCCATTTTTCTTCTTTTGCCGCTTCCTCATATTTTTGAGGTTCTAGTGCTATAAATGCACAATTAGATGTATTATAAATATATACTAGGGAACGCACCTTTCTAGTTGTGGGACTTTTTTCTGATGAACTTGGAGGTGTGGCACTTGCTTTTGATGAACTTGGACTTTGTTGTGTTGGACTTGGAGATTTCGGGCTAGCTGGTGGAGTTCTTTCATCCTGACGTGGCTGATCTGGCTCGTCTTCAATGAGTAGTGGCAACTCCTGGTTGTCTGTTTCATCATTCCAATCCCATGATTTGAATTCATCAAAGATAACATCTCTTGAAATTACCAGCTCCTTTGTATCTGGATTGAGAAGTATATATGCTTTAGATTCTTCGCTGTATCCGATGAATATTAGCTTTTCTCCTTTTTCATCGAACTTTTCTCAATGTTGGGATGGAATATGTGAGTATGCTACGCAACCAAAAATTATGAAAGAAGTTACCTCGGGTTTTTTCTTATGCCAAGCCTCATATGGAGTTTTGTTGAGAACTGCTTTTGTTGGCGAACGATTAAGGATGTAGACCGCCGTGTTGACTGCTTCAAAAAGAACTGTTGGGTAGCTTCCTTGCTTTTAGCAGATCATGAGCCATTTCTACGATCGTACGATTTTTCCTTTCCGCGACGCCGTTTTGTTGTGGAGTGTATCGAACAATAAGCTCCTTCTTAATTCCATTTTATTTGCGTAGTTGATAAATTTATTTGAAGTAAATTCTCCACCACGGTCGCATCGGAAAACATTTAGTTGATGACCACTTTGCTTCTCTCTTGCGCAACGCCTTGAACTCTAGGAATTTAGTGAATGCCTCGGACTTTTGCTCGAGAATATACACCCACATCATCCTGGTATAATCATCCACGAATAAGAGAAAATATCTTCTGTTATTGAGTGAAGCTGTTCTTGTCGGACCGCATATATATGCGTGCACCAATTCGAGGGGCCTTCTTGCTCTCCACGATGTGCTTGTGAACGGAAGTCTATGAAACTTTCCAAAAATACATCCTTCACATACTTTATCTCCACCGCTGATATTAGGAAGACCGATGACCATGTTCTTTGATTTTAGAACTTTCAAGGATCTGTAGTTGAGATGCCCGTATCTCAAATGCCATAACTTTCATTCATCTATGTGATTGGTACTCATTGCACAATCTCCAATTGATGGCATAGAGAAGGGAAAGACAAAATTTTCTGTCATTTTTACTTTTGCCACCAATTGCTTATTAATTTTATCATAAATTGTGCATTCTACGTCTTCGAAATGTAGTGAGTACCCTTTTCTTATAAGTTGTCCAACACTTAATAAATTTTGAGCTAGGCCAGGAACATAAAGAACATCAGATATGTATCGAGTTTTACCTGACCTTGTTCGTACGGATATGACTCCTCTTCCTTCAACATTCTGATACTTTCCATCTCCGAGTTTGACTGGTGGAATATGTTGCTCCTCCAACTTTACGAAGTATTCTCTCATTTCTGTTATATGGCTGCTGCATCCGCTATCAACATACCATATACCTTGCGATCTTGTTGCGAGGTGAGGCAGAATAAAATACTTGATTTTGAAAATCTTTTTTCTCGGAATAGTTGGCTTCATTATTTTTAAACCAACAATCCTTTTCCATGTGATTTAATTTATCACACTTGGTGCACTTATATCTGCAATTTTCAGTTCGATGGCCAAACTTTTTGCAAACATTGCATCGGAAATTGGAGGAGTAATTTTTCACGTACCTTTGATTGTTGTTTTTATAACCTCCTTTTCCTCTTCCACGTCCGCGGTAGGAGTTTCTGGATCCTTGATTTGATGATGATCCTTTCTCGTATTGCGAGTTTGATGATGATCCCCTCTGAGCTTTCTTTTTGGCTTCTATATTTTTCTTTTCTTTGAAATTTATTTTTGATTGAAACGCCTGCTCCAACGGCTGCTCCGCGAACCTATTTATCCTTTTTTCATGCGCCTCGAGTGAACCCATTAATTCGTGTACGGAGAGAGTCGATAAATTTTTGGACTCCTCAATGGCAGCGACAATATGATCGAATTTGAAAGGTAAGCTTCTTAGAATTTTTTCTACAATTCTTTTGTTTTCAATGGTATCTCCATAACTACTAAATTGATTCACTATACCAGTAACTCTTGTAAAGAAGTTCTGGATAGTTTCATTTTCTTTCATGAGTAAATTATCAAAATCTCGCCATAAATTTTGTAGTTTAATGGAGATTACCTTTTCTGAACCTTGGAATGCAACTTTGAGAATATTCCAGGCCTCCTTCGAAGTTTTCGCTACCGCAATTCGAGGAAAAATAGTTTTGCTTACCCCCTGCTGTATGAACAGTAATGCTTTAGCATCTTTCTTCTTATTATCCTTATACTCTTTTTCTCTCGCCTCCGTCCATGACGATTGAATTGTCACCGACTCGGGTACCTTATAACCATCTTCTACAAGATCCCATAGGTCTTGTGAAATGAAAAGAGTCTTCATTTGTAGACTCCAATAATCAAAACTCTCACCATCAAAAATTGGAATTAGACTTTGGGCATAGTTGAAACTTTGAATACTTGCCATGGGTAGAGTTTTAGGATTATCGGGATAGGTTTGCTCTGATACCAAATTTGTTGGCGCAATGCGGAAATGTGATGGGTTTTATGGAAATGGATTAGGAAATGAATTTAGGAAAAGTGGTTGGTTTATGAAAAGAGGAGGTTTTTATTATTTTTGGAATGTTTACAAAGGCTCTTTGGGTTTTTCTACTAGCTCTCACTCTTGCTACTCTCTTGCTACTTGCTTTGCTCACTTGGTTTTTGGATGGTTTCAAATGAACCAAGACTTGCCTATTTATAGACTCACTTATTTCTCTAGATAGTTCTATCTAGACTCTTATTTACACTCTCATTACACTCTTATCTAGAGGGAATATTCTAGAGTATAATACCAAGGATAAGCATCTATGAGCTTATCCTTCACATGTCTAATTTGACTAATACTTATCTAGTCTAGAATACAAGGATAAGTATGGAGGAGTTTATCCTCACATGTCTATTTAGACTAATCTAGATAATTCTAGTTTTAACATCACAAATTACAAATTTTTTATTTTTTTTTATTTTTTTTAACAGCACTTGGATGAATCTCGCGTAATTGCATGGATCTCCAATGTAACAATGCATAAGGTCAAAGAGCTCAGTTTATTTTTAAACCAAGACCAACCCTTGTTTATTCCCCTATCTCTTTTTACTTGTGCGTCACTGATAACTTTGGAGCTGCAGACACACTCTAATATCCGTTTTCCTAGACATATCACATTTCCAAGGCTAAAGCGTCTTCAACTTTGTAATTTTAACTTTAGCAATGAGTGCTGGAATGAGAAGCTTTTTTCCAATTCCCCTGTCCTTGAAGAATTGTTGCTAGACTTGTGCAGTTTTCGTATGACGGAATTCTGTATTTCAGTTCCTAGCCTGAAGTTTTTGAGAATTATTGCTGAAGGTTTACGAGACTGTGTTCTTAAAATTCATGCTCCAAGTCTTGTAACTTTCTATTACTCGGGTAATGTTGCAAAAGAATATATTTTATCTGGCTTTCTTACACTAGTGGAAGCATCCCTTTACTTTAAATGTGAAGATGAATATGAAAATTATGCCACAAGGGTGCAAAGGATAGCTCATGAGGAAGCAATAAGTCAGTTTCTTGGAGCCCTTGTACATGTCAAACATCTAAGTGTTCATG
The DNA here is from genome assembly GCA_023529315.1 of Papaver bracteatum. Taxonomy (NCBI): domain Eukaryota; kingdom Viridiplantae; phylum Streptophyta; class Magnoliopsida; order Ranunculales; family Papaveraceae; genus Papaver; species Papaver bracteatum. The sequence goes on along the minus strand of JAJJWX010004894.1, from coordinate 74,302 downwards.
CTGCAACGCTACAGGTATTCTAGTGAGCTGCTGTGCTGATTCTTTTCTTTTATGGTTTAATCTGACTCCGTGATACTAATTTACTTGTTACTATTGCCTTGTGGGTGAATAGGCAATCTCCTTCGCGGGCAAGATGTTGAAAAATCTGCCGATGTTTCATAATATCAAACGCTTGGAAATACTTAATGTACCAATCAGTGATAAACCACTTATTGCTCTGCTCAAAGTATCACCTAATCTTGAAGCACTCGTATTTAGACTGGCAAGTACTAAACTTCTGATTATACTGTTGTGATTTTATAATGTTTGTCGTAATTATTCTTTTTGATATTTTTTCTATCTTTTACGTCACCAATTCAGCTCATAGATGATTATCGCGAGGTTGCGGATACTGAGGGAGATTCTGATGAGGAAGGCAGAGAGAACCATGAGGATGACAACTCCGTTGAGGGTGAAGAGAACCGCGACAGTGAAGATGAAGGTGATGTTGTCGAGATCGCTGAGGAATATGGCACTGATGAGAGTGAAGACAGACACGACAGTGAAGATGAAGGTGATTTTGCCGATGCCGCTGAAGAAGACGGCACTGATGAGAGTGCAGACAGCCAAGAAAATGAAGATGATGGTTGGACGCCCAGTATGGTGAATACTGAAGACTTATTTATAAACCTCAAATCCGTTTGCTTTATGCAATATTCTGGAAACCTGAGGGAGATGTGGTGGGTGAAACTAATTTTGGGGAACGCAAAAGCTTTGCAATCAGTAGCAATATCTCATGTTATTTCCAGCTACGTAAAGGTGAAATATGAACGTTTGGTGGAGATACCATGTTTTCCAAGAGCTGCAGAAAGATGCGTGTTTAAAATACGAATTTGGAGAAAGCGAAAGTGGGAGTACTTCGAAATTCACAGCGAAAGTGGGAGTACTTCGAATTTGGAAATTTGAACTTCCATTTTCAACGACCTGCATGCACACCTAATGAGAAGTCTACCTTGATGCATCGAAGAGTAATACAAAAGAATCAAGACTAGGAAGATACTTCAAATGAGTTCTACATACACCTTGTGATGCTATCTGCTGTAGAAATTGTTGGACACAGAAGCTTGTGCAGTGGATGAATACGAAGACGACGAATAGAAACTGACAAATGAAGGATATAAATGGGAGCTTTATGAGATTGGCTCACCTAATACCAGTTAATCCTTATCTGGGAGGAGTTAGAATTTTCAAAGATGATGGTACTCCATTACTCACTCAAGTTCCTCTTTGAAATAAAACTAGCATTTGTACTTTTAGATAATGATGAGTAAGGAAGAAAAGATATTGGCTGGTAGATTTCTTTTTGATGATGAAGCAGACATTTCTTTTTATTACATTATTTAATGGTTAAGAACATAATGTTGGGAGTGATGAATTTCAGGGATGTATTCACAGTAATCCATCCTTTGTCCATAGTATGAAGTAACATACTTGCAAAAGACCGATGTTTTGGTCTGGTATTTTTCTTTTTCTTTACTTTCAGTACTATAATAGTCTTCTCTATATTCAGGTACACATCATCGTATGAGAGTTTCTTCTTGATGATGATGCGATGAGGCAATCATCAAGTTGATTATGCCCTCAGACAATCATGCTGGCGATTTATAAGTTAGAAGAGTTTGAGACAAATCAGAGCCGACACAGACAATGAAACTTGGTTGACATTATTGATTTTTACTAGGTTTTATCTTGTTGTCAAGTGCAGAAATTAGTATTTTTGCTCTATAAAGTTGGTAGAGAAACTCAGTATTACTGTTTGATGAGATTTACTTTTTTTTTGTCAAATGATTGCAAGACTGAAAGTGTAGTTACTGAATACATAAACAATAATCAAGCAAACCCAGAATTAATTATAACGAAAGCAATCAGAATACACCTTTACTCAATAAAAGTCATTGATCATGTGTCGGATTGCAGTTGTGCATTGATGATTATCAACGACTTGGCTTCAGTTAACCCATTCCTCCTTTACTTTACTTTTGTAATTCTAATCAACGACTTGACCATATTAAAAGACTCAAACGACAAATCTTGATAGAACAAGAATCTTGCGATTTATAGGCAGCTGACGAAGAGGCTGCCCTAAAATGACAATATATGCCTTATTGAAGTCTTCTACCGCGGCCTAGAATTCTCCAGATACTAAGAAAAGCTACAATTGGAAGAAAAAAGAGACTCGAGGGAGTGTTTGCTGTGTGGTTTTATTGTTATTACAAAGAGGAATTATGGGGCTTTCATCAAACCGATCTGAAGATGAAATATCTGAAAAGATGATTTTATTTTAAATTTTTTCGGTAGATTTTCTGTTGAATTGATTTTAATTCTTAATTAAGGTTTCTGGAGGAGAAGAATCTGAAGGACATGTAGTATCGGATACTGATGACGAAAAGGTAACTCGTTTTTGCCCTTAATTTATAGTTTTTGCAGGTTTTCTGTTGAATTTATTTAATTCTGGATGACAGTGATGGAGAAAAGGTAACTCTTTTTTTTTTTTTTTTTTTTTACCATTATTCAGTACTATATCCTGGCTGCGGTTTTTATTTACTTTAGTTACTGTTAGTTTCTGTAGGTCTTCGATTTTTATTCTTAACAAATGTTATTGAAGGTTTCTGGAGAACGGGAAGGTCTACCTTTTGATGCTAGTACAATTGTAAGAAAAAAGCTAAGTGTTCCTTTGGGTAAGTTTTTTTCTGTACACAGTACTTTTATTTATTATACGCATGTTGTTTTCATAAAAACGGATTTCATGCTTTCCTAATCTAATGCTTAGATGTCAAAGATGGCCATAAATAGGTTCTTCTGTGATTGTAGTGGGTTCGTGTTTTGTTACTTTTTTTTTTTTTTGAAGGAATGAGGAGCATGAAAGCTCCAAACTTCATTTATTAATAAAATATAATTACATAACGTTCAATTATTTCCATGAATCGAAATACATGATTAGTACAATAATTTTGAAACGAAGAAAATCGAAAACAAAAATCTACACCAAATATATGTAAACCGACAGGGGAATTGAAATCTTCTAATGGTTTATCACCATTTTGTTGGATACACTCCGAGAAGATATGATGCTTCCATAAAAGAAGTAATATGCCCAAATTCAACATCGAATTCTGAAATCCATGTTCATCACGTCCGTAGATGATCGTAGGAAATATTGAATGAAATCGAAGTCCCTCCAGGAGATATGAGAAATCGTAATGGCATAGACTTGCCATACGTATCAGAAATAAAAACATACTACAATATCAATTGCTATAATGCAATTTGTTTTATTTAAATATATATTACATAAGTAATTCTACCCGGATCTTAAAATAAATTAAAATCCGGGCAGAAAATAAGAAGAAGGTTGAGAAAATTCAATGAAGAAGATGAAGATAACTACTAATGGATGAAGATAACTACTATGGGAAGAAGATAACTGTTTATGTTAAAAGATAAAGTTGAAGAGCAAAATAAGGAGAAAGAGAGAGTCGGGTCCGCGCTAGATGGTATTCGTGTTTTGTTACTGTCTAGTGTTTGTTTGTAAATTGGTCGAGCATGTTTGGTTATTGTGGTAGATATCATGGATATTATAAAAAAACATACTTCATGGAAGACAATGGAGGATTTGGATACGGAAGACACAATGTATTATAAGGTCTCATCCACATTTGATTATGGACATATCAAAGAAAAATTGGGGAAGATGCAGGTATAACTGGATTTCACTGAACTTAATTAGAGTTTTGTAGTGTCTTTTGACTTTTCTGTGATACTGGGGATGGTACTTGTCTTCTTTCAGAAACTTTCTTCTGAGCTGGATAACTTTCATGTTGAGCTAGATAAATTGCATGAATTACGCTGTGAGGCGGTTGGAAGTAATGTTCTTGAAATTGTTAAGCATGTATGTTTCTCAAAAATTTCATTTGGACGTATTACGTTGTAAAGGTTTATGAATCGGTCTCATCGTTTGTGTAACAGTTTCCCGGCATCCAAAGTATGGATGCATATCAGCCATTATCCAATTTGATTAAATATCTTATTGGACAAACTCGGCTAAGGAAACTGTTGAATGATGAAATTGACTTGGTTCCAGAAAAATATAAGCCACTATCCGATGTCGTTGTATATTGTATGGAAGAAAGTCTGCGAAAGAAATTGTTGGATGGTGAATTCGACTCACCAGAGACTTCTTCTGATGCTGAAAGTGATCTCAAGGTAAACTTGTTGAAATTTGAAATGACTGAATTTTATCTTCATTGATTCGACACTGACTGGTTTATTTTCTGATTAAAGGGATTGCTTGAGAAGCTGGATATTGAAGTGGACCAGGAAGATAAAGCAGGCAATAAGTGCGAAATTTCAGCAAAAGTGAGTGCGAGGATGCAGAGTTTAATCAATACCTTAACAGCAGCACTTGCTCGGTCTAGTTTTTCTATGCACAGTGGGAGGGTCAGTGAGGAAGTGGAACTTGCGGGGAAAGCGAAGGAAGGTCGGAAGGGCGTGGAGGATGAGGATGAGGCGAGGGGTCATAAGAGAATGAAACTTGCAGAGGAATGCCTCAACTTGGAGCCCATTTAACCTGCATCAAACAGTGTATCCTGGTTGTCATCAACAGTGTATGAATTTTGAGTGATGGGTAACCAAACACTGGTTTTTTGTTGATGATACATTACCTTTAAATTATAATATCGTTTTATATCAGTGTCCTAAGTAATGAAAAACAATGGCTTTTGGTGGCTGGTACTTCCCAGCTCTGGCTCCTTGTTTTAAAAAAATTAATCAGTTATTTTATTTGACATTTATCTTTGCTCTGAATATGCATTATCCTTAGCCGAAAACAATTAAAGAATTTGTGTCGAGGCTATGTAAGCATTCCATCCTGTGTTCATTTTTAAATTGCAAGTCCATTGAGGTTGCAAAAATAAAATTAGGATAAAAAAATCACATGATAATAATCGATATAATATAAATATGATAAAGTGTCACCAAATTTAGCTATTGATCCCCCCAAATTTAGCTATGCCTATGATAAAGTGTCACCAAGGGTAAAATTCTGTCAATGAAAATGTAGATGGTGTTAGAGGTCCTGCAAGCTTCACATAGTAATTATTGAGAATGTGAACTACAGAACTACACATAATAATGCTATTTCGACGCATCTCATTAATTTGTTTGCTGAATGATGCTCTCTCAATATGGTATCTTGCAATTCAAGATACATCTTCATTCCAAAGCTTTCGGTGCCTACAAAATATGGTTTTGATGCGCACTAGTGAAAATTTTACCTGAGAAGTTTACTGTCTATAAGCTAAAGAAATCTTAGTTCAACCTCACACAGGTTGAATGTGACTAAAGTTGATGATCCACGGCAAATCTTTGGTGGGACAAAGAAATAAACACACATTGTTTGCTGATATGTATACCGCATAGTGCAGTTGATTCCATCCAGTATTGTGACTGTAGGAATGGGGTAGATTGAACTCTATATTTAGGTTCTTAAATTGTGATGGATTCTTAGCAGCACTGGAGCATTTCCACTGATTTTAAAGTTATTTAAGATTAAGGAGACAAAACAAAATGAATTTATCAAACTTTGTTTTTTTCATGAACAAGGCTGGAGTGGAAAAAATGCGTTTCAAAGACGAGAATGAAAAGCAATGTCATCAAGAAACTCCCCAAGAATGCTACAAACTGACTTGAGGCGACAAAACAACCTTATGTTCCTGGTTGTATGGCTATAATTCGTATGAATGAAAGCCTTTGAGATATTACTTGTTACCACTATGCTTTCCTTCATGTCTCTGGAATATTACATGGCTGGGAAGAGATGACAAATTAGAGATGCGCATGCAAAAAATAATATATTTTGCGGCATGAAAGCATGTTTCAGCTAGTGACAGTGTTTCACAAAAGTAAAATGCAGAACACAACAAGCAGAACAGTTACTCCACCTCTCAATGTTTCGAAAAGCAGCCTCTCATCCAATCAAGTGATTGCTCCAGCGTGCGAGAAGGATCGGCAAGCTGCCATTCAAGCGATTTGTGCTTCCATTTACCAACGATTTTCCCTCCTTCCTTAATATCCAAAATTTCCATAATTTCTTTCCCACTGGGCAATGGCATTTCACACACGTTTTCGAGACCTAGTTTCACAATGGCATTTTCAACTGTTGTAAACAAGGTTCTGCGCATGCCTAATTCAATCTGCTTGTGCTCGTCTGCCGAAACGTCATGAGAAGGATCAAAATTGATGGGGTAGTACAATAATGTCGAAATCATCAAGGCAACACGCCACCAACTCAAACTCTCGGCATCCTTTTTTTCCTTCCGAGGCTCCTTGATATTGATATCCCTTAAAAGCAGTCCTGTTAATACTCGAAGATTTGCAGTTTTTTCTCTCGCCTTACCATCTGCTTTAGCAGTATTGCTTGATTCTGTTAATAATGGGATCAATGATATGAATTTTTCCGATGCTCTGTGTAGTGTAATGTGCCTTGATACCACTAAGAGAAGTGGAACAACCACTAAGAGAAGTGGAACAACCACTAAGAAGTGGAACTACCACTAAGAGAAGTGGAACAACCACTAACAAGTGGAGCTCCCATTATGTTGCTTGTGTGCTCTATGTCAACATATACACTACCTCATAGAACCTATATAAGGCCTTCTAGTTTCCATTGTATAAGCATCCCAAAATCAGTTCAAGTTCCTAAACAAAAGAGAGAAACATTAGTAGTGTATAGAGAGAGTAAGAGCAAGAACAAGGTCTTGTTCTTGAGAGGAGTTTACACTCTTCTAATCTTGTTCATATCATAGTACAACGTTATCGTCGTCTTCCAAAGTGGATGTAGATCATCTTGATCGAACCACTATAAATCCTTGTGTTGTGTGTGTGCCTATTTTACATTTGTTTTCATTTCTATTTCAATTCTCTATTGATTGTGCTTAGAAGAGCCATTGGTCATAACAAATTGGTATCAGAGCTCGGTTAAAAACGATCTACGATGGCGGCAAAGTATGAGATTGAGAAATTTGATGGAAGAAATGATTTCAATTTATGGAGGCTAAAGATGAGGGCTGTTTTGGTGCAACAAGGTTTGGTGAAAACTTTGAAGGGGAAAACGGCTCTAGCAGAAACATTGAAGGAAGAAGAAAAAGAAGAACTCATGGAGAAAGCATATGGATTAATTCTATTGTGTTTGAGCAACGAGGTCTTGAGAGAAGTGGCGACGGAAACGACACCGGACGGGCTATGGAACAAGTTGGAGAAAAGGTATATGACTAAATCCGTAACTAATCGTTTATATCTTAAGAAGAAATTACATACTCTTAAAATGCATGAAGGAACGTCTATTATAAATCATATTGATGATTATAATAAAATTCTCTTGGATTTGGCAAATATTGATGTCAAAATTGAATATGAAGACCAAGATTTGGGTTTGCTTTGTTCCTTACCACCATCTTATGAAAATTTTGTTGATACCGTAATGTATGGAAAAAATACAATTTCCATGGAAGACGTTAAAGCGGCCTTGAACTCTAAGGAGTTAAAAAAGACGGGTATCGACGGTAAAGATAATTCGGGAGATGGGTTGTTTGTTAGAGGAAGAGGAAACCAAAAAGGCGGATTTGATAGGAGTAGATCAAAGTCAAGGTCTAAATCAAAATCTGGTAAATTCTATTGCTTTCATTGTAAGGAAAAGGGGCATTTCAAGAAGGATTGTCCAAAATTGAAGACTATCGAGAAGAATACCAACCAAGGCACCGCAGCAAATGTTGAAGCAGAAAGTGATGATGGAGCGGTTCTCACGGTTCATACCGAAAGCTCGGAGAACGGGTGGATTCTTGATTCGGGGTGTACTTTTCACATGTGTCCTCATAAAGAGTGGTTTACTACTTATCAAGCTAGAGAAGGTGGTAAAGTTCTTATGGGAAACAATGTCACTTGTAAAGTGGTGGGTGTAGGTACAATTCAAATTAAGATGTATGACGGTATGGTGAGGACTTTAACTAAAGTTAGACATGTTCCGGACCTGAGAAGAAATCTTATTTCTTTGGGTACGCTTGATTCAAATGGCTGCAAGTATCAAGGTGAAGGTGGAGTTATTCGTGTCTCAAGAGGAATTAATGGTCTTTATACGCTGCAAGGTACTACTGTGACGGGTGATGCAGCGGTATGTTCTTCAAGTTATGATGATGATACTACCAAGTTGTGGCATATGCGGCTAGGGCATATGAGCGAGAGGGGGTTGGCTGTTTTGATCAAGCAGGGATTGCTTTGTGGTCATAAAACAGGCAAGCTTGATTTCTGTGAACATTGTGTCTTTGGAAAGCAGTGTAGAGTCAAGTTTAGTACAGCTATTCATAACACCAAAGGTATTCTGGATTATATTCATTCTGATCTTTGGGGTCCTTCTCGGGTCGATTCACATGGTGGTGGTACATATATGCTGACGTTCATTGATGATTTTTCAAGGAAAGTATGGGTATTCATACTTAAACACAAAGATGAAACTTTTGTAAAGTTCAAGCAATGGAAGACTATGGTTGAGAAGCAAACCGGAAGACAAATCAAGTGCTTGAGGACAGACAATGGTTTGGAATTTTGTGGGGGTGAGTTCAACGAGTTCTGCAAGGAGCAAGGGATTGTGAGACACCGCACAGTCAGAAAAACACCACATCAAAATGGTGTTGCAGAAAGGATGAACAGAACCATAATGGAGAAGGCACACGTGCATGCTCTCCAATGCCAGGTTACCAAAGCGATTTTGGCGAAGCGAAAACACATCAGCTTATTTAGTGAACAAATCTCCATCAACTGCCATTGAGTACAAGACTCCAAATGAAGTTTGGACAGGTTCGCATGCTAACTATGAAGACTTGAAGATATTCGGATGTCCAGCCTATGCTCATGTGAATGAGGGGAAGCTAGAGCCTAGAGCAAAGAAGTGTATATTTCTTGGGTATGCAAATGGCGTGAAAGGCTACAGGTTATGGTGTCCAGCAGAAAGATCAAACAAGTTTCTTATCAAAGAGAGATGTGAAATTTGATGAGCAATCGATGTTGAAGCCAAAGAATGAAGAACTAGATGGAGAAGCTGAAGAGGGTGTTAGTGATAAGGTGGAGCTTGGTGACAAGGTGGAACTTGAGGTGCAAGTTCAAGGAAGCAATAAGACTGTTGTTTCTGATGATGATGATCAAGATATTGTGCAAGAACCTGCCCAGGAAGAAGAAGCACAAGGTCATCAGTACAATATTGCAAGAGACAGAGAGAGGAGGGAAGTTAGAGCACCTCAAAGATACGGCCATGCTGATTTGGTTGCATATGCATTTGCAGTAGGTGAGAGCATAGATAGGGATGATCCAACAACCTATGAAGAAGAAATCGGTGGTGAAGAATCAGAAGAATGGGGAGCATCCGCAATTGAAGAAATTGAGTCTCTTGACAAGAATGGCACTTGGGAGATAGTAGCAAGACCAAAAGGGCAGAAGATTGTTGGAAGCAAATGGGTCTTCAAGAAGAAACAAGGCACTTCAGATGGTGAAGGAACAAGGTACAAGGCAAGGCTTGTGGCAAAGGGGTTTACGCAAAGAGAAGGCATTGACTGCAATGAGGTATTCTCTCCTGTTGTTAAACATAGTTCTATTAGAACATTGCTTGCTATAGTTGCTTTGAAAGATCTAGAATTAGAACAACTAGATGTTAAGACAGCTTTCCTTCACGGTGATTTGGAAGAGCGTATTTATATGCAACAACCAAAGGGGTTTGAAGTTCCTGGAAAAGAAGACCATGTATGTTTGTTGAAGAAATCTTTGTATGGTTTGAAGCAATATCCAAGGAAGTGGTATAAACATTTTGACACGTTTATGGTGGCAAATGGCTATGACAGGAGTAAGTATGATAGTTGTGTATATCACAGGAAACTCCAAGATGGTTCATTTATGTATTTACTCTTGTATGTTGATGATATGTTGATTGCTTGCAAAGACATGTCAGAGATACAGAATCTGAAAGAGCAGTTGAGTAGTGAGTTTGAGATAAAGTATTTGGGCGCAGCAAAGAAGATATTGGGCATGGAGATTCATAGAAACCGAGCTGAAGGAAAGTTGCATTTGTCCCAGAAGGCTTACATCGAGAAGGTGTTGGAGAGGTTTGGTATGAAAGATGCAAAACCAGTAAGTACTCCTTTGGCAGGTCATTTTAAACTTTCTATAAAGCAATCACCTCAAACTGCAGATGAGGCAGAGTATATGTCTCGAGTTCCATATGCAAGCGCAGTTGGTAGCATCATGTATGCTATGGTTTGTACAAGGCCGGATATCACACAAGCTGTGAGTGTGGTAAGTAGATACATGGGAAGTCCCGGGAAGGCTCATTGGCAAGCTGTAAAGTGGATTCTGAAGTATCTAAGGGGAAGTACAGATGTTGGTTTAGTGTTTGATAAACACTATGGTGATTCGACAAATGTTGTGGGTTATGTTTATTCTGATTATGCAGGTGATCTTGATAGAAGAAGGTCATTGAAAGGTTATACTTTTATATTGTGTGGAAGTATTATCAGTTGGAGGTCGGTTTTGCAAAGCACGGTTGCATTTTCTACAACTGAGGCAGAGTACATGGCAGCCGCGGAAGCAGTGAAGGAAGGTATATGGTTGATAGGTTTGGTTGGTGATTTAGGTTTCAAGCAAGAGAATGCAACTTTTTCCTCAGTGATGAGTCAAAGTGCCATTCACTTGACCAAGAACCAGATGTATCATGAGAGAACGAAGCACATCGATGTCAGGTATCATTTTATCAAGGATGTAGTTGAAGAAGGTAGGATAGCGATGCTAAAGGTTCCTACGGCGGGTAACCCTGCGGACATGTTGTCGAAGCCAGTTTCAAGTATCAAGTTCAAGCACTGCTTGGACTTGGTTGGTGTCAACAGGTGTTGAGATCCCCTGAGGGGCTGAGCGAAGACGATGATGATAAGTGGTGATGGTATTCAAGTCAAGGTGGAGATTTGTAGTGTAATGTGCCTTGATACCACTAAGAGAAGTGGAACAACCACTAAGAGAAGTGGAACAACCACTAAGAAGTGGAACTACCACTAAGAGAAGTGGAACAACCACTAAGAAGTGGAGCTCCCATTATGTTGCTTGTGTGCTCTATGTCAACATATACACTACCTCATAGAACCTATATAAGGCCTTCTAGTTTCCATTGTATAAGCATCCCAAAATCAGTTCAAGTTCCTAAAAAAAAGAGAGAAACATTAGTAGTGTATAGAGAGAGTAAGAGCAAGAACAAGGTCTTGTTCTTGAGAGGAGTTTACACTCTTGTAATTTTGTTCATATCATAGTACAACGTTATCGTCGTCTTCCAAAGTGGATGTAGATCATCTTGATCGAACCACTATAAATCCTTGTGTTGTGTGTGTGCCTATTTTACATTTGTTTTCATTTCTATTTCAATTCTCTATTGATTGTGCTTAGAAGAGCCATTGGTCATACACTCTGTGTAATCTTCCAACATTTGCAGTACCAGTTCCCTTTCCTGTAATTGGAAGAAGAAGTGCTGAATTAAATTAAATCCCTCTTTGCGTATCATGAATACTCGAGAATCCAATTTGGTTTAAGAGATTCCATGCAGCATCTAGATAAGCAACACAAAGCCTGTCAGATACATTTGGCTCCTCAGGAAGAGCAAATACAACCCAAATCAGCTGGAACCTAGAGATATCCATCATTGCTTGAACCGGTCGATTTCCAGATATGATGAGACTGATTTCGTCACCAATTCGATCCTTGCTAATTTTATTTTTCATTGCATCTCTGACTTGATCACTTGTAGCTGCTTCCTTCATCCCCTCGTCAAGTACAAAACCGAACCTCGCAGAAAACCGAATAGCACGAAGTACTTGTAATGGATCATCCAAGAATGTCTTCATTGGATGTAAAGGAGTTACAATCTTTCCTTGTTTTAAATCCGTAATACCTCGTCCAGTAAAATCTTCAACTACCTTTTCCTTAATATTATAGAACATACTGTTTATTGTCAAGTCCCTTCGATACGCATCTTCTTTGGGAGAACCAAACTCAACGCACGTTTCCGGGCTGACCAAGTTCACAAAATCAATCTTTACGCCATGCAATCTCATAATTGTTGTTGTAAAGTGTTTAGACTTTTCAGGATTGGATTTAATAACTCTAACCTTTCGCTGCTTCTTTTCTTTCAGGAAAGACGAGTATTCGTTAATCTTATCACAAAACTCATCTCCCATCATATTTTCTAGTGCGATATCAATATCATTACTCTCTTTCCCTATTAGTTTATCCCAAACCCATCCACCAGCAACACGAAGTTGAGTTTGGAGATCGTAGTGGTCAACAACTTGTAATAACCTATCAAATATTTGCTTCTCTTTATCCGTCAGCTCAATTTTATCTTTGAGTTGTATACATGATGATGTTGTCGTTGATGAAGACATTATTATTTATTTTTTCCGTGCAACAAAATATATGTGAAATCCTTCACCACCAGTCGATCTTCAATCTGGTGTTTGTGAAAAAAAAATAACTGAGGGAAAAAAACCTAATACAGCGAAGTGTAAAAGAAGATTAAGGGAAGGAAAATTTGTTGGTTGGTCCAAATCCCATATAATTTAGTAGGGTCCAAGATTTTACCCTTACGGAAAATTAGGGGAGACCCAAAAAAAAAAAAATCTCATTGTCAGGCCCAGAATTAATTTTGGATATCGTGACACCCATAAATATTTTTGTGACACCCTTAATTATCCGAAATTATTAAAAATTGTCTGCATGACGATTTATGCATCCGCATTACGTGTTATGCATACTGTTTTTTCAGGGATAACCTGTTATGCATCCTATTTTTTCAGGGGTATAATTTGCAACACAACTTGGAGATAACATATCTAAAAATCCGCGCCTTGGAATTTTACAAATTTTATATCGTTGGAAATCTTTTAAAGAGAGCTGCGCAACGAGTACAAACAACAATATCAAATTTTTGTTTTTCACGAAAAAACGGAGGTGATCATCGTATTAGGGAAAATTTTCGAAAATTGATACATAACCAATATGTAGCCACCAAAAAAGATGCATAACACATTTTGCAGACGCATAATGAATTATGCAACCATTTTCTCCACTGCATAACAAATTATGCAATTGGATAACAAAGTTATGCATCTATAACAAGTTATGTAACCATTGTATTAGTGCGTACATAAAAAGTTGATGCATAGTGCATTATGCATCTATTTTCTCGATGCATACAAGATTGTGCAACAATTTTCTCGATGCATTATGCAGCCATATTTTCGGATGCATAACAGGTTAGGCATCTATTTTCGCGACTGCATAACATGTTATGCAGATATTATTGTAGGTGCATGACAAGTTATGCGGTTTTTGTTTTTGTTGGTTTTAATGATGACAAAAAAGTTGATGCATAATGTGTTATGCAACCGTTTTCTGGACTGCATAACAAGTTATGCAACAACTTTTGTAGATGCATAACATGTTAGGTGACCATTTTCACGACTGCATAACATGTTATGCAGATATTATTCTAGGTGCATGACAAGTTATGCATTTTTTTTTTGTTTGAATGCTAACAAAAGAGTTAGCACCATCGCAATCCACCATTTTATGTAGATAATACAAGAAACATGAACAATGTACCCCACTGAAAAAATGATCAAGAAAGGACTCGAAGTGCCCTAAAAAGCTGATGAGAACCAACTTCCCTTGCTCTGTGTTGGTCTCGACAGGCCTTCTAATCCTTGGTGAACCCACAAAAGTCACGACACAAATCAGTTTCTCTTGTTTTTTTCTCGGCTTGCAACATTATTTAAGACCCATAACAAGTCGTATCCAACCTATGTCTCTTCATTGGTTTCGATTCCATGTCATAACCCCGGGAAAAATACCCACCAGACTCATTGGCGACAGCTTGTCTTCAAACCTAACTTTTTGGTCACAATAAAACCCAAAACTGTATATGTTTCTGGCACCAGTAATTCCTTGTTGTTCACAAACTCTACCTTGTCCTAACCATTCCCAAGGATTCACAGAAGATTAAGGAAAACCTGGTATAACAAACTATTGGCGACAGAACTTGAATTTGTGTAATCTGGTGGCTCAGACATTTCCACAAACAGTTTTTATGTGAGGAACTGGTGATGCAGACATGAACTCTCTCGTGGTTTATGAGATCATCTCCTTCCATGCAAACCCAGTTTCACACACGACAAAACCCATACATTCATTCATTTAGCAACTCAAATATTTCCTTCAATCTTCCACATGTACCGCCCATTGTCAATGGCAGCAAGCTAGGTTCTTTCATTCTCAATTCAAACTGCAACAAACTAAAAAACATGGCAGCATCATTAGTTTATTCTTCTTCATTTCAGGTCAAGAAACTTTATCAAATGCTCATCATTCCGAACCTTCTTCGAGCTCTTGGTTAACCCATATATTCATTTTAATTTCATCTGAAAATAGAACCCAAACTACAACCAAAACAACTCCAGTTCAGTTCCAAATGTGAGCTACAAAACCACCCAAGCTCAACATCTTCCCCTCGTTCTTGTGGTTGTTAAGATACTCTCAAAAACCCACAAAATCATTCACACAATTCATGCTAGAAACAACTTCAATTATTCCCTAAATGCCAGCCACTTCGTACCATCCATTACTCCTCTTGGTTGAATTTGAATAATCCAACAAAAACCTTGTTACTTCCCATCGTAACTCCATAGAACCGGAAACAGAAACATACACATCTGGTGGATCTTTGTACCTAATATCTGTCCAAATCTTCCTCCAACTCGAGCCACGATTTACCCATTTCTTCTTATTTTTGCTGGTCTCTGATGGAGCTCTTGATCCTTCATTAAATGATTGTGGCTGCAGAACCCTTTCGTTAATTTCAATGTTTGGATCAAAAAAATTAAAAAAAAAATCTAAGAAACCTAGAAAAGATTAAAATTGAAAACAAAAAATGAAATTGAAATTTAAATAAGAAAAAAAAACAAGACGACAAACAGATTTTGAAACTATAAAAAAAATGATGAATGGTCTTCACGTATCAGTTGCAGATCTCCTCTTCCCACTCTTGATCCATAACTTTTCTTTCGAAAAATCTCGAAAAATGACTAAATAAAATCCCCAAATGGTAAGAAAAAACAAGATTGGATGGTAACCTAGAGATAATTTCAGTTGATCCATAAAACAATCAAGCTCATCTCCTCCACAGAGAAAATCGAATGAAAACGAACACAAAGATAAGCGAAAGCATAATTTCAGAAAATATGGGCCTGCGCCTAATTTTTTTCTCCAAAAAGGGGTGCGCTCCTGAGCTTTTATGATGGTAGTAGTTTTCACTTACCGTTATCCTAGGGTCCAAAGTTCTTTGAAACATAAAAATAACTAATATACCCTACTGTTTAAATACCTGTGAAATAACATGCTTCTACCAAATCGGGATTTTATTTTATCTGGAGGTCCAAATTTAATTAAATCGTATAAATGACCACAAATTTGAGTACATATTTGCTACATTGTTTACAAATTTAAGTACATATCTGCAACACTGCTTACAAATTTGAGTACATATATGTTATACTTCTTACAAATCTCAGTACATATCTGCTACACTACTTACAAATCTGAGTATATATCTGTCGCATTGCTTACATATAGAGTATGTATCCGTTGGACATATTGAACCTGTAAATGTGACCAGAATATAATAATATTAAAACACAACAACAAAACTAGCATCTATTTTATTATTTCGCATACGTACTCATGGATCAAACCAAAATAAAGCGGCAAAACTATGAATAAAACAAAATCAAAAGAAGTTTCTATCAGTACGACATATACGTACTGCGGATTCATGAACTAAAAACTTAATTGCATGTCAAGAAGTGATGAATCCATGATTATAACCGAATCAAAGCACATACTTCAATATTTCACATACGAACTCATCGATCAAACCAAAAAAAGTGGCAATACTCTAAATGGAAAAGAATCAGGAGAAGTTTTAATCAGTACAACATATATGTACTGCGAAATTCATGAACTAAAACTCAACTGCCTGTCAAGAAGAAGTGATGAATCCATAAAATATAACCGAATCAAATCACATATTTCAGTATTCCTTATATGTACTCCTGGATCAAACCAAAAAAATAATAGAAAACCCATAGTTTCATTGTAAACTCAAAAAGAAAACAATATGTCATATATGTACTGATGGTTAATACACAAAAGAAAACTGAAAAACAAACCAAAAACCATAAAAATATCAGATCTACTAATGAAATAAACATACAACATGATTTTTTTATTTAGATCTGAACTTGTTTGATTAAAACACACCAGTATGTCATATACGTAACGATGATTAGTACACAAAATTAAACTCAAAAGCATATAAAAAACAACCAAAATGAAACTAAAATATCAGATCTAATAAAAAAATGTACCTAAAACATGAATATTTATGTAGATCTGAACTAAATATAAGATCTCCAAAAACAGATTGAGTCGAATTGAAAAATCAACCTAAGAATGAAACATAAACCACATACCTTGACTGATTCTTTGTTGATTATCTTGATCTCACGTTCGGCGATAAAAACCTAAGAAAAAAAATCTCTTCTAGCACCTCTCCTGTTTTGCATATGAGAAATTGAAATGAAAACATAAAAATGAAATGAAAATTGAGTTACCCTGCTTTTATATGCATAAGGGTGTTTTGGGAATTTTGAAAATGCGCATAATATATCCCACACGTGTGCAGGACCTAGGCTTAAAAAATTGGGTCAATTTGTTTTTTCTTTTAATCATGGACCTCTGGTTACTGGACTTTAGTGGGTGGACCTGTCACTAACTAATACTACTATAATAGTACTTATAGGTAATTCCTACTTAAGGGAACCCTTTCAGACCGACGTGGCGACGTCCTTTCAACACTAAGTTATGGAAACCCTTTCCGAGTCCTTTCATGGCGTTCACCCGGTGGCCTTTGAGGTCTAGGAAAGGCTCCGCCACCTATCTGTTTCACCTTTTCCCTACCCAAGACGGTCTTTCGCCTCGACATAAAGCTCTTCAAAAGGAATAGAATTGTTGAAACACTCAAATAACCGTTTCCTTCCAAAGCAAGACCAGTAATTTGTTTTGCATCATTTTGAGTGATACTCATCTCGCAGAACGGGAGTTGAAAAGTCATGGTTTCGGGCCAGAATCTTGCTCGATTCCAGACCATAACCCCGAAGCTTTTACCAAGGCTACCACATCTTGATGCTCTCTATCCAACGGCAAAAAATTTCTTGTTGGTGCTTTAGTTTAGGGACCGCTTTATCGAGAAACCACAATCAATAAAAAAAATTGAGTTGTACAATTAACTATGCATAATAAAATTAAAATAACATACACTAATTTGATTTATTACCTTTGCGGCACAAACCCTAGCATCCCATCATGACCGGTAACCAAATAAGAAGGATCGATCTATTAGCTCACCCTAAAGTTACGCATTCTTCTTGGAAGGTAAAAAATCCATAACATCAACGATTTTTATTGCTGAGTATTTTGGTGGATATTTTGCTTCTCCTTCTTCTCCTTTTCCACTGCTATGGATTTACCCTTATCCATAGCAGCAACACTTGTTGCTGCCATGTTTTATTCTTGAATCTCTATATTTGGTTGTTCAACAACCACAGTTTCACTTCCTCCACCAGTGGTACATCCACCTTCACTTCCTCCACTTGTGGCAACTACTCCTTCACTTTTTCTACCTGTGACAACTCCACCTTCATTAATTTCCACCTTCACTTCCTCCCCAAGTGGCAACTGCATATTTATTTCTTGCACCAGTGACAAATCCATTTGCATATCCTTGCATTTGCACCCAATGGTTGTGTGACGAGGTTGCAGAGTCGGGACATTACAAGGTATTACTTCATGTGATCTTTTCTTCCTTATTTCATTTCCTATGTTCAAAGTTGATTACATATCAAACTATACATAACGGTGTTCAAATCGATACAAACAAGACCAAAAAACAAAAGAAAATGAGTCAATACGGTTGAGAAATTTGGACACAACCAAGCCATAATGATGGAAATGTCCGAGAAAAATTGACACTACCAGACGCAAAAAAATTTATGGATAGGACCTTGAGCAATCGACAAAGACGTAACCAAAATAACGTCTAGGAAATAAAATTTACGGCTTGGTTTCTCAAACACATAAGAAGATATGGCCAGGAATAACCTATCTGTGACACCTACGGATGGGACTTTGATAAATCGACCAATCTGTAACATATATAATGACTAGGAACTAACATTTACGTCTTGGTATCAATAGGTTACCGATAGAAACAACCACTCCCTAAAAACTATCGCTGAATTAAATTTCAAACACATAAAAAGATACGGCTAGGAACATCCTGGACGTAAACAATTTGTTACGGTTAGGATTTCTCATTCCCATCCGAGTCAACTACGTTACGACGCGGAGTTCTTATTATTCCCAATCGTAAACATTAGTTGTGGCTGGGAAAATAAGAAATCCAAGTCGTAACCAGTTTCTGAAACTATTTTTTCAGATCTAATTTTTCGAAATCAATTGAATAATCATTCAAATGTTTAAATAAATTCTGGGTTTCTCAATTCATACCTTATTGCAGTCATATCAGGAGTCTCGGCAACTAGTTTATCTTCTTCATTCACTTCTTCTTGATCTTCAGTTTTATTTTCACTTGATGAGTTTGATTTCTCTGGTTCAGCAATAGGTTTTTTCAGATTCGATCATGCCTTTCCTTTGTCTTCACCATGGTTTTATTCAATGAATTTAATCGATGATGATTTTTTTGAACCGACGATTAATCATTTCAAACGAAGAAGAAAAGAAAGAGAGGAGAAGAAGAGAAGGAGAGGAAGACCGAATGACTTTTCGATTTCTATTCTTTTTTATGATTTTCGTTCTTTTTTTGTGTTTAATTAGATTAATTAGTTAATGAGAATGGCAAAAGGGGAATAAGTTAGATTTATTGGGTGTATTTTTGAACTTTTACAGTCATTCTATCAAGACATTCGAAAAGGAAACTTGGATGTCAAAATCATCCCTGGTCCAGTCCCATATGGCACAATTGCAATATATCTTCAAACATCATTAAGTGTGAGTGAAATCCTGAAAGGGCTACCTTCGAGTCCGTTTTCAAGAGGACCCATTAAGTTTGAAAATGAAAATTCCGTTAAATCTTGAAAATGAATTGTACTACTTAATTTCTTTCCCTGGGAACAGTAAAATTGTAAGTCAATATTAATCAGTTTTTTTGTGGTTGTACATTGGTCATTTATTTGGTAAATAACTAGTCTGGTTGGATATCAAAATCATGGTGATGAATTTACGATGAAACTCCGACGAGATATTTTTTTTTAGTGACAGATGTGCCTGATTATCTTGGACATTTTTCATTGCACGGAAGCACCATGACCTGTGTGTTGGTGAGAGGCTCTTGACATTTCAGCAAGACTAACTGGCACTAGAGTTTAATAGAACTTTGATAAAAATAAGTTGAATTAATTTTGGCATCGTGATCGTTCTGCATTTCTTAGAAGTGAAAACTACAGGGAGACCCATTCTTTGGATCTTTCCCACTGTGAAACCCATGCCCAGAAATCTGAAGGCGCGCCCCTATTTTCACAAAGAAAATTATTCTAAAACCCATAATTTAAAAAATTTCGTTCTTCTCTTTTCTTCTCCTCTTTCCTCCTTATTCCTTCTTCATCTATGTTTTTATTCTCCTTCTCTCTGTCAATTTTATTCTCAGTGGTTTGAGCTTGAGTCTCTCGAAATTAGATCTTAAAAAGATTGTAGTTGTTGAGTTGAGGGAGAAGGTGATGCTGCTACTATCATTTTGGTTTTGGAAGGAGCAGAAAGTTAGAGTTTCAGAAATAATTTAGTTAGGATATCAAATGAGGTTCAAAGAAGAATTAGAAGATGAACATGATGGTTTATAGGATTGAATCAAGTTGGGTTTGTCACGAATTAGAGTATGAGGTTGAAAAGCGGTTTGAATTTGATAATTAAGGTTTCCTGAGTTGGTTTGAAATTCCAATTAGGTATTGAAAAAGAATAAATTTGAGACTGGGTTTGGTTGATTGAGGAACAAAATGAAGCTAATTTGATGACATAGAATTGTTCATGGAGAATTGAGGAGTTAGGGTTTATGTTCTTCCCCAAAATGGAAGTTAGGGTTTCAGTTGAATTTGATTTGGGGGAAAATCTATTCAGAAGATGCTGATGCTTGGGTAAGATTTCAATTTCATTTAGATTATTGATTTTATTATTTCAATTGTTTAGATTATTGATTTTATGTGATTGTGAATGAACTGTGGTTGAGTTGAGTTTATTATGGAGATGTGATTCTAGTATAGAGTTCCTATTAATCCATGTTTGTTGTTGAATATTATCTTCTCAAACGTTTTCCTGTCCCTTACGGTGCCCAAGTTTTCTTCCCCGCTAATAATTTGTTTTCTTGTACACAGCTCTATATTTTTTTACCGTGGCAACTCTAGCTGCACTAGTAGGCCAATATATATTCGGAAGGATTATAGAGATTTTAGGAAGGGCTTATATCATAATCTTCATTCTCATCTTCACAATGATTATCAGCAAAAATTTACTTGGTGATATTTTTATTAAATATCAATTTGAAAAGGAATCAATTAAAATTGTTTTAATGACGTTTTCGGTGTATTATATATGTAACAGGTGGTAAAGGCATCGCAAACATGGCCGGAAATATTGAGCATAAAGAGTACATGGGTTTTGAGAGGATGTGCCATTGACATGTGACCATCTCCCACCCATACTTTACGAAAATAATGCTAAAAAGACCTCAGGCTTTTTACAATGCAATTCTTGTAAGAATGTAACATGAAAAGTTGAGCCATTTCAATCTAAAAAACTAAGGAAAATCTGAAGACAATGAGATACTACTGGCAAGTTCCACAATTCAAGGGGTGAAATGTTGTGCATCAAGTTACGACGAACATACATTCAATCGTTGTCCCATTGTAATGTCGGAAGTACGCAAAAACAAATTACAAGCAAGATAGCACTACACTGGGTAATAGTTAAAACAAAAATTGTGTTGTGTTGTCAAACTATGTTCATGATTCATTAAATTTTTTTTCGTTGATGTTTTAAATGTCGACATGCTTTTGTGTTGTCAAACTATGATTTTTTATGACATAACACATTATGCATCTACAAAATTTGTTGCATAACTTGTTATGCATTCTCGAAATTGGTTGCATAACACGTTCTGCAGTTTTTTTGTTTTTTTTTTTTGCAATATTTGTTATGCAATCCAGAAAACGGATGCATAACACGTTATGCAGCTATGTTTTTCTTAGTATTGAAACCAACAAAAAATAAGGCCGCATAACTTGTCATGCACTTACAATCTACATAACATGTTATGTAGTCGTGAAAATGGTTGCATAACAGGTTATGCATCCGAAAATATGACTGTATAATGCATTATGCATCGAGAAAATTGTTGCACAATCTTTTATGCATCGAGAAAATAGATGCATAACCTCATATGCATCCGTAAATATGGATGCATACTGCATTATGCATCAATTTTTTATGGACGCACTAAAATCAACCAAAACAATGGTCACATAACTTGTTATAGATGCATAATTTGTTAGCAATCGAGAAAATGGTTGCATAATTCGTTATGCGTCTGCATAATGTGTTATGCATCGTTTTTGGTGGATGCATAATGGTTATGTAGTCAGTTTTCGAAATAGCAATGTCCCAACGAAGTTTTAACCAACAAGTGTATGCGAAGACCATCGCAGACTATTTGAAGAGTGACGTAGCAGGTGACATCAGCCTAATCACGAGGAAAGTATGAAGACCTTGCAAAATTGAAGAGTGCATACGAAGAAAACCCTTGTAAGTTTGCGAGAATGACGTAAGCCAGATCTGAAAATAAAGTTTGACTTAGCTGTCATCCACCATGCAATACCCTATACAAAGAACCAAGCAGACTTGAGAAGGGGGGGTGAAAAAATAAGCAAAGAGGAGAGAGAAAGTCTAGAATAATTCTTATTTCCTTGTATTCATATCATTCTTGTAAAATTCATAAAGTAGTTAATAAAAACTTTGTGATTACCCTTGAAGTTTGGTTAAATCTTTGTGAAATCTCATTAGGGTGTGATTATAGGGAATCCTGAAATTACATATTGGCGCTAGAAACAAGAAGATTGTTATTGTGATTTGAAAAAGTTTGGAATAATTAGTGAAAAATTTGTGTAAATTTTGACGGATTATTGAAGTCAAAAAGATGATGAAACAAGTCAGCAAACCGATTAAGGAAAAGATATTTAAAGTCAAGAAAGACAGTAGGAGATTGGAGTGTAGCTTAGTAACAAAAATAATGATTAATTAATTTCATGAAAATATCAAAGGAAGAATACATAAACGTGATTTTGAAGGAAAGAAAATCATGACAGTGGAAAATGTGTCACCATTGAAGGACTGGGAAAAGCATAAAATTACATTAACAACAGCAGAGATACCAAGAGAAAATTTAAGGCACACAGCTCCGTTGGTAATCACAATAACTGCAGCACTAAAAGAGATGGATGAATCAACGAAATCTATAGAAGAATGGGCAGTGAACATAACTTTAGTAGATACAGGAAGTTCGGTTGACATAATGTTCTACCATGCATTCAAAGGAATGGGATACAAAGATGAATAGATTACTTGTTCAACATATCATATCCACGGCTTTGGCAAATCTACAACAAAACCTAAAAGAGAAATCGTGGTGCGAATATTGCTAGGAGAAAATTGATACACAAGTGACATTATGTGTGGTGGATATGGAGTCACCTTACAACATTCTACTGGAATACCATGGATACATGCGATTAAAGACGTAGCATCAACATTGCATCAGTGTATCAAATTTCCTATGCCAAGTGGAGTAGGTGAAATTAGAGGAGATGTTAATGATGCAAAAATGTGTTATCAAGTAGAAGTGGAAAGTTATGAATGACGTGCAAAGGGGCGAAAAATTCGCTGGAAAATGGCGAAGGAGGCAAGGAAAGAAGAAGAATTTAGAGTTACATGATAAAAACAGAAGAAGGAAAAGGAACATCTCGGAAGAAGGAGACAAACCGATAAAAACATTAAAAGAGCCAACACCCATAGGAGAACAAAAGGAGATCTAGACTGCAGCAAAAGCAACAAAAGAAATAAATGTTGGAACTGAAGAAAAACCAAAGATATTAAGGATTGGAACCAAAATTGACAAAGAAGAGGAAGAAAGAACAATCAATCTCTTGCGAGAATATAAATACATCTTCGCGTGGAGCATGTAGGATCTGCATGGAATAGATCCTTTTGTCGCGTGTCATCATTTGGAAATTAACAAAAGTGCGAGACCATTCAAGCAGAGAATAAGGAAAATAACAACAACAGATCATCCCCAAATAGAAGAATAATTACAGAAAATGCTTGACGCAGGAGTTATACATCAAGAAAAATACCCGGAGTGGATAGCTAACATGGTCGTAGTGCCTAAGAAGAACAAAGGGATAAGAATCTGCATAGATTTCAGTGATCTAAATAAAGCTTGTTTAAAGGATAGTTTTCCATTACCAGATATTCCACAAATGGTCAAATCAGCGGGAGGGAATGATATAATGTCTTCTTTAGATGAATACAAAGGTTACAATCAAATCCCTCTCGTTGAAAAAGACCACGAACACACTGACTTTTTTGCACCCAGAGGATTATATTGTTACACAAAAATGCCATTTGGTTTACGAAATGCTGGAGCTACATATCAGAGGATGGTAAAGAAGGTGTTTGTGAAATGGATACATAAGAAATTAAAAGTGTATGTGGACGACATGTTAATGAAAACTAAGGAAGCTAAAGATCATGTGCAAGATTTGAAGGAAATGTTTGAGCATATGCGGCATTTTAACATCAAGGTAAATCCGGAAAAATATATTTTCGGTGTTGCGTTGGGAAATTTTTTAGGATACATCGTGTCAAAAGAAGGAATACAAGTTGATCCAGAGAAAGAACAAGAAGTCCGCAACATGCCAACGCCAGCGACGGTGAAAGATGTACAAAAATTAAACGGGATCTTGGCTTCGATAGGAAGATTAATTTCACGATCATCGGATAAATGCAAGCATTTCTTCAACATGCTCAAGAAGGGAACTAAGTTTAGATGGACAGATGAATGCGAGAAATCGCTGTAAGGAATAAAAGATCATTTGATGAATATATCTATCTTACAAAAGGCAGATACATGAAAATAATTGTTAATCTATCTTGCGACAACCTCGCATGCATTGAGTGCCGTGTGGTTATGAATAGACGCTAGGGTAGAAAAGACGATCTACTATATCAGCAAAAAATTCAATGCAGCAGAGAAAAACTATTCGAAGATTGAAAAACTAATACCGGCATTAGTTTACACAACATTTAAGCTTCGCATATATTTTCAGGCTCATAAAATAAGGGTATTGACAAAGGTGCCAATTGAATCAGTAATGAAAAATTCAAAAAGGTCAGGCAGGGTGGAGAGATGGAACGTACAAGTGGGACATTTGGAGATCAAGTATGAAATACTATCTTCTCCGAAGTCACAAGTTGTTGCATATTTCTTAGCAGAATTTCCATTAGAAGAAGATGAAGCTGTGGAGGAGATGATGGATGTAGAATAAGAACATGGGAATCCAAGAGACCTGTTGATAGAGCCCAATATATGGGAAATATTGGTGGATGGATCATCAAATGGGGAAGGTAAATGAGTGAGAATTGTCTTAATTTCGCCAGAAGGAACAAAAGTAGGTTTTTCCTTCAGGTTGGAGTTCACATCCACTAATAATGAAATGGAGTATGAAGCAATGGTACATGCCTTAAGACTCGCAATAGAAATGAAATTAGAAAACTCAAGAATCACCAGTGACTCGCATCTAGTCATTTGCCAAATAAAAAGAGAATACACTACGAATGAACCATTATTCAAGAAATACAAAAAGCTTGTTGAGGAATTGTCAGCGAAAATCCCAAAAATAAAATGGAGACACATATCAAGGAAGGATAACAGACTAGCAGACGCCTTTGATTTTATGCCAAGTATGATGGTAGATCCAACTGCGAGGTGCATAAAGATACATACACTTCTTTTACCTTCAATCAACAAAGAAGAGGAGGAAGAGGCAGATGTGATATTAATAGAAGATAGGGAAGATGAGCATGCGAACAATGTCGCAAATTGGAGAATCGAACTTCATGAATATCTATAGAAAGGAGAAATACCAAGAAATATATTGGAGGCACATAAATTAAAGAGTCGAGCGAAAAATTACGAACTTAGAGATGGGGTATTGTATCGAAGATCATTTAACGGATCATCACTTACATGCTTGACACAAAAAGAAGGAGAAGACGTATTAAAAGCATTATATTATGGGGATGCTGGTAACCATAGAGGAGGAAGATCTTTCGCATACTAAATGAAAATGCAAGGATATTATTGGTTGTACATGCATGAGGACGCGAAAGAAGTGTCAAGGCGCTGCGAAGAATGTCAGTGGCATGGCAAGAGAATACATGCACCAGGAGCACCTTTATCATCTTCAACAAGTGTGTGGCCCTTTGGAAAGTGGGGTCTAGACATTATGGGACCATTTTTACCATGATATGGACAAAGAAGATATTTAATTGTCGCGACAGATTATTTCGCAAAGTGGGATGAAGTAAAGGCAGTACAACATATTCGCGATAAAGACGTCTTCACATTTATATTCGAAAATAGCATTTGTAGATTTGGAATTCCTGCGTAATTGGTGTCTGATAATGGAAAAAAGTTCGAAGGGAAGAACATAGAAATGTTACTTAATGCATTTAAGATAAAATATGGGAAATCCACCCCTTTATATCCGTAAAGCAATGGACAAGCGGAAGCAACACATAAGAAAATTGAAGATACGTTGAAGAAGAAACTGTAGGGGCATAATAAAGCTTGGTGAGATCAGGTACATAATGCAGTCTGGGCTTATAACACAACTAGGCGAGAAGCTACAGGAATGTCACCTTTATGTTTAACATATGGGGTTGAAGCGGTGCTACCAACTGAGGTCATTATTCCCATAGCAAAGAGAGAAGCATGGGAGAAAAATCTAAGTGCAGATTAAAGAAAAGAGAGAAATGGCTCTACAACATATGGATATCTATCAGCAAAGATTGGCCCGAGAATACAATAAGCATGTTAAAGTAAGAGAATTTCAGCCAGTTGATTTGGTGCTGCGAGAAATACCAGTGTATCAGAAAGGAAATGACGAAAAACTAGAAAAGAAATGGGACGGACCATACATCATTAAAGAAATAGTTAGAACGGGGGCATATAAGCTGATGGATCCTTAGGGAAAGAATACTGGTCGCAAGCTTTATCGACCATGGAATAGACTATATCTAAATTAATATTATCCATAAAAGTTCTAGCAAAAGTTGCTGGAAAACAGAAAGATAAGATGAAGATTAAAGTGAAATTTTTTATGAAAATACAGCTGCGAAATTATATCTATCAAAACAAAATGGAAACATGCGATAATTTCGCCGAAATTATGATTTTTACAAAAGAAAATCAAAGTTGAATGACCAAATAATGAAAGAGGCATCCAACTATGGAGTACACCCTAGTTCGCAAAGTTCGCAAGAGGCAAATGTAAAACCTAAAGTGCATCATAGGAGGGAAAACCTATTGCATGGCTCAAGGGAAGGCTATACCGCCACCGAAACTTGAGTCATGGAGATTTGGGGTCATAAAACACATCCAGGAGAGGTGCCTTGCATTTTTAGCCTGAGATTATGACTTAGGTTGGACGACTAAGGTGAGAAGGTCTCTTCTAAAGAGTGCAAAAATCGATCAAGGCACCGAGGTACACGTTTGAGCCAAGATGCCTGGGGAGTCTGGAGCGTACCTGGCCATTCTTGGCAAGTCTTGACTATGATGCACTCGATCCGAAGAAAACCCCACTTAGGGTGCGGTCTTGTAACCATGAGCCATATCGGTGAAGGTATAAGATGCCGCGAAAAAAACTGGTTGTTGTTAAGACCGGATAGGAGGATCCAACCTTGTATGGTAGAGGTACGCCTCCTTGAAGGGGAAAACCAGGGGGATGATAAGGACGGCACCCTCCATTAGGGAGATGATAAGTGTCAAAGATGCAAATGTCTTGAGGATTTTTACTCTCGGGAGTATCAAGGATTGTTATATTTATGCAATGATCCTGAAGAGGCAATAATATAAGAGAAAGATAAGACGAGATCAATGGGTCGATGCACGAAAGTGTAAAGACGTCATGCGATTTCATCGCAAGACGACAATGTCATGGGGATTTATGTTTGCAAGAATATTTAGTACTTTCATATTGTCGCATGAAACATATCCTGCTTAGGCAATAAGACAAGAAAAAGTTAAGACAAGATCAATGAGTCATTACATAGAAGTGTAAAGACGGCCTGCGATTTTATCGCAAAAATAAGGGTGGCAAAATAATACCTTTAACTAGGAAGGAACAATAAGACCACATGAAACAAAAATAAATTTATAAACATTAACTATTTAATATTATGCAGGTTCTTCCAAGAAAGATAATGAGAGGCAAGTATGAGAATTAATAAAGAAGATGCATTATATTTCTCGCTAATAAGTGGGTTACCAAAAAAGTAAATGAATTTCAAGATTCATTGAAGTAAATCATTTGTAAGAGTAATAAAGCAGAAATAAAACAACTCAAGAAGATAAATCTAGGTAGCTAAAGGAATTTCATACTTCAACATTAGCTTCGCAAGGAGGGGTTAATGGAAGATCTTCCCCATTTTTCTCACTTTTGAAAGTATTCACCTTCTCCTGATTCATTCTAGCTTTTTCTCCATCTTGATTACCACCAACATTTACTTCCTTAAGGGGTTCATCTACTTCATCATTCTCAGGAATAGTTTCATCATCACTTTCGAATTCGTAATCACTGTCAGGTTCGCGAGGAACTTCATCAGCATCTACTTCAAGAGGAGAGATTGTTGTAGGAGGAAGTGTGTTATCTAGTAAGATGTTATTTATAAGGACTTCAGCTTTGAGATGAATTGGGTGAAGAAGTTCTCTCTGAAAATTTCTGCTCTCAATATCCTTAAGATGTTGAAGGTAGTCATATCTTCTTTTTGTACGATCGCGAGAGCATGCAATAATAGTAGAAAGCATCACATTCTCCTTGCGAATCTTTGATAATTTAGATTACAAAGAAGAAATAGAAGAGTGAAGACTTCTTTCAGACTCTGCGAAAAACAAAGACACAAAAATTTATTAAAGCGAAATTTTCGTGAGAAGAATATTGAAAAAATAATTAAGTAAGAAAAGGTGAGGCAGCCAGATTCTTATAACTACCTTCCTTATGTGAATTAAGATATTGAGTAAAGACAAGTTACTATTCTCCAAGTGGTTCATCGCATCGTCAAAATTATCCCCAACCAAACATTTCCGGCGAGACGACCCAGTTACCTCCTTTAGTTCACTTTTCAACGAGCGAAGAGATCGCTCATGATCATCACATATTTGTTAGCGTATACTAAGTTGTTGTGAAGATAGCACCATTTTGTTTAGGAGAATTCACTTATCTCGGGACAAGGTTTCATTTTCATCTGAAAAAGTTTCAATCTCCAAGTTAGATTTAGTTAATGAATAAGAGAGGCGGGATATTTCGCTACTTAATGTTTCCTGCTTTTGAACTAGTTGAGTGTTCTCATTGGTAAGGACGCCAATTTGGTCAACAGAATACGAGTGAAGATTTTCTAATCGATTATATTGGTCCAACAATGCTTCAATGTCAGCACGAGCCTCTTCAGCGGCGAATTGAAAGTCATATCTCTCCATTAATCGCTTCCAAATCAAAACTTAACGTATGAACAAAGGATTTTAAGAAAGATGAATGTGAAAGAGATAAAATTTCCAAAGAAGGCAAGCCATAAGTGAAGATAAGAAGATCATACCTTTTAGCTCATCGTTCTTTCTGCGAAGATTATCGCAGTCCAGCGAAACATTCTCGAGCTTATGATTCTTGAGGCGAAGATTCCCACACTCCAAGGTCATAGCTTGGAGATTCCCCTTTAAAGTTTCAAATTCTTTCTATAAAGACATTAGCGAAGCCGCTTTTTCAGAATTAAAATACTTGCTCAGAGTTTCGCAGATACTAATTTTTACGGGGTCAGCGGAAGACCTCCGAGCATCATCAAGAATATTAGAAAAAATCTTACAGGAGATGTCCACTCCTTACAAAAATTCCTTATTCACGGGGAGGAATTCAGATAAGGAAGTAGCAATGATTGAAGATATGGGAACTGAATCATCTTTCACAGGCGAAGGATGAAGGGGATTAATAAATAAGGTTGAAGTAGAATCAATCCTTGAGTCATCACCAAAGGGAGAAGAGGGGGTTTCATTCGCAGTAGGGTCAATTGAAAGGGTTACATCTGTAGCGATGCCTTCATGGACAGGAGTGGTAAGTAATAAAAGACCAACTATCGAAGGTGCGATAGGAGTTACTAGGGGTTTAAAATTAGGAAATACAATTGAATATTTAATAGTCTTTGATTGGCGAGGTTTCTTAGTGAATTTATTACCATCTTCAGCATCATGCGAATATCAACTCAGATAAGAAACAGAGGCAACAATATTGTTATTAAAGAAGTAATGTTTCTTACTACCTTGCTACTCGCAGGTTTCCTTTTGACTGCAATAACCTTGTGCTGCGAGCTTTTGGAAACTTTAGGGTTCGAGACTGTGAATTTGGTGTTAGAGGTGCTTTTGCTGAAATAAAATCAGTATGGGAATTACACAAAATAATAAAATTAATTAGGGAAGTCAACAAAATAAGATCAGTTCCAGCAAAATCAGAGAAGAAAATCTAAACTAACCTTGGTGTCTCCATGAAAGCAGCAGTAGGTAGATAAAATCGTGAAAATCAAAGATGAAGAAAATTGCAGAGGGTGAAGATTTACTGATAGTTTGGAAATGAGGAAGACGAAGTAAAAGAAGAAAATTATTTTTCCACTAGTTCTCTCCTTAAATAGACAAAAAGAGATGACCGGTTGAAATTGAACGTGCCGG
Organism: Papaver bracteatum; assembly: GCA_023529315.1. Classification (NCBI taxonomy): domain Eukaryota; kingdom Viridiplantae; phylum Streptophyta; class Magnoliopsida; order Ranunculales; family Papaveraceae; genus Papaver; species Papaver bracteatum. Next base: position 44,022 of record JAJJWX010004894.1, on the reverse strand, counting down.
TAAACAAGAGTAATAATAAACACGTGTAGACGGTTACGCCTAATTCACGGAAGGTTGTCGATATAGAAAAATATGGAAAGACGAAGTAGATGTTCTCATATCATTCTCTTCTTCGCAGAGAAGATATGACAAGAGGCAAGATGTAGGAGCAGAATATCTCAATAGCAATGTCCCAGCGAATTTTTAACCAACAAGTGTATGCGATGACCATCTCAGACTATTTGAAGAGTGACGTAGCAGGTGACATCAGCCTAATCACGAGGAAAGTATGAAGACCTTGCGATATTGAAGAGTACGTGTGAAGAAAACCCTTGTAAGTTTGCGAGAATGACGCAAGCCAGATCCGAAAATAAAGGTTGACTTAGCTGTCATCCACCATGTAATACCCTATATAAAGAACCAAGCAGACTTGAGAAGGGGAGGTGAAAAAATAAGCAAAGAGGAGAGAGGAAGTCTAGAATAATTCTTATTTCCGTGTATTCATATCATTCTTGTAAAATTCATAAAGAAGTTTAGAAAAAATTTGTGATTACTCTTGAAGTTTGATTGAATCTTTGTGAAATCTCATTAGGGTGTGATTGTATGGAATCCTGCAATTACACCATTCTCAGATCAACTAACAATTAAATCTTTTTTCTCACAATGATTTTGTGGTGTGCTTTCAACTTCGGGTTCCTCCGTCATACATTAGGGTTATGGGTCTCATTGCAGTGTTGTTGCCCAAGGTATATACTGAGCATAAAATTCTTGCTTAAGAAGAATCCTTATTAAGAGAAGAAAGAATGGTCAGTGAAGTCACTTCTTACAAGGAAGAGAACCCAAAACCAGGGATCTTTCCTGAAAGTGTGATTGATTTCACACTTTCTTCCAATAATGTACACTTTCAGGAAAGTGTTCTAAAAGTGTGACCATGACCGGTCAACGGATATATAATCCCTAGTCTTTTATGGAAATACATAATTTTGTCCTCAGATGTGTACATATCGAAAACATATGTGTACACATCGGGTAAGGATGTGTAGGCATTACAGATATGTAGACACACTGATACCCCACAATTTTTTTACTGATGTGTAGATATTATATGCATACATCCAGAATCTAGGCATAATCATATGTTGGATAAATGCATACATCCATGTTTCGAAGTCTAGACATCACACACTATTTATAAAATATGTGGACATCATGCTATAAAATGTGGACATCAATATGTGGACATCAATCTATAAATGTATATAGACATCGGGCTATAAAGGGTACCTTGGGTATTATGTAAAGTCGGTCACACTTTTGGAAGATATTGGGGATCATTCACACTATTGGAAGATATTCACCAATCAATCACACGCGCGGTCATTTTAAAGGGTACTTTGGGTATTAGGTAAAGTCAGTCACACTTTTGGAAGATATTGGGGATCATTCACACTATTGGAAGATATTCACCAATCAATCACACGCGCGGTCATTTCCTCCCCCAAAAAAAAAAGCAACAAATAATTCCAAATCACTGAAATTCCCTTTAATGATCGTCTTGAAAAGTGTAACCAAGAAAAGTGAGTCTATGTAGCATTTAAAAGGATTTGGTTATCATATCCTTTATATGCTCTTGGAACATTATACGATTCCTTCCATTCCAAATAAACCATAAAACTGCTTATCATGAAGTCCAATAACATAATATGTTTTGTTACATAAAAACTGTTTATCATGTACATAATTACTTCTTAAAACTTCATAGAAGCATCATGGAGGGACATTATCTGATTGTACGTCTACAATGTGTTTGTATTGATTTCATCTTTTTTCGAGATGTTAATATGTAAACCATCTCCAAATGATATAACAGGGGTTCTACTTATTTTTCCTCCTCTGATTTTTGCCCATCTGAATTTAGTGACTAAAACATGAAAAAATACCGCCATTGTTACTTTCGCGTACTCTGATCCTACACAATTTCGTGTCCCCCAACCAAAAGGCATGAAATTCTTGGAAGATCCAGCATCCTAATTTCAAATATTGAATTAAAAGAAAATTAATTTATCTTTATAACAGTTGTCTGACATGATTTAAGAAAAATCATTTTATATAAATTGCATGTTGAAGAAAAGAAGGAAGAATACGGAGAACCATACATTCCATCTCCATGGATTGAAAGCTAGAGGATCTTCATATTTGTCTGAATTAAAATGAACGTATGAAGGAAGAATAGCAAGTGTCCAGCCTTTTGGAATTACATATCCTGCACAAATATAATCAGAAAGAAATGAAACAAATAAAAAATTATGTTAAAATGTACAATGAAACATGAACAGTACCATTGACATGCATATCTTTGATGACCTTTCTTAATATTCCAGGGACAAGATTGGTCATCCTCATCGTCTCATTGATAACCTACAAATAAAATTCCTATCACAGTTTGACCAAAAAATTAGACATAAAAAACTGTCCGGGGCATCCAATGCAGTCGAGTTAAATTCCAATAGTATATGATGGACAACCCGTTGGGTGAATGTTTTGGGCGTAGATACACCAACTTAACAATTTTAATTTGATACAGTTACTGTGAACTTAAAATCTCTGTCATTTCCTTTCGGCGCACCTGAGATGTAAACTTCATCGATTTATATTCTTTCCATGTAAGTAACGAACTCGTGTTTTCTCTGCTTCTAAGTATTTCCTCATGTTCTTCCTAATATGCCAAAAAAGATGTATATTAGTTTTGATAAGGACAGAAAAATGATTTACTTAGCAAAATGGGTTCCACTGGATCAAAAAAGGAAGAAAAGTTGGAACTGACTGTTAATTCCTTGATAATCAAAGGCTGGTCCGAAAGAAATGCCATTGCTACGGTAACAGCTGCAGAAATCGTTTCAAAGCTAGCAAGAAGAACATAAAACATAAAGAAAACAATGAAGTTTTCAGTCAAGAATTCCTCAACTTTCATGTCATCTATCAGTTTATCGAGAAGATCGCCTTGACGTTGCTGTTTATTCTCGCGCGACCTCAGTCTCTCTTTAAGAATGCTCCTTAGAAAGCTGATAGTCTCCTTCTGGTTCTAAATGTATCCAATAAATTGATAACAAGTTAGAGATTAATTAGTGAACTCGTCCCACAATACCCCACACCATTGCTAATAGTGACTAAGTACGTACCTTCATAAGTGTATGGAAAGCAGTACCAGGAATGTTCAAAGGTATACACATAACACCTTGTAAGAAACCAAATTTGTTACTCATATCCTCGTCGCACATAGCGGTATCATAGCTAAACAAGTCCTTCGCCGAAAGATCGAATATCATCTAATTCAAAGGAATATACAAATCAAATAAGAAGAATGAATTAACTCCAAGTTTAAGTAAAGATTCTTGAAAATCATTACAGTACACACACGTACCTTTGTAATGGACGTTCTAACTTCAATAGAAGACTTAGTCGACCACGATTGTAACCCTTGGTTAACAACTATTTCTATTTTGGAGAGAAGCTTTTCTTTCAGACTTTCAGTACCTATGGAGCTCAAAATCGTGTTCTTACTGTATTTGTGAATGTAAACAGAATCTGTGTCATCTATATGTCTCCCAAAAAAGGAAGAAAAAGAATCCATATACCATAACTGGACCAACTTTCCTTCTTGCTGGAATACATAATGATTGAACTCTTGGTCGGCAGATACTATTATTTGTCGACCTGCTATACTTGTCCGGAAAAGTTTTCCGTACTTTGTGATTCTCTTCCTGAGAAAGCGAGGGACATCTAATGATTTGCTAGGGATTAGGAAATGTAATGTCTCTCCAATAAGAGGGAAGCCCAGGGAACAAGGAGGGAGTTTTCCATTGCATTTGGGGTGACTCCATCTATACCAATAATGTGTGAAGCTTATTACAAAATAGGTTATGATAAGACACAAAATAGTTATAGAGCTCCAAGTACTGACAAGGATGTTCAGTGAAAGCATGGTTGTAAATACTAATTCAAGATGCTTGATTGGAAAAAAAAAAAAAAAAGGAGCTGTTTTGGTGAGAAATAGTTATGCTTAATCGACCGTATTTATAGTGACCGAGAGGCGGGGAGGTGTTAGTACGTCATGCATGTCTCATTGGAAAGTTAATAGAACTCCTAAAAGAAATATCTTTAGATTAGATTAGCCGCCTTGTTTGACGAAAAACCTTGATTTCAACAGACAGTTGAGTTATTAAGACACTCAATAATGTTGGAGGATTGAATTATTTACTCCCTACCTCCATACCACATATATAAGCGGAGAGAGACAATTCTCTTAGAAAATTGCATTTGATTTATAATTTTTTATATTTTTTTATGTTTTACCCCTTTTCCTAATATCAACACAATTATTTATGTACCATTAATAAGAGTATGTAGGGAAATATTCATCTTGGAAATAGTAATCCGCCTATATAATGGGACAATCAAAATTCAAAACCCCGCCTATATATGTGGTACGTAGGGAGTACATAGTACTTAATACTCAGCATCCTGGATTTCAATTATGTTAAGGTACTCAATAATGTTGGAGGCTTGAGTTTAGTCATCAGACCATCCTTCCAAGTCCTCGAGAGGTCAAACTTTCAAGTTGAACACGGGTTTACTACTTTACTCACACAATAATTTCTACTTAACACTCAGCAGCTCCATCATATTCTTAGCTCTAACATCCAACTGTAAGAACAATAAGAGCAAAAACCCAACCATGTTTCATCCAGTCTCACTAGCTATTTTAACTATTCTTTTCTCTTCTGTTATTATCTATCTGTTAGAAAAACTCAAGAGATTCAGGTCGAACATAAAGCTGAATCTACCACCTTCTCCGCTGAAACTTCCAGTCCTGGGAAACGTGTATCAACTAACCCCTCAACTTCACCAATCTATCTACCAAATGTCTAAAAGTATGGTCCACTCATGCTCTTAAGTTTTGGTAGAAAACCTATCCTTGTAGTTTCATCCGTAGAGATGGCTACAGAGATTTTAAAGACCCATGATCTTGTTTTTGCAGATAGGTTCACCACAAAAGCTTCAAAAACTTTCTTCTTTGGTGGAACTGATATTGCTCAATCTCCATACGGAGAGTACTGGAGACAAGTCAAGAAGTTATGTGTTCGCGAACTGTTGAATATAAAGAGGGTTCGATCTTTCAAGTACATAAGAGAAGAAGAAGTAGATAAACTCATGGCGAAGATAACTTGTTCATCTAAAAAGAGGGAGACAGTTGATTTGACCGAGATTCTGCATACTTTTTCTAACAACATTATTTTTCGGTGTACACTTGGTGATAAGATTTTGAAAGATTATCCAGATAGATTTTTGGTTCTGAGTGAGAAGATGTCGAGTTTGATGATGGATGCTTACGCTTTGGAAGACTTCGTTCCATGGCTTAAATGGATGGATACCCTCACTGGGTTTAATGGTAAGCTTAGAAGAACCTTCCAGGAACTAGATACACTCATAAATCAAATCATCGACGATCATCACATCTCTAAATCTCCAATAGGCAGTCACAGCGATCAAGACAACAGGGACGATAAAAGAAACTTCATAGATCTGCTTCTTTTGCATGCTGGAACAGCTAACCTCAATCTTAGCAGAAATCATGTCAAAGGAGTAATAATGGTAACTCTCTTTCCCACTCATTTTATTTTGATCGATACCTTGTGCAACGGTACGTGACTACATGAATTGTAATTTCGTCTCTGTCATATATAACAGGACATGCTAATTGGTGGAAGTGATACCGCTGTAACTGTCATTGAGTGGACCATGTCAGAGCTTATAAAGAATCCAAAGGTGATGAACAAAGCACAAGAGGAGGTAAGAAGAATTGTTGGAAACAAAACTAAAGTTGACGAGGAAGACATAAACCAAATGAACTACTTGAAATGTGTCGTTAAGGAGGGCTTACGATTACATGCACCCGTACCATGTTTGGGTCCAAGAAATTCCACTGTCAGTGTCAAAGTAAAAGGTTATGACATCCCACAAGATGCAGCAGTTTTCATCAACGCCTGGGCAATTCATCGGGATCCAGAATTCTGGGAAAAAACTGAAGAGTTTATACCTGAGAGATTTGAAAACAACCATTTCGATTTTAAAGGTCAAGATTTCCAATTCATCCCATTTGGGTCTGGAAGAAGAGGGTGCCCTGGAGCATCCTTTGGTATTGCAGTGGTGGAAATTGTTCTTGCCAACCTCTTGTATGGATTTGACTGGAAATTGCCTGGGGGTGTTAACAATGAGGATTTAGACATGGCTGAAGGTGCTGGGGCTCTTACTTGTAATAGGAAGATACATCTTTATGTTGTGCCAATCTTATCGGGTTCAACTTCTTTTTAGTTATCTCGATATCAATTTCTATGTTACTACTTTTCCTTTATGCATTGAGAAGTAACGAATAATTGTGGATAATATGCAAAATGAGGGTTTATATATTTGTATACAAGAACTTTTTACAAGATGCAAGTCATTCATATGTATTTTGAAAAACTAATGTGGATATAAAGTATATATCATGAAACGCCCACGCGGAGCCCAACTCAGGATAGGAGATGCCACTGCTGCAAAAGACATGCTGCCGTCCCGGCATAAGAATACTTTAGCACCGGGATGTAACATGATACTATACAATAGAACTGTGTAATTCTGGATCACTGGAGTCTTTTGTCAATCAAATCGTGGAAATCAAAGAAGCTCCCAAAATCTTTTATGCATGCCTCCGGTGATCCTCATGTATACAACCTTACATTTCGTGCACTATTAAGACTTCCCTGAAGTCCCCAAAATACACCGTCAACAAAGCCTCAATACATGCAACTACGAAGCACCATTTCTCAAAAACTAGAAGTTATTCACATACCCCTCTTAAAATCTCAACTCAACAGCAAATTAGAGGTTTAATGGGTTATGTTGCGCCACCACCCTTTTTTAAGAAATAGGCTATAATTATTACATCTAGCACAATTAGAGACAGAGTTAAGTTGGTGCATTGTTTTATTTTCCGAGTGGTGTCGTGCATGGATTATTATGTTGTGGTTTTCCCTTAAATTTTTCCGCATAAGGCAAATCCCAAGTTCAGCTCAGGGGTCAAAGATCTTGGTCTCCTAAAAGTTCAACTCACCGTTCGAGAATCGAGCAGAAGAGAATTGAAGAAAGAAAAATTATGTAAAATCAACAAAAGAGAAACTGATAAACTCACCATACGTATAAATTCTGTACCAAAAAAATAAAAACAACGTATAAAACAAAAAGGACATCAATTGATTCGGGCTCAAACAGTGTACTGTCTACTCCTCCAAATTTTCAGAACTTTTCAGAAAAGTCAAGGAAGGCGTCTAATGCTGGACTGGACTAGCAACTGTCTAATACCCCATCATTGTGGACCTCATCAGTGTCAAATTTTGACTAACAATTAATATGTGAAAACAAATTAATTAGTTAAGCAGGTAAAACTATACATGGTGTTGGTTACAGATTATCTCTGGTCCAGTCCCATATGTGGCTCAAGTTTGAAAATGAAATGTCCTTAATATCTTAATCAATTTCCTTGAAAAATAACAAGTAGTCAGTCGTTCTTCAGTTGATAAGTCCAAGCTTATCTTAACAAATTAAATGAAAGCAACTCGAATGAACATTTTTTTGGCTTCACACAAAAGAAGCCCCTGTTAATCTAAGGTCCCAAGGGCGCCACCTCTTGTTCCATATTTGTCCCGGCTGTAGCAGCTTCAATCAAAGTGCTAGCAATTATTTTTGTTTTTTTTTTAATAATAAGTTTTACTTTCATTTAATTTTTTGGATAACCTTGGAATTAGTAATCCAGATGGCCCATTAAATTTCAAAATCAAATGTCCTTAATATCTTAATCAATTTTCCTGAAAAATAACAAGTGGTCAGTCGTTCATCAAATGATAAGTCCATACTTATCATAACAAATTAAATGAAAGCAACTCGAATGAACACTCTTTTGGCTGCACACAAAAGCAGCCCCTGTTAATATACGGTCCCAAGGGCGCCACTTTTTTCCCCACATATCTGTCCCGGCTGTAGCAGCTTCGGTCAAAGTGCAAGCAATTATTTTTGTTTTTTTAAGTGAAAATGTGTCTGTATAGCAGGAAAATTCAGAACAATCAAAGTCCAAGCAATTATTTTTGTTTTTCCATCGACTCTCAATAATACTGTAAGTCATTGATCAGGTTATTTGTGGTTGTGCATTTATCTTTTATTTCCTAAATAACAAGTCTAGTTGGAAGTCAAAATCATCCCTGGTTAAGTCCCATATGGCTCGAGTTCCATATTTTTTCAAACTTCATTAAGTGTGAGCATTAAGTTTGAAAATTGCATGTCCTTAATTGTTTTCCCTGAAAAATAACACGGAGTCAGCATGAGTCATCCCTTCGTTAGTTAATAGATAAGGGAAAATGATTAATACACCGAAAAGGTGTACCGCGTACTATACCGCAGAGAGAGTGAGAGGAAAAAAAAAATAGCCCCCACCAATGGCCCCCACCCCATGCTAATCACCGCACCTTTTCTCTGCTAGCCGTTGGATTTCCCGCGGTGCACACGCACGGTGTGTGTATCACTTTTGATAGATAAGTCCATATGAGGTTGAAAGTTAGTCTTCTTGGGGTTTTGTTCCTTATACAAAACTATATGGCTGAAATTAGACTTTAGGTGACAGTTTTTGAAGCAGAAACAATGATCTAATGCTGTCAAAACACTTGCTAAAGGGAAGTTTCGGGATTGGAATGTCTACAAGGTTTACTAGGATTAGGAAACTTGTATGATGGTTTGGAGAAGTGTTTTCCAAGTTTAAGGTTTCCTAATTAAGGTTTGAGGATATTCTTAGAAGTTCTCTAAGACTTGTGGAACAAGGATGTAACTACTATATAAGAGGGATTATATGGTGTAGAAAAGCCATCTTCTTGGAAATCCTCTTGATAAGAGAGATCCAAGGTCACAACCGTTGTTTCCTACAATGGTTGGTGATGTGGCAAAATTTATGTGATAAGAGTGACTTGTAGAAAGAACGGGTATTGTAGAAATCTATGGTTTCTAGGGTTCACACGGGAGAAGCTAGAATTCATGATGTTCTTCATAATTTTGTCTAAAGTCAAAGCAACCATGGAGGTAGACGTTTATGGAAGAAGAAGAACAAAGGAAGAGCTAAACTCTTCGTAATATATCAATTAAAGAAGGATAATTATTTTGATTAATAGAAACATAAAAAGACAAATAAAAGATTTTAGAAATAAATCATAAATATGAGATTCAATATTAATAATAATGTTAGTATAAGTTTTACTAGAAAGAGAGATAAATGTATTAGAGAGGTTAGAAAACTAAAATTTAAGGAGAAGAAGGAGATGAAGCTAATGTTCCTTTTAGAGAATAAGGTTATGAAAATTAGTAGAGGATCAATCTAATTGAGGTAGGATGTTAAAGCTCTTTTCTCTTTGTGTTTCTTTGTTATACTTTCATTTTAATTTTGTTTATTCTTATATGATTAGGATTTGAAATTTATCTACATAATTTGATGCATCTGATTCATGATCATCCTTTTTTTATTGGTAGATAACATAATTGGGTATCACTATTTAACATTTAATAATAATCCACCGTTGACTGTTTGTTTTTATTTAGATCATGGTATCTGAAATTTTGAACAGTTTTGTTTTGTTGTGGTTTTGATGTTCTTAGGCTGTCTTAATGATGTTAAAATGATTTGAGGTCTATAAAAGTTGTAGATAAACATTTTATATTTCATTTTCCTTGTACATGCTTGATTCGAGATTAATATGAATTTTCAGTGAATATTTTTCTAATATGATGTTATCGGTCCAGTTTTTAGAATGATCATATAATACGAATATTTTTTGTTTGAACCGTGGTTTGGTGTGAATATTGGATATGTAATATATGAATGTATCAAGAATGTTCCTGTAAAATTTTAAGATGATCAGATAAAGTTACCACCATGAAATATATAATATAATATGGATGCAGTTAGTTTTTATGATTAAATGCTTGAAAGAAATTTATTTTGTTAAGCCATGGTTGCTTGTGTTGTTTGTCAAAAATATTTTCAAAAGGAAATGAGTTCGTTTTTTTTTCCGTTAGATGGAATATGATCTCATCATATTGTCAAAAATTTATTTTAAGATGATCAGATAAAGGAAACTATTTTCAAAAGACGAGTATTCGTTAATCTTATCACAAAACTTAGCTCCCATCATATTGTCTAGTGCGATATCAATATCATTACTCTCTTTCCCTAGTAGATTATCCCGAACCCATCCACCAGCAACACGAAGTTGAGTTTGGAGATTGTAGTGGTCAACAACTTGTAATAACCTATCAAATATCTGCTTCTCTTTATCCGTCAGCTCGATTTTATCTTTGAGTTGTATACATGATGATGCTGTCGTTGATGAAGACATTATTATTTATTTTTCCGTGCAACTAAATATTTGTGAAATTTTTCACCACCAGTCGATCTTCAATCTGGTGTTTGTGAGAAGAAAATAACTGAGGGAAAAAAACCTAATACCGCGAAGTGTAAAAGAAGATTAAGGAACCCTTTCAGACCGACGTGGCGACGTCCTTTCAACACTAATTTATGGAAACCCTTTCCGAGTCCTTTCATGGCGTTCATCCGGTAACCCTCAAATAACCCTTTCCAAGTCCTTTCGACATAAAGCTCTTCAAAAGGAATAAAATTGTTGAAACCCTCAAATAACCTTTTCCTTCCAAAGCAAGACCAGTAATTTGTTTTGCATCATTTTGAGTGATACTCATCTCGCAGAAAAGTCATGGTTTCAGGCCAGAATCTTTCTCGATTCCAGACCATAACCCCGAAGCTTTTACTAAAGATACGACGTCTTGATGCTCTCTATCCAACATCCCAAATTTCCTTGTTGGTGCTTTAGTTTAGGGACGGCTTTATCGGGAAACTATAGACAATAAAAACAATTGAGTTGTACAATTAACTATCCATAATAAAATTAAAATAACATACATTAATTTGATTTATTAATTTTGCGGCACAAACCCTAGCAGCCCATCATGACCGGTAACCAAATAAGACGGATCGATCTGTTGGCTCACCCTAAAGTCACACATTCTTCTTGGAAGGTAAAAAATCCATAACATCGACGATTTTCTTGGTGAGTCTTTTGGTGGATACTTTGATTTTCCTTCTCCTCCTACGGAATTGCCCTTATCAATAGCATCAACACTTGTTTCTTCCAAGTTTTATTATTGAATCTCTAGATTTGGTTGCTCAGCAACCACAGTTGCACTTCCTCCACTAGTGGCAACTCTTCCTTCACTTTTTACGCTTGTGAAAAATCCACCTTCATTTCTTTCCACCTTCACTTCCTCCACCGGTGGAAACTCCACCTTCATTTCCTGCACCAGCGACAAATCCATTTGGATATCCTTGCATTTGCACCTAATGGTTGTGTGACGAAGTTGCGGAGTCGGGACATTACAAGGTATTCTTGTGATCTTTTCTTCCTCCTTTCATTTCCAATGTTCGAAGTTGATTAGATATCAAACTATACATAACGGTGTTCAAATCCATACAAACAAGACCAAAAATCAAAAGCAAAGGAGTAAATACGGTTGAGAAATTTGGACACAACCAAGCCACAACAATGAACAACGTCCGAGACAAATTGACAGTCCCAGATGCAAAAATTTTTATGGATGGGACCTTGAGCAATCGACAAAGACGTAACCCAAATAGAGTCTAGGAAATAAAGTTTACGGCTTGGTTTCTCAAACATAGAAGAAGATACGACTAGGAATAACCTATCTATGACACCTACGGATGGGACTTTGAGAAATCGACCAATCTGCAACATATATAATGGCCATGAACTAACATTTACAACTTGATTTAATTAGGTTACCGATAGAAACAACCTATCCGTAAAAACTACCGCTAAATTAAATTTCAAACACATAAAAAGATAAGGCTAGGAACATCCTCGCCGTAAAAAAAATTTTGCGGTTAGGATTTCTCATTCCCACCAGAGGCAACTACGTTACGACGCGGAGTTCTTAGTATTCCCAACCGTAAACATTAGTTGTGGCTGGGAAAACAAGAAATCCAAGTTTCTGAAACTATTTTTTCAGACCTATTTTTTTCGAAATCAATTGAATAATCATTCAAATGCATAAAAAAATATTGGGTTTCTCAATTCATACCTTGTTGCAGTCATATCAGGAGTCTCGGCGACTAGTTTATCTTCTTCATTCACTTCTTCTTGATCTTCAGTTTTATTTTCACTTGATGAGTCTGGTTCAGCAGTATGTTGTTTCAGATTCGATCCTGCCTTTCCTTTGTCTTCACCATGGTTTTATTCAATGAATTTAATCGACGATGATTTTTTTTTTTTGAACGAACGATTAATCGTTTCAAACGAAGATGAGAAGAAGAAGAAGAAGACGAAGAAAAGAAAGAGAGAAGGAGAGGAAGACCGAATGATTTTTCGATTTTTTTTCTTTTTATTATTTTGGTTTTTTTTTTTTTTTTTTTTTTTTGTTAATTAAGGTGTTAAGTAATAAGGTTAGATTAAAATTACAATTTGTCTTCATAATGAATAAAAAAAAGATAAAAATTACATACTAGGCAAGCGAGCGACAAGCTGTGCCGCTAGCCCTTTTTGAATAGCAAAACCTATCCTATTAAAAATAAAATCTCGTGAGCCAGGGGTCATTACATTGCTGCGCATGACTTTCTGGACCCTCTTGAGTAGTCCAACTGCTTCTGGAGCCAAATAGCCAAAAGTATCAAAAGCAAAGGGGACGAAAGCATGCCCATTGTCAACACATGCTTTTTTGGTGTTTAATTAGATTAATTAGTTAATGAGAAGGGAAAAAGGGGTATAAGTTAGATTTATTGGGTATATTTTTGAACTTTTACATAGATTAGGTCCCCATATCCACATTTTGGTTATAATAACTATCATATTAATCCCCAAAAACCCAACCTTAATGCAACCCCAATAATAGGATTCTTTTCTTTTTCCATTGACTCAATAAAAAATTGAGTGATTGATCCTTCTTTTGTGGTTTTGCATTGATCTTTTATTCCAATTACAAGTCTGATTGGATGTCAAAATCATCCCTGGTCCAGTCCCATATGGCACAACTGCAATATTTCTTCAAACATCATTAAGAGGACCCTTTAAGTTTGAAAATGAAAATGCCGTTAAAGCTTGAAAATGAAATGTACTACTTAATTTCTTTCCCTGGGAACAGTAAAATTGTAAGTCAACATTGATCAATTTTTTTTTGTGGTTGTACATTGGTCTTTTATTTGGTAAATAACTAGTCTGGTTGGATATCAAAATCATGGGGATGCATTTACGATGAAACTCCGGGGAGATTTTTTTTTTTAAGTGCCAGATGTGCCTGGTTAGCTTGGACAGCGTTCATTGCACGGAAGCACCATGACCTGTGTGTTGGTGAGAGACTCTTGACATTTCAGCACGACTAACTGGCACTAGAGTTTAATATAACTTTGATAAAAATCAGTTCAATTAATCTTGGCGCCTTCATCGTTCTGCATTTCTTAATGTTTCCTTATTCGTTCTGCAGTTCAATAAACCTTGCCGTCTTCTCCGTCCACCTCACTTTCCTTTATATATCTACTACTACTCTGTAACACTAAGGGTTATGAATGAGATATTGGTTTATTATGAGGTTCCGTTCTCAGATAAACTAACAATAAAATCTTTTTTCTCACTATGATTTTGTGCTGTGTCTTCAACTTCGGGTTCCGCCGTCAGACATTAGGGTTCTTGGTCTCATTGCAGTGCTGTTGCCCAGGGTATGGGCAGACTTCAAAATTCTTGGTTAAGAAAAAGCTTTATTAAAGAAAAGAAAGAATGGACAGTGAAGTCACTTCTTACAAGGAAAAGAACCCAAAAAAAAGAGCAACAAATAATTCCAATTATTGGCTTGAAAAGTGTAACCAAGAAAAGTGAGGCTATGTAGCATTTAGAAGGATTTGGTTATCATATTCTTTATATGCTCTTAGCCTAAGTCTTATGGGCTAGATTGGAGGTGCTAGATTAGCACATAAGTGTTGCAATTCCAAAAAAAAAATGTAGCAAAAAATTTAACACTAGTTCTCTTTCCTTCCAGTTGCTAGCATGTGAAGTAGCATGCTAGATTGATATGCAGAATGATTCAGCACTAGAAAAACTACCTTTCGCGGAATGATTCAGCGTTGGGGGATTTTTTTTTATCTGACGGCTGAGATTGGTTGCGCTGAACCATTTAGCGCTGAGCGCGGAATGATTTAGCGCTGGGCTTACGTGGACTGCTAATCTAGCTGCTAGATTAGCACTCCCATAAGACTTAGGAGGTATTCCTGACTGCTAATCTAGGTGCTAGATTAGCACCCATAAGACTTAGTCTTAGAACATTATATGATTCCTTTTATTCAAAATAGACCATAAAACTGCTTATCATGAAGTCCAAATGTCCAATTCCATAATATGTTTTGTTACATAAAACTGTTTATCATGTACATAATTACTTCTTAAACTTTATAGAATCATCATGGAAGGACATTATCTGATTGTACGTCTACAATGTGTTTGTATTGATTTCATCTATTTTCGAGATGTTCATATGTAAACCATCTCCAAATGATAGAACAGGGGTTCTACTTATTTGTCCTCCTTTGATTTTTGCCCATCTGAATTTAGTGACTAAAACATGAAAAAATACCGCCATTGCTACTTTCGCGTACTCTGATCCTACACAATTCCGTGTCCCCCCACCAAATGGCATGAAATTCTTGGAAGATCCTGCATCCTAATTCCAAATATTGAATTACAAGAAAATTAATTTATCTTTATAATAGTGGTCAGACGTGATTTAAGAAAAATAATTTTAGAAGTATATATCGCAAGTTAGATGAAGAAAAGAAGGAATAATACGGAGAACCATACATTCCATCTCCATGGATTGAAAGCTAGAGGATCTTCATATTTTTCTGGATTAAAATGAACGCATGAAGGAAGAATAGCAAGTGTCCAGCCTTCTGGAATTACATATCCTGCACAAATATAACCAAAGGTTATTGTAGTAGTTATTATAACAGAAAGAAATGAAACAAATAAAATTATGTTAAACTGTACAGTGAAACATCAACAGTACCATTGACATGTATATCTTTGATGACCTTTCTTAATATTCCAGGGACAAGATTGGTCATCCTCATCGTCTCATTGATAACCTACAAATAATATTCCTATCCTAGTTAGACCCAAAATTAGACATAAAAAACTGTCTGGGGCACCTAAGGCAGTCGAGTTAAATTCCGTGGATACACCACTTTAACTTGGGTACAGTGGGGGCAGCTAAATTGGGCGCCACAAACCATTTTAATTTGATACAGTTACTGTGAACTTAAAATCTCTGTCCTTTCCTTTCGGCGGCGCACCTGAGATGTAAACTTCATCGATTTATATTCTTTCCATGTCAGTAACGAACTCGTGTTTTCTCTGCTTCTAAGTATTTCCTCATGTTCTTCCTAATATGCCAAAAAATATGTATATTAGTTTTGATAAGGACAGAAATATGGGTTCCACTGGATCAAAAAAGGAAGAAAAGTTTGAACTGACTGTTAATTCCTTGATAATCAAAGGCTGGTCCGAAAGAAATGTCATTGCTACGGTAACAGCTGCAGAAATCGTTTCAAAGCTAGCAAGAAGAACAGAAAACATAAAGAAAACAATGAAGTTTTCAGTCACGAATTCCTCAACTTTCATGTCATCTATCAGTTTATCAAGAAGATCGCCCAGATGTTGTTGTTTATTCTCGCGCAACTTCAGTCTCTCTTGAAGAATGCTCCTTAGAAAGCTCGTAGTCTCCTTCTGGTTCTGAATATATCCAACAAATTAATTAATGAACTAACCACATCCACCCTTACTTATTGTCACTAATTACGTACCTTCATAAGTGCATGGAAAGCAGTACCAGGGATGTTCAAAGGTATACACATAACACCTTGTAAGAAACCAAAATTTTCACTCATATCCTCGTGACACATAGCGGTATCATAGCTAAACAAGTCCTTTGCCGAAATATCGAATATCATCTACGTGAAAGGAAAACACAAATCAAATAAGAAGAATGAATTAACACCAGTTTAAATAAAGAATCTGGAAAATCATTACAGTATGCACATGTACCTTTGTAATGGATGTTCTAACTTCAATGGAAGATTTAGTCGACCACGATTCTAAACCTTGGTTCACCATTATTTCTATTTTGGAGAGAAGCTTCTCTTTCAGACTTTCAGTACCTATGTAGCTCAAAATCGTATTCTTACTGTACTTGTGAATGTAAGCAGAAGCTGTGTCATCTATATGTCTCCCAAAAAAGGCCGAAAAAGAATCCATATACCATAACTGGACCAACTTTCCTTCTTGCTGGAATACATAATGATTGAACTCTTGGTCGGCAGATACTATTATTTGTTGACCTGCTATACTTGTCCGGAAAAGTTTTCCGTACATTGCGATTCTCTTCTTTAGAAAGCGAGGGATATCTATGGATTTGCTAGGGATTAGGAACTGTAAGGTCTCTCCAATAAGAGGGAAGCCCATGGAACCAGGAGGGAGTTTTCCGTTGCATTTGGGGTGACTCCATCTATACCAATAATGTATGAAGCTTATTACAAAATAGGTTATGATAAGACAGAAAATAGTTATAGAGCTCCAAGTACTGACAAGAATGTTTAGTGAAAGCATGGTTGTAAATACTAATTCAAGATGCTTGATCGAAAAAGAAAAAAGAAAAAAAAAGGAGCTGTTTTGGTGAGAAATAGTTATGCTTAATCGACCGTATTTATAGTGACCGTTGGAAGAACTCCTAAAAGAAATATCTTTAGATTAGATTAGCCGCCTTGTTTGACGAAAAACCTTGATTTCAACAGACAGTTGAGTTATTAAGACAGTCAATAATGTTGGAGGCGTGAATTTTTTACTTAATACTCAGCAGCCTTGATTTTAATTATGTTATAAGATACTCAATAATGTTGGAGGCTTGAATTTAGTCAGCAGACCATCCCTCGAAGTCCTCGAGAGGTCAAACTTTTAAGTTGAACATGGGTTTACTCGCACATTAGTTTCTACTTAATACTCAGCAGCTCCATCATATTCTTAGCTCGAACATCCAACTGTAAGAACAACACGAGAGAAAAGAACCAACCATGTTTCATCCCGTCTCACTAGTTATTTTATCTATTCTTTTTTCTTCTGTTATTTTCTATCTGTTAGAAAAGCTCAAGAGATTCAGCTCAAACATAAAGCTGAATCTTCCACCTTCTCCGCTGAAACTTCCAGTCTTGGGAAACCTGTATCAACTAACCCCTCAACTTCACCAATCTTTCTACCAAATGTCTAAAAAGTATGGTCCACTCATGCTCTTAAGTTTTGGTAGAAAACCTATCCTTGTAGTTTCATCCGTAGAGATGGCTACAGAGATTGTAAAGACCCATGATATTGTTTTTGCAGATAGGTTCACTACAAAAGCTTCAAAAACTCTCTTTTTTGGTGGAACTGATATTGCTCAATCTCCGTATGGAGACTACTGGAGACAAGTCAAGAAGTTATGCGTTCGCGAACTGTTGAATATTAAGAGGGTTCGATCTTTCAAGTATGTAAGAGAAGAAGAAGTAGATAAAGCCATGGCGAAGATAACTTGTTCATCTAAAAAGAGGGAAACAGTTGATTTGACCGAGATTCTGCATACTTTGTCTAACAACATTATTTTTCGGTGTACACTTGGTGATAAGATTTTGAAAGATTATCCAGAGAGATTTTTTGATTCTGAGTAAGAAGATGTCGAGTTTGATGATGGATGCTTTCGCTTTGGAAGACTTCTTTCCATGGCTTAAATGGATGGATACCCTCACTGGGTTTAATGGTAAGCTTAGAAGAACCTTCCAGGAACTAGATACACTCATAAATCAAATCATCGACGATCATCACATCTCTAAATCTCCAATAGGCAGTCACAGCGATCAAGACAACAAGGACGATAAAAGAAACTTCATAGATCTGCTTCTTTTGCATGCTGGAACAGCTAACCTCAATCTCAGCAGAAATCATGTCAAAGGAGTAATAATGGTAAATCTCTTTCCCTCTCATTTTATTTTGATCGATACCTTGAGCAACGGTAGGTGACTGCATGAATTGTAATTTCGTGTATGTCATATATAACAGGACGTCCTAACTGGTGGAAGTGATACGTCTGTAACTGTCATTGAGTGGACCATGTCAGAGCTTATAAAGAATCCAAAGGTGATGAACAAAGCACAAGAGGAGGTACGAAGAATTGTTGGAAACAAAACTAAAGTTGAGGAGGAGGACATAAACCAAATGAACTACTTGAAATGTGTCGTTAAGGAGGGCTTACGATTACATGCACCCGTACCATGTTTGGGTCCAAGAAATTCCACTGTCAGTGTCAAAGTAAAAGGCTATGACATCCCACAAGATGCAGCAGTTTTCATCAACGCCTGGGCAATTCAGCGGGATCCAGAATTATGGGAAAAACCTGAAGAGTTTATACCTGAGAGATTTGAAAACAACCATTTCGATTTTAAAGGTCAAGATTTCCAATTCATCCCATTTGGGTCTGGAAGAAGAGGGTGCCCTGGAGCATCCTTTGGTATTGCAGTGGTGGAAATTATTCTTGCCAACCTCTTACATGGATTTGACTGGAAATTGCCTGGGGGAGTTAACAATGAGGATTTAGATATGGCTGAAGGTGCTGGGACTCTTACTTGTAATAGGAAGATACATCTTTATGTTGTGCCAATGTTATCGGGTTCAACTTTTTTTTAGTTATCTCGATATTATGTTACTTTTCCTCTATGCATAGAGAAGTACCGAATAATTGTGGATTGATGTATTTGTAGAACCTTGGAGAATTTTATGGAATGAAAACCGGTGTTGGTTTATACTCTCCAGTTTCCAACAATAGTATTCTGGCCATAAAACACAAGTTTCCATGTAAACAGTGGCGAATCTAGAACAAAAGTTCAACGGGGGCACGTTCTATTTTCAAAAATCATAATTAAAAACGCAATTGGAAAAAATCTTGTAGGCAACGTAATGGTCCACTCTTATGAGCTGTTCAGACTTTCTAGCCTCTTTTATGTCTCTAACAAGTATAGACATTGGTTACACAGTGTATAGTAGACTGTACTGGAGCATTAAACATAACAAATAAACGAAGTATATCCCTTCTAAAAAGAATACACCCAAAATGAAAACATTGGTAACAGTCATTCCACTTCGACATGTATAAACTTTCGGCAAATTATATTGGATTTCTTTTTCTCTATAAAGAAATGTAATAAATTCTACTAACTGGAACAGTAAAATCCTTGCCAAACCAGAAATCTTGATGCACCAAACTAAATTGAGGCACATAACAAATAAACGAAGTATATCCCTTCTAGTCCTCTTTGAAATTAATTTGCAATAATTAAACATTGCAGTGCTAAAGAATACACCCAAAATGAAAACACTTCGTCCACATAAAGGGCTATCACTTGCCTCATACAGCTACATGTACAGATAACAGTCATTCCACTTCGACTTATGTATAAACTTTCGGCAAATTATATTGGATTTCTTTTTCTCTATAAAGAAATGTAGAAGTAAGTAAGTGTAATACTTTACTACGACCAAGGGACCTGTTAGAGGCCATAAATTCCGAGCTCAAAGATACTAACTGGAACAGTAAAATCCTTGCCAGTTAATACAAAGTTCATAGAGGAGCTATAGGCTCACACCAAGGTTAATTACAAAACCAGAAATCTTGATGCACCACAACAACTAAATTGAGGCACAGGTTATTGCATTTACTTTGGGTATTGCTCAGGTCAACAATTATATGTTGTAGTTATGGTTAGTTGTTCATATCTGAACTCTAAAACTAAGAAAACATTTTGTTTTCAGTAAAATATACGGACTGTATTTACTAGTAATCCTAAATTTTAGGGAAGTTTTGTAGGTCGTGGACGTAGATATAGGATAAAAGGCTGAAGTTAGTTATCCAAATATACTTATGCCTGAATTTTTATGGGGCTACAAAGTTATTTCAAATGAAAACTGTACGGGAATTTTTATTTTTCGAAATTCTAATGGGCCAGTGACCCCACTGGCCCCAATGTAGATTCGTCCCTGCATGTAAAATAAATCCAACTTTTTTTTTTCTCCTGTTCTTTCAAGTAGTATTTGATTCGCGTTTTTCATTTTTATACCTCCAGTCCAGATCGAAGATGGTTGAAACCTTGTAAGACATAAAAGTGGTGATTTCATACACATTTAGACAGATCGTAATTCAATTGATGATGATCAACTTTAGCCTTTCTCCTCAAAAAAAAAAAAAAAATTGATGATGATCAACGTTGTCGTCCTTTATCGCTGTGATCAACCTTCAAATCCACCTTCTACTGTTCTTCAATTTGTGCTGAATGATCACTTTCAATCCCACCTGAACTCAATCCTAAATACACAAAAATGGCACCACGATAGAAAGGGCACTATCGGGAGAGACAAGGCACTACAGCTTCCATTGGGGTCAATAAGCATTTCTTTCTTCGTTATATTTTTCAAAATACATGATTGACTTACAAGATTAAAGGGTATGTTAAAGTCTTAAAGAGACCATTCCGACCATTCTTTAGACGAAGCCCTTATGTGTGCAGAAAATTGTTTCTTGACAGTACTGTGATTAAGCTTGTATATTAGTCAAATGAGCTTAAGATCAAGAGATTATTAAAAACTTTATACCACTCATATAAGAACAATTGTGTTTAATCACAAGCTTCTTCTTCATCAAAAAAATTGTGTCTAAAAATTAGCTGGAGATGTCGATCAAAAAAAATTAGTTGAAGACGATGTTGAAACATTCTCAAAGTGGAGAGAGACTGGAGACAAAATTCACCTCGTTTTTTGGAGTAAAAAGAAGGTGCTGTTATTGCCAACAAAATTATCCAATGAACACAGCCCGAATGTGCACCCCGGTTTTAGAGGGGTGCACAAAGTTATAAGATTTGGTTGATTTATATTCCGAGTGGCGTTGTGCATGGGTTATTATGTTTTGGTTTTTCCTTAAATTTTTCCGCATAAGGCAAAACCCAAGTCAAAGATCTTGGTCTCCTAGAAGTTCAACTCACCGTTCGAGAATTCAAGAAGGAAAAATTATGTAAAATCAACGAAAGAAAAACTGATACACTCACCGTAATAAATTCTGTACCAACAAAATAAAAACAGAAAAACATACGTATAAAACAAAAAGGACATCAATTGATTCGGGATCAAACAGTGCACTGTATAGTCCTATTGAAAGAAGAAAAAAAATCCGGAACATTTCAGAAAAGTCAAGGATGGCGTCTAATGGTGGCTGGACTGGAGTAGCTACTGTCTAATACCCCAGCATTGTGGACCTCATCAGTGTCCAATTTTGACTGTCACAATTAATATGTGAAAAACCAATTTTTTCCTCAAAAATCATTAATATGTGAAAACCAATTAATTAGTTAAGGATCACCCCATATGTGGCTCAAGTTCGAAAATGAAATGTCCTATAATATCTTAATCAATTTCCTTGAAAAATAACTAGTAGTCAAGTCGTTCTTCAGTTGATATGTCCAAACTTATCGTAACAAATTAAATGAAAGCAACTCGAATGAACATATTTTTTGGCTGCATGCAAAAGCACTCCCCTCTAAATCTACCGCCCAAGGGCGCCACCTCTTGTCCCATATCTGTCCCGGCTGTAGCAACTTCGATCGAAGTGCTAGCAATTATTTTTGTTTTTTGTATTACTTTCGAATTAGTAATCCAGATGGCCCATTAAGTTTGAAAATGGAATGTCCTTACTATCTTAATCAATTTCCCTGAAAATAACAAGTAGGAAGCTGTTCTTCAGTTGACAAGTCCATGCTTATCGTAACAAACTAAATGAAAGCAACTCGAATGAACACTCTTTTGGCTGCAAGCAATTATTGGCAGAAGCATCGATCAAAGTGCAAGCAATTACTTTTGTTTTTTTAAGTGAAAATGTGTCCATATAGCAGGCAAATTCAGAACAATCAAAGTCCAAGCAATTATTTTAGTTTTTCCATCGACTCAATAATACTGTAAGTTGTGTGCATTTATGTTTTATTTCCTAAATAACTAGTCTAGTTGGAAGTCAAAATCATCCCTGGTCAAGTCCCATATGGCTCAAGTTCCATATTTTTTCAAACTTCATCAAGTGTGAGCATTAAGTTTGAAAATTGCATGTCCTTAATTTTCAAACTTCATTAAGAAGTCAGCATATGAGTCATCCCTTCATTAGTTAATAAGTCCATATGAGGTTGAAAGTTAGTCTTGGTGGGGAATGTGGCTGAAATTAGACTTTAGGTGACAGTTTTGGAAGCTAAAACAGTGATCTAATGCTGTTAAAACAGTTGATAAAGGGAAGGATTGGAATGTCAACAAGGTTTACTAGAATTATGAAACTTGTACAACGGTTTGGAGGAGTGTTTCCAAGTTTAGGGTTTCCTAATTAAGTTTTGAGGATATTCTCATAAGTTCTCTAATACTTCTGGAGCAAGGATGTAACTATTATATAAGAGGGATTATATGGCGAGTAGAAAATCCATCCTCTTGGCAATCCTCTTGATAAGAGTGATCGAGGGTCACAACCATTGTTTCCTACAATGGTTAGTTATGTGGAAAAATATATGTGAGAAGATTGACTTGTAGAAAGAGTGGGCATGGGAAAAATCTAGGGTTTCTAGCGTTCGTATCGTAGAAGCTAGAATTCATGATGTTCTTCATATTCTTGTCTAAAGTCGAAGAAACCATGGCGGTGGAGGTTTATGGAAGAAAAAGAACAAAGGAAGAGGTAAACTCTTCGTATATGTCTTGTTGTTTCTAACGTTAGCGCTAGTGGGTTACATAACTAGTTGATTATATAAAGTGTCGATGTAATAACTTGCTATGATAATGCAAGATTCTCGGGGTGGTTTTGGCAGTGGATGTAGTAGCTCCACTGTCAGGTATCCATGGAGAGAAATAAGAAGACCTTTGAGTGTCAGCAACATAATCACGAGGAGCTGAGGATTATTGTGATTGTGGACGTAGAGGAGGTTGAGGATGAAAATTACGGTCAAATCTTTTCCAAAACAGAGGAGCAAGGTGACCAGGTTTGTCACATAATTGAAAATTACAACAATATTAGAAAATTGCAGATTTTATAACACTGCAGATTACCTGTCGATTACCAGCATTAGAAAATTGCAGAATACCTGTTGTTGATGGTGGTTTTTAGTTTAGGGTTAAAATCGTAAAATACTAAACCCTAGCAGACACTGATATCACAACATTTAAAGTAATAAGAATTTACTAGGTGCATTTATTTAAACCTTTAATGTGTCTCTAAATAATTACCGGGGTATTTTTTTCAAATTAGGATTACGACAAGCCAAACCCTAATTCCCCTTGGTGTCAATGGCAAACCATGCCAGCCACACCGATCAGGCCAAAGCATGCCAACCATGCTAGCCGCACCCTGTGCCAATCGGAAACCATGCCAGCCACACCAACTGTGACAAAGCATGCCAACCATGCTAGCCGCACCCCTGTGACAATGGTAGACCATGCCAGCCACATCGGCTGCGCCAAAGCATGCCAACCATGCTAGCCGCACCTCTGTGCCAATGGCAAACCCTGCCATCCACGCCAACCTCGCCAAAGCATTCCAACCATGCTATCCGCACCTTTGTGCCAATGGAAAACCATGCCAGCCACACCGACCGTGCCAAAGCATGCCAACCATGCTAGCCGCACGTCTGTGCCAATGGAAAACCATGCCAGCCACACCGACCGCGCCAAAGCGTGCCAACCATGCTAGCCGCACCTCTGTGCAAACGGCAAACCATGTCATCCACTCCAACCGCGCCAAAGCATGCCAACTATGCTAGCCGCACCTATGTTTCAATGGCAAACCATGCGAGCGACGCCAACCATGCTAGCCGCACTCCAGTGCCAATGGAAGACCATGCCTGCCACGCCTACCGCGCCATGCCGAACGAAACTCACAATGGACCATGCCGCGACAACATGCTGGCCTTCCCTACGCGGCTACCAAAACGAAGGCGTGCAACAATCAACGGTTGCCCTACAATCCCAGGAACAAATCCTAGCCATCTAAGGTTACCAGACCGGAAAACTAAGTTTGTCCATGCCAACCTAGTCGTGCCACCATGCTGGCCTTCCCTACACGGCTACCAAAAAAAAAGGCGTGCAACAATCAACGGTTTCCTTTCAATACCAGGAGCAAATCCTGGCCGACTAAGGTTACGAAACGACCTTTGTCCCAAACCCTATATTGGTCAAGCGCCTAGCCAAAGCTAGCCACGCCATGCGCCCATGGAAAACCCTTGGCCCCACATGCCAAGCTAAAACCGCACCTAGACAAAGCTACCCATGCCATGCGCCCTTGGAAAACCCTTGGCCCCACATGCCAAGAAAAAACCATACCTAGCCAAAGCTAGCCAAGCCATGCGCCCATGACAAACACTTGACCACACATGCCAAGCCAAAACCACGCTTAGTCAAAGATAGCCACACTAAACCCCCAAGGAAAACCGTTGGCCCTACATACCAAGCCTAACCATACCCTAGGCGCGCCACCATGCTGGCCTTCCCTACGCGTCTACCAAAACGAAGGCGTGCAACAATCAACGGTTTCCCTTCAATCCCAGGAGAAAATCCTAACCATCCAAGGTTACCAGGCGACACATGGTAACCTTTGGCCCTAAAACCTAAGTTTGGCCATGCCAACGGCATTCCAACCTTGCCGCGCCACCATGCTGGCCTTCCCTACGTGTCTACCAAAAAAAAAGGCGTGCAACAATCAACGGTTGTCCCTCCTCTCAAGATACGAAATCTCGACCGTCAAAGGTCACCAGGCTAGCAAGTCTCCCGAGCTCGACTTTCCAAGCCACAACAACATGTTACATGTTTTCACAAAAACATTCGAGACATCAACACAAACTGGGGGATGCTCATTAGGGTATTGGTTTGGTGGTCTATAGTGTGCGGCATACACAAATACCCATTTCAAGATAGCGCAATAAGAATAAGACGGTTACTAAATGTAAGAAGAAACGATGAAACGCTCTTTCATTATGGAACATCAATTCCATCAATACCAGGCGTTACCACCTCTTCCCATTTAACTCATTCGTTTATTTTCTTATGAGGCCAGACTACGTTTTTTTTTAGACTTGTATAAATAGGCTTACCTATTTCCACCAGAGACAAGTTTTTGGTTAGCGAAGAATACCATACTCAGAAAGGAAATTCTTTCTAGATTTCTCAAAGCTTTCACCTTCAGATACAAGTCAAGTACTACTCTTCCAGAATTATTCTGGTCTCAACACTCTTTTCTCTTCCCTCGCTAAACCAACCCTTCTCCTCCACTTTGTGACCGAACCAAGTCTGGAACTGCCATTTGTTGGTTTATGCCGGACTTGTACAGATTGATCTCTCGAAACTAAAGTACTCCCTTGTAGTACATTGTTTAGGTTTTAAATTGTTTATCACCTTCACACCCGCAATTACCGAAATCAGCAGAAACGTTTTTCACCTATAAACAAATAGCGACCACAGCGGGAGGATTGATCTTTCGGTTACAATGCCAATTTTCGACTGTCGATCTCGTTCTTCGACCCATACGTCAAGATGGTAGAGGAATATGATATACTCTGAATTAGTTACCCGACGACTCGATTATCAGTCATGACACGACAAGGGATGACTGGGGACTTCCCGGAGGTTAGAAGAAAAACGATCCGCTCAGGGATTAATGGCTCGGTAGTCAGAAAATTCAGCAACAACTTTGGAAGACTGGGGACTTCCCATGGCCATGTTTTTCGTAAAACTTGGTCCTACACCCGGGAAGTTTATTTTCATAAGAAGACCCGAGAGGCCGAGTAAGTCTTACCTATACAAAATACATGGTTTTGTTTTTCAAGTTTCATAAGAATAATAAGACAGATAGCCATGTTATGTTCCATCCCGTGTCATCTACCAAGACACGGTTTTCCTGGGATGTTTGCTCCACTTTTAATCGCAACCAAAAACAATCCTAAAATATTTCATTCCAAAAATATAATCCAAAACTTTCAAAGTAAAATTTGTCCATCAACCCAAGAAAACCAGAAAATCAAAAAACCATAAACCCGGCGTCTCATTTGCCTTTCAAAAAGAAAAAAAAAACCTAAAGATAAGAGGTTCAAAAGATAGAAATATGTTCAAGGGAAGTTTTTCAGCATCGGCTTGCTCCTCTTAGGAAAGGCCTCCCTTATACTATGGAGAGTTTACCTCTTTAATTTCAACTGCCTGCAAAACTTTTTGAATTTCGCTTCCTGTTTATTCACCATTTCTTCGGAAGGATCTTCAACTGCTTCGGCCAACAGCTTTTCGACGTCAGAGAGGCATTCGATGAACCAAGGAAAGTTGAATTCGAAGCCCACGAACATGTCACGATGGAACTTCTAACTCGATATTACATCCTCAGAAACTGTATGACTAGTCACGTTGCACATCTCATCAATTGAAGACAAGGCTTCATCCACATGCTTGACCAGCGCATGTCGGCTAGTAATCTTCTTGGTCGTGGCAATATGGTCGCAGCTTTCCCATATCTTGGTGTATAATGCCGCATGTTTAGCTGGCACGCTAAATCCACCCATCAACACATGACCTGGGAAAGGGTTCAGATACGGAGGATTGAAGGTGGCACTTGCAACTGAATCAGCAACCGACAGGATATCCCTAACTACAATTTCACCCCCTAAGTGCTCTCCTCTATCTGAGTCACGGCAGCGCCCTCGGGACGATGGATCTCCAAGTCCAAGTTGCTAGATGGAACGGTTTCCGCAATGGGAAGTACATACACATCTTTACTCTGGTGGTCTTCCACTTCAAGATCATCCCAAGGAACGGTTTCCTCCTAAAATATCAAAATTTAGTCTTACTTCAAAAAAAAAAAAGGAAGAAGAGAAAGAACATGGAGAAGACTCACTGATTCGTTTTCAGACTCACTAGAGGAAGACTCGGCACTGTTATCAAATGAACTACTCTCACCATCGCCAGACTCAGAACTTCCATCCTTATCGGATTCTTCATCACCATGGATAGGCTCTCCACCGTAACCCTCCATCTCAAAAAACGATATTTTCTAACTACTTGCAAGTTTGGAAAAGGCGTTCGTGCTGCTGAAACCCTGGACGAAATACAAAGATTCCTTATCACAAAAAAAAAGGGGAAGAGAATATAAACGATCGAAGCTAAAGTCAATAGGAGATCCGTATGTACCCGCATATTGGATGAACTAAAAGTCGGCAGAACTGCGGAGTTTGATTGAAATCCGCCCGCACGATCTTTAGATCTTCGTTCCTTCAATTGGGTTGTGATGGACCGGAAAATTACTCCTTTGGTGCGTCCCCCCGTAGGCCGTAACTTCCCCGATGCGCCATGATGAAGCTACGATCCGAGCCTCATCCCCATGAAAATGAACGCTCATTTGCCCTTGCAAGCATGCTCGTGGAGCATGACGCAACTATTTAAGCTTTCACACATTTCCAAAGTCACCCTCGTCCGCAGAAAGGTTTAAGGCCATAAGGCCAATGCCAATGCAATTCGCATGCATCTCCGGATTTGCCTCAACATAGGTAATTCATCACTGAATTTCCTAGCTAGATGAGAAACCGTCATACCGTCGGGTCTTGTCCAGACTTAAAGCATAAGCAGTGGACTTAAGCGTAAGCCGCACCAAGCCCTTACCATTTCCTACGTTGCTTCGCTTACCAACTCTTTATAACTTGATAGGAAGTATGAGCATCCACTTATTGGCATGCAACTAGGCCTCATTAAGTCTGGCCACAATCATCTCTTGCGTCGAGCTACCTAGCTTAGATGATATGAGGGGCCAACGTGCTGGACCGACAATGATGAAAATCATTGAGGCTTCCTACGTACCCTTCCCTACTCTAAATGGATCAAGCATAGACCGTAGTTCATCTTCGAAGGGACAAGCAACTTAAGCCAACTCGTTTACAAAGCCGTGGCTAAGCAATAATGGAATGGCATAGTTCGTATGCCATTTCGTCAAAGATGCACAATGAGTATGCAACATTGGGTCCTCGATATGACATAGTGATACCTTAGCATCATATGCTCCATTCGTAAGGTTACGCAACTATAAATGACCCTTAGGCATCATTTATACTCTTCCGGCTAAGATATGAAGCTTACTTGGCGCAGAGTCCGCATATGAACCTTCAACCAACTACCCTTCCCTATATATGTCTTAATGGAATTTCTACAAGTATGAAACGAAGACCAAAAATCATTCACCAAGTCACACTTTTACTATTCATCCACAATGATTGTGTTTCACTGTTCATCTCAATGATTGCGCTTGCACAACATTCTTCCGGCCCGCCCTCTCTGGCCTAATGCACAATGATTATGCACCACTCGGCGCAATGGTTGTGATACAAGCTCAAAGCCACCACCCAACTGTCCTAATGCATCATGATGATGCAACATTGGCCCTCAGTCAAATTTCAGACATAATGCGCCATTTTGGCGCGGTATTGTCCTTAAGACAATCTACTTCTTACCAACCAGCGGAAACTTTGGATGAAGCTTCATCTCAGGCCATGACGCATCTTTCAGCATGCGCCATGCTAAAAATACGGGGTGTTACATGGGTACTATCTGCATTTGGACTAACGGATTTTCTCTTGGGATCCCTCAGCAGTGGATGTTCCGCTAAAACCGAAGGGGAAGGCTTATCCCGAAGATTCTCTACCACATCATTCACGAATCCATGAATGATAAGAAACTCATCCTTCCAAAATGTGTTATATTTGGAGGTCGTTGATGGATTCCGTTCCGCGAGAAAAGGCATACTTTTACCTGATACAAGAGCACTAGCATCGAGGAACAACCGAATGACGAGCGATTGGGACCCCTTGGTCAAAACCCATATGTCGAGAAGCCTTATCAACATTGTAAGAGATTGCTTTGCAAGCTCCTCGAAAAAAAGATGGCACGTGACCGGGCGTGCAGCTAAGCATGAACACCATCTCTCCAACTCTCAGGCCCTCATCATCAGAAGACAAAGACATGTTTGAAGCAGGATCAAAGGTACTAATATAAGTCATAGACACATGCACCAGAGCCCATGGACGAAAATTAACTGCATGCGAGTTGTCAAGAAACCTAATCAGTTTCGAACCAGTTTTTCGGCGCATGTTCGACCAGCGCAGTATACTGGAGCCAGACCAAGACTCGGGAAGTATAGCCAATGGTTTCGGGGCATACTTATCGAAATTCTCCCACAACCATGCTTGGAGAAAGGCGTCATGAACATACGAATCCACTTTCATATGGTCGTTCGAGGCGCGCATGTCCGAAACCACCTGATCCAGGTATGCATACATAGAACCAAGAAACAAACCACCGAGGGGGAGAGCGACGCCCTTTGCCAATTTTATGGCGAACTTGATAAGTTCCTGTCTTATCTCTTTCTTGCCCGAGCCATTGTCAAAAATATACCTGGATAGCCAAAGAGACAAGAACACCGCGACATGAAGTACGATATTATTCTGGTTCGACTCCAACTCGTCAGGAAACCACTGAGATAACCACCAGTCATAAAAGCACTTCGTCTCGTTTTCCTTCTGAATAATTCCATTAGACTTCGTAACCAGGGTGGCGCTCAGTTCTTCTTCATCTGCAGACAGCATAACGTCGCGGTTTCCAATTACAGGAAAATTTAGAAACACAGCCACGCTCTCCAAAGAGATGGTCATTTCGCCCCACATGCATACAGACATATGGGTGTCTGGACGCCATCTGGAAACAAAATCAACCTAGCCTGGAATGTCTTTCCTAATCTAAAGCACTGCGGAAGCCGCAACAGCATCGACAATCTGTTCCCTGGTCAAATTGGTATTTACAGGCTCTTGGACCATCATGAATCGCATCCATTTCTCAAAGTAACGCAACGGACTCGCAGAGATTTTAAAGTCGATAGGAGAGGCATGATATGCTTTCCTCAGAAGTAAAAACCTTATTACGCCTCCTGGCCGAACCGATGGATCCTCTCCTTCACTCTCCGAACCGGTCAGAAGGATCGGAATATATTGGTGATGGTTTCTCCTAACCGTGGCCGATGCCGTGAATAACTCATCATCTATGTTTGGCTTGGAATTACTCACATCCTTCGGTACCACAGAAACTATTGACATCTTAGCGAAAATTGTCTTACATTGTTTTCACCGCTGCGATAACTACAAGGGAAGAATTATTACATAAAGCATGTAGAAATTATTGTACACAAGGGAGCCGCCCTAGGCACAAAAAAATTGGTTTCAAAGTCTTTTCGTGCATATTTTATAGGCGTGATACTTGGGAATTCGATCAGGGAAAAGATTTCCAATTTTGAGACAAGGAAGCAAAAGAGGAAACCGGTCCCGCAAAGACCAATTTCCACGTCCAAGACCACTCACGCAATACCACATCCCCACCACGCCTAGCCGTCCGTGCACGTTTCACCATGCCATTGTCGCGGCCCCTGCCAAGCCCGCGCTCCATTGCCGCGCCCCCACCACTCCTAGCCTTCCGTGTACGTCTCATCTTGCCAAGGCCACACTATTCCAAGCCGCCTGCCCCACTGTCACGACCCTATTATCCACGCGCGTTTGCCTTTCCAAGACCACGCCACCTCTTGGCCCCTCGAGCCAAGCCGTCCACTTGCTTCGCCTTCCAAGACCACGCTACCTATTGGCCCCTCGAGCCAAGACGTCCACTTGCTTCGCCTTACAAGACCGCCCCCCCTTTTCCTCGGAGATGTACGAACAGACCAAGGCGGTAACGTTTTTCTCACCACTCCACGGTCTGCATCCCAAGTACGACTTACGCAGGGCCGCCAACGCGGGAAACCAAAATTCTCTTCACCACTCAAAAAGGTTAGTCGGATTCTCCTGACCATCTTTGCAATGACTTACATCTCGATTCCGTCCTCGTCTGTCACCATCATATGCTTACCTCGCAACAAGGCACCTGTTCCGAGCTAAGCATGGGACTTAATGTTGATGGTGGTTTTTAGTTTAGGGTTAAAATCGTAAAACACTAAACCCTAGCTGATAGTGGTGTCAAAACATTTAAAGTAATAAGCATTTACACCGGGTATTTTTTCAAATTAGGGTTACGACAAGCCAAACCCTAATTCTCCACTGTGCCAATGGCAAACCATGTTAGCCACACCGACCGCGCCAAAGCATGCCAACCATGCTATCCGCACCCCTGTGCGGCATGCTAGTCGCACCCCTGTTCCAATGACAGACCATGCCAGCCACACCGACCGCGCAAAACCATGCCAACCATGCTAGCCGCACCTATGTGCCAATGGAAAAACATGCCAGCCACGCCAACCGCGCCAAACCATGCCAACCATGCTAGCTGCACCTCTATGCCAATGGAAAACAATGCCATCCATACCGACCACGCCAAAGCATTCCAACCATGCTAGACGCACCTCTGTGCCAATGGCAAACCATGCCAGCCACACCAACCGTGCCAAATCATGCCAACCATGCTAGCCGCACCTCTATGCCAATGGAAAACCATTCCAGCCACGCCAACCGCTCCAAAAGCATGCCAATCATGCTAGTCGCACCTCTGTGCCAATGGAAAACCATGACAGCCACGCCAACCATGCCAAATCATGCCAACCATGCTAGCCGCACCCCTGTTCCAATGGCAGACCATGCCAGCCATTCCTATCGCGCCATGCCAAACGCACCTCACCATGACCCCATACCGCGCCACCATGTTGGCCTTCCCTATGAGGCTACCAAAATGAAGGAGTGCAACAATCAACGGTTTACCCTTCAATCGCAAGAGAAAATCCTAGCAATCCAAGGTTACCAGAAGACACATGGTAACCTTTGGCCCGAAAACCTAAGTTTGGCCATGTCATTCCAATGGCATTGCTAACCTAGCCGTGCCACCATGCTGGCCTTCCCTACGCGGATACAAAAACGAAGGCTTGCAAAAATCAACGGTTTCCATTCAATCCTAGGAGCAAATCCTGGCCGTCTAAGGTTACCAAATGACCTTTGTCCCAAACCCTAGATTGGTCACGCGCCTAGGCAAAGCTAGCCACTCCATACGACCATAGAAAACCCTTCGCCCCACATGCCAAAACAAAACTGCACCTAGCCAAAGCTAGCCACACGCCATGCGCCCATGGAAAACCCTTGGCCCAATATTCCAAGCTAAACCCGCACCTAGCCAAAGCTATCCATGCCATGCGCCCATGGAAAACCATTGGCCCCACATGTCAAGCCAAAACCGCACCTTACCAAAGCTAGCCACGCCATGCGCCCATGGAAAACCCTTGGCCCCACATGCCAAGCCAAAATCGCTCCTAGCCAAAGCTAGCCACACTAAATTCCCAAGGCAAACCCTTGGCCCCACATGCCAATCCTAACCACACACTAGCCGCACCACTATGATGGCCTTCCCTACGCGGCTACCAAAACGAAGGTGCGCAATAATCAACGGTTTCCTTTCAATCCCAGAAGCAAATCCTAACCATCCAAGGTTACTAGATGACACATGGTAACCTTTGTCCCGAAAACCTAAGTTTGGCCATGCCAACTTAGACGTGCCACCATGCTGGCCTTCCCTATGTGGCTACCAAAACAAAGGCGTGCAATAATTAATGATTTCCACTCCTCTCAAGATACGAAATATTGACCGTCAAAGGTCACCAGGTTATCAAGTCTTCCGATATCGACTTGCCAAGCCACACCAACATGCTACATGTTTTCACAGAAACATTCGAGACATCAACACATATCGGAGGATACTCATTAGGGTATTGGTTTGGTGGTCTATAGCGTGCGACATACACAAATGACCGTTTCAAGATAGTGCAATAAGAATAAGACGGTTAGTAAATGTAAGAAGCAACGGTGAAACGCTCTTTCATTATGGAACATCAATTCCATCAATACCAGGCGTTACCACCTCTTCCCATTTAACTCATCCGTTTCTTTTCTTATGAGGCCAGAGTACGTTTCTTTTTAGACTTGTATAAATAGGCTTACCTATTTCCGACAGAGACAAGTTTTTGGTCAGAGAAGAATACCACACTCAGAAAGGCAATTCTTTCTAGATTTCTCAAAGCTTTCACCTTTTGATAAAGTCAAGTACTACTCTTCCAGAATTATTCTGGTCTCAATACTCTCTTCGCTTCCCTCCCTAAACCAACCATTCTCCTCCACTTTGTGACCGAAGAAAGTCTGGAACGACAATTTCTTGGTTTAGGACGGACTTGAACGGATTGATCTCTCGAATCTAAAGTACTCCCTTGTAGTACATTGTTTAGGGTTTAAGTTGTTTCTCACCTTCACACCCGCAATTACCGAAATCAGCAGAAACCGTTTTTACTTATAAACACCTGTATTAGGTTTTGGTAAGAGTCCAATATTTGAAGAATAAGAAGAATGTGATGAGGCAGAAACTACAGGTTGAGAAGTAGGAGACTTATTTTGTTGATCTATTTTTAACTCAAAAGTAAGAAGATATGTGATGAAATCTTTAAGTTTCCTGGTACCCATAGAGGTAGTGAGAGAAGTAACTATGGTATCATAAGAGTTATCCTGACCAGCAAGAATGCAATGACGTAATTCAGCATTGGTGACAATAGTATCAGCAGCAGCAAGACTGTCAACAATATTACGAGCACGATAAATATGTGCTCTCAGAGAGATCCCTTTTTTTAAGAACGAAGTTCACACTGAAGATGGTGAATATGAGCATCAGACTTGGAGGAAAAAAGTGATTCAAGGGAAGACCAGAACTCTGCTGAAGTTTTGAGGTGATGAACATGACGAAGTACAACAGGGGTAAGGGAAGAAAAAAATCTAACCATTGAGAATTTTGTCCTGTTTTACCCATGGAGCAACGCAGGATTAGGAGTTTCATCTTCAAGAGTAGATGCAGGACAAGGCTTTTCACCATTAGCATAACCATCAAGATCGTAGCCTTGAAGATAGGGTAAGAATTGAGTATGCCATAAAGAGTAGTTTGTTTCATTGAGTTTCACAGTAATCATATGATGCGGTTGAGAAAAGACAGACGACGCCATCATTGATTGAGCGGAGTTGAGAACAGTTGATATTGTAGAATCAGGACAGGCTGCGGAACCCATGAGAGATCACAACCAGGCTGATACCAAGTTAAGTTTTAGAATTGACGTGAAGATTATATGCATAGACTATAAAGAGAATAGAATACAGAAGAAAAGAGAAAGGTTTAGAATGAAAAATTGATTAATTGAATACTTGAATGAATAAAAATATACATGAGACCTATGTATTTATAAGTGTACAACTTCTTAGAGTTCTTAAGCTACGTGCAATACAAGTATTTCCTATTTTACAGAGTTCTTAGTATAAAATGGAAACTCTGTATAGCAATACAAGTATTTCCTACGTGCAATACAAGTATTTCCGTACAAGTTCTCATGAAGATACAGATTGACACATGATTAGAGTTCTAAAGCTACGAGCAATTCAAGTATTTCCGTACAATTTCTTAGAGTCCTAAGTTCTAAAGATCCTATGTATAGCAGAGTTCTAGAAGCATAGTTGTAGAACTTGTACGCAACTTTTCCATGAGTATTACGTTGTCCCAATATGTGGAGTTTCACATATTAATGGTAGTATCACATGAAATCCAAAAAACTAAACATCTGTCATTAACTAAACTATAATTCTACATAGAACTATTCTTTTGGTATTGAACTCCGTTTGCAAATAACTAGACATTACATTAATTAATCAAGAATAATAAGCATTTGCTCAAGCTGAAAACAACTTTTAGAATTTCTGTGTTTGTTTGTTTCATGGTAGTCCGTTTAGGTTGCTAAATAACATTAGGGTACGCAAATAGAAAATAATCCATAAAAGTAAACATCTATCCCTGACCTGAGACCTCCCAAATTTAGCCATCATTCATCCGTGTCACCGAGGGTATAATTCCATTGTAGACATCTCATTAACGCTCACATTGCCAGCACCTTGAGAGGGGATATTGGGTTCCGTTCTGTTGTCATTACGTAATGAAAATGCAGATGTTGTTAAAGGTGCTGCAACAGTAACAGAGTAGTTATTCAAAATGTGAACAATCCGTGCCATTGTTGGTCTTTCAGCTACATCTTCTTGAACACATAATAATGCAATTTCTATGCATCTCATCACATCGTTTGTTGAATGATGCCCTCTCAATGTGGGATCTAGCAATTATAGATATTTTCCTTCATTCCAAAGCTTCCATGCCTACAAAATTACAGTTTTTATGGTAAATGTGTAGTGATGACAATTCATGCCTATAAACTAAAGAAATTTAGCTTACACTCCCATAGGTTGAGATACTCTCAGCGTCTTCGTCTCTTCCAAATGAGGTACTCCTCTTGCCGCATAGTATCTCTAGAATTAAGACACCGAAACTAAACACGTCTGATTTTACCGAGAATTTACCTAGCATTGCATACTCTGGAGCCATATATCCACTGCATGATCACAATCAGGCATCATAACATGTTCTTATGGATGTATGGTGACATGGTTTATGAAGAGGTACAAGACTTACAAAGTTCCACAAACGCGTTTTGTGCATGCTTGACTCTGATTCACCATAAAAATCTTAGCCATACCAAAATCAGCAATTTTGGGGACCATATCTGGTCCTAGTAATACGTTGCTAGCTTTAAGATCTCGATGAATGATGTTAATTCGAGAATCCTCATGAAGATACAGAAGACCTTTGGCAATACCTCCTTTAATCATGTGTCGCCTTCCCCAATCTTAATGTGCGCATTTAACTGGATCTACAAATTCAATTTTTCATATTTATGGTCAGTAGTACTGCGAGTTTAGTGCTCGGGAATAGATATAGATAAAGAAAAGAAAATGGAAGTAGCCAAACCGAATAAGAATTGATCTAGGCTTCCATTTTTCATGAACTCATAAATGAGTAGCTTTTCATCTCCGTGTAAACAATAACCTAATAGTCTAACAAGATTTTTGTGTTGCAGTTTGATTAGCAATGCAACTTCATTCTTAAATTCCTTTTCACCTTGACCTGAATTTTCAGACAACCTCTTCACAGCTTTTTCTTGTCCATCCGTCAGTGCACCCTGATCACAGCGTAGCCAGGACAATATAAAGTGCCATTGCAGAATTAATTGCACTGTATTGTTATGGATTTATACCTTGTATACGATACCAAATCCGCCTCGCCCAAGCTTATTGGCATCTGAGAAGTTGTTTGTCGCAGCACTTATTGTACTGAATTTAAACTGCAAAGATTCAGCACTTTGAATTTCGCCAATATCTTCAAAACAATACAACAAAAAATTTAGATTTAAGTGAATTGATCGCTAGTAAAGATTCAAATTCCGAATGGTTAATCCTGAAACTTTGTAATTTGAAAAGATACAAAAAGTATAAGAAAGCTTACTGCTAATTTTCTTTCTTCTTATTATGCAGAAACACAAAATGGTTATGATAGATACTACTGTGATAACCATTGGAACAACAATAATAAGGAGCACTTTAAGTGACATCTTTGGCTTTTGCTTTTCTGCAACAAGAACAAATATTCCATAGTGATTAATAATCATCATATGTCTAAACAAAACCATCTAAAGTTTGGTATACTTACCTTTTGAAATGCTGGGTTGTGGTGGGTTCGTCACAGGAGCTGAAAATATATCAATAATCTCAATAGATTAGTAGATTTATTTTTCTTTAGTTGATCGACCCTAATAATTTAACCAGATCTAACAGTATCTATACTATTACTTACTTCTTGTAATGCTCGGTTGTGGTGGATTTGCAGGAGCTGGAAATCTTGGAGACGACGTCGCATTTTTGGTATAAAAAGGAAACAGCTCGTATCTAAAATAGCAGCTCCAAGTTAATACCCTCCCACCTATTCTCCCACTAAATCGTTTCTGAATATCATCGATTCCCTCACGGAGACATTTGCTGCAGTTATCAACTGACAAGTCAGAAGAGCACTGAGCTAGCCCATAGATTTTCTGGGATTGTGTAACGTCTGTGCTTCCAGTAGCATACAACTTCTTATTATGCGAAAAATGGGAAGAAGAGGAAACAGAAAATTTAGAAGAAGAAGAAATAATAGTAATAGATCGCGAAGAATATGGAGAAGATGAAAAAGAAGTAGAAGTAGATGATGAAGAAGAAGAAGATGAATGTGCTTTAACTTTTTCTAAAAGATCAGTCGCCATTTGATCTAATCGGGGGACAAACTCATCAGGATTTGGAACCAATTCTGCACTAGCACTACAAGAAAACATGGCTTAAGCAACTAAAATCTTAGCAAGCACCTAAAATTTTGGTCTCTTTAAGAATCAAGCTACTAAACTTGCGACCATCAAACTAGCGGCTCGGTATTCATATATATCCACTAACTTGAGCGACCACATAGAGTAGTTTAGTCGGTAAAATGCTTTTCCCGGTAAGAATATAGCAACCGCCGTTTTGGTTTGGTATCTACCTACTTCGAGCTAGGATGACCAATGATTCAATTAATATTTGGTTGGTCAAACCTATCTGAGCGACTAAATTTAGCGACCACCATTTAGGTATGGTAGCTACCTACTTCGAGCTAGGATGACCAGCGATTCTATAAGTATTTGGTTGGTCAAACCTATCCGAGCGACTTAATTTAGCGACCGCCATTTAGGTTTGGTAGCTACCTACTTCGAGCTAGGATGACCAGCGATTCAATAAGTGTTTGGTTGGTCAAACCTATATGAGCGACTAAATTTAGCGACCACCCTATATGAGATTTTCCGATATGTATCGGTTTCCCCATTTCATTGTACCTAATTATCTATGTTAAAAAAATCTCCGAATAATTTCTCTTTTTCTTCAAGCCTGAAGCAATTGATGTAAAACATGAATGGCCAAATTCAAAATAAAAACTTTCTCTTTGTTAATGGAACCTCCAACATCGACCAGAAGGGTTACGTCAAAATCACAAACCCGAGTTGATGAAAAGGAGTCGTCCACGATTAGCAGTAGTAAACAATGTTGATCAAAAGGGTTGCTAATATTTTATCTTTGATATATCATTATATACAAAATATGCAAAATATGAAGCCTTAACCAAAATATTCCTAATGTTTGATTTTTGATGTATAATAGGCATAAGTATATGAAATATTGCTTAACCAAAAGGGCTAATATTTTTTCTTTGATATATCATTATATACAAAATACGTTGAAAACTATCAACAACAACCAAGTTGGCCCAGTGGTAGAGGGTGCTTTGATGTGTTCTAAACGTCACTGGTTCGAATCCGGTCTGTCGTTTTAAATTTTTCTTAATATTCTCAGTAGACGTGTCATATTCTGTGTTAATCAATGGTCAAGAATCGTTAGTCAATCATTTAAAGTACGCTTCATGAGAAAAACGAGTTAGAGCATCGATTTGAATCGATTTCGTATCGGACGATTTTCACAACCATAATATATAGTCTTTGTAAAGCCCATTTTATATGAAAACCAAATTTCTGAAGCCTGGGCATGCTATATCATCTTGTAGAAAGCTTCTCCATAAGCCCATTTTATAAGCCCATTTTACTAATACAGTACTAGGAATACAACATAGGTGATGGTTATACATTTTCATGGCAGCATGAAAAAAAAAACAAACAACTAAAATTAATCACAGTCCATCTCGTTGTCAGACTCTTCAAATTCGAGCAAATCATCGTCATCGCTAGTAGTATAAACACTTTCAATATCAGCATCATCTTCATCGACAACATTCCCTCGTCCTTGTTCTGGCGCAACATAAGTGACGGTTTCTTCCGGAACATCACACCTATCCCAAACAAAATTGTCATCATCATCCTGCTGCGGTTCAAGTTGTACATCTTCCATAGAATAAGCCGAGTACAAATCTTGTGCTGCTTCACTAGGACTCGAATCTGTAGAAATATCACGCACCGGCATATCATAATAATTCCGAGGTTTTAGTTTTATCACTGTCTGCCATTGGGACCCCTCTCCTTCATTCACATACATAACTTGTGATACTTGAGAAGGTAACACATAAGGTTCATCTTGCCAACAACTTACTGTCCTATTAACAGCAGTAACAACTCCATGTCTATCTTTCATGCATCCCTTATCACTATCTACATCCCGCCAATCACATTTGAAAAGAACAACATGGAATCCACCCACATACCTCAGCTCTATAATATCAGTTAGCACTCCAAAATAATCCATCTCGATGGTTACACATACTCCAGCGTTTTGTGTCGTTCTTCCCTGCTCACAACATTTTGTCTGAAAGCGGTACCCATTGACCGTATAAATGTTGAAAGACAGAGATTCTCGGCAAGGACCTCCGGCCAATGATAATAGTTCTTCGCTCACCTGACTGGTCACTTTGTGCAGTTGGTAAATCTGTTTGTTATAGAAAAAATCCCATCGAAATCAGAAATCATAAGAAGCCTGTGTGGCGAACAAAACATGCATGTTAATAATTTTATTGAACTGAGACTCACTTTATGTTGTAACCATCTAGGAAATTCTTGGGTGTGTTTTCTATGTGCGTGGCTAGTTCCTTCAAGCATAGCTTTGTGTTCACTGTATATATTGCCATAAGAAAATCAATCAAATTACCGAAAACAATCTGACACTCTAGCATTATTCACTGTACATAATGAGAAAGAGCAAGTAGAGAACACCTCATATTGGTGCACTTCATCACAATTCTTGAGAACAGCCAATTTCATTTGCTGGAACTCTTCCTATGAAAACGAGGCCACACGTTTCTTACCATGAAATTCACCGGATTGTCTGAAAACAGACAACTTAGTATCTGCTGATTGAAATCGAGTGTTATCCTCATTTCTACCAAGTTGATTAAACTTCGTAACTACACTATTCATATGGCTCTCAATTAATACGAGAGATTCTTCTATTATTTGCCCTTTCTCCATCGAGCCTTCGGGATGAGATTTATTCCGCACATAACACTTTAACTTCCAAAAGTACCTGATGCATACGATAGAAAAACTATAATGTACTAGATAAACAAAGTTCAACTAAATTGACAGTAACCAAAATGAACTAGTGAAAGTCGACCAATATTTGATATCAGGGTAACTATGACATATGCTTCCGAAGTACCTTAAGTGTGTATATATACACTAACCGTAATAGAAAATCTATACAAATACCATCAGATCACAGAAAAGGTAAAATTTCCAAGGAAAATGACATTGATATATTCATACCTCTCTACTGGATACATCCAACGATACTGCACCAGACCACCAACCTTTGCTTGTTCTACTAGATGAATGGGCAAGTGCATCATCACAACAAAAAAAGATGAGGGGAATATCCTTTCTAACTTGCACAATGTGATTGCAATACTATCTTGCAGTTTGTCTAAGT
The DNA here is from genome assembly GCA_023529315.1 of Papaver bracteatum. Taxonomy (NCBI): domain Eukaryota; kingdom Viridiplantae; phylum Streptophyta; class Magnoliopsida; order Ranunculales; family Papaveraceae; genus Papaver; species Papaver bracteatum. The sequence continues at coordinate 3,371 of JAJJWX010004894.1, read as the reverse complement.
CAGCCATATTAAGGACAGTAGCACACAGAACTTTGAAAAAAATACATAACTCAGTCACTGCTTCACATACATCATCTGGCAAATTTCCTTTAATTATGTTCCAATAGAACATGGCAATCGTGACTCTTTAGACCAATAAGCCGCCGCTCTTTAAGATTCACACATCGAGAAATGTATGATGCGTACCCGTCAGGAACCTTAATTTGCTTCAATAGTTTACAAAATGAATCCTTCTCCTTGTTTGACATCACATATGAAGCATTTTGCACCCTATACTTATCCCCTGTTCTCGTCGCCCATAAGTCCTTCCGTATACCCATCGTTTGTAGGTCTAATCGAGCTTTTATATTGTCTTTTGTCTTCCCATTGACCTTCAATATGGTCCCCATCACAATATCACAAACATTCTTCTCGATATGCATCACATCTAGACTATGGAACAATAAAATCGTGCTCACGTAGGGTAATTCCAGCTGGAAAATGCTAATTTTCTTCCAATTGTGATCAAAGGGTATCTTTTCTACTAGACTTTATTGATTGGGGTTCTTACCAAACTCAATTTGCTCTAGCTGATCCAACTTCTCAAGTATTTCGGCCCCATTTAATAACTTTGGTGGTGGTCGATTCTCCCTTTTCCCATTGAAGGATGCCTTGTGATAGCGCCATTTATGATCCATTGGCAAGAAGCGGCGGTGGAACATGTAACACCACTTACCTACAAATAACATTTGGACAGAATGATAAGAGTTGGGCACAAAAGGAAAGTAATCCAAAATAAGTAGTAGTTCAGTTGTTACCTCCATTGCTTAATCTAAGTGAACATTGGTTATTATTGCAGCACGTACATGCATATTTTCCCTTGGTACTCCATCCAGAAAGCATGGATAGGGCAGGGAAATCGCTAATAGTACCTAATAGTGTTTCCCGACATAAAAAGAACTCTTTCTTTGAAGCATCAAAAATTCGAATACCGCGCTCCCATAAATCCTTCAATTCCTCTATTAATAATTGCAGATACACATCAATATCATTTCCTGGTGATTTGGGTCCTGAAATTATCAAAGACAAAATTAAATTGGAATCTTTTGTACACATCCATGGTGGTAAGTTGTTGTTGATTAGAACAACTGGTCATGTGCTATGAGGATTCGTCATATTTCCGAAAGGATTTATCCCGTCGGTAGCTAATGTAAGTCTCAGATTACGAGGCTCGGCTGCAAATGTGTGGTGCATCTGATCAAAGTTCTTCCAGTTTTGAGAATCTGCCGGGTGCCTCAAAAGTCCATCATCAATACGTTCTTTATGCCATATCAAGTGAGGAGCGGTCTTCGAACACATAAACCACCTCTGAATTCTTGCCTTTAAATAAAAATATCGTACTATCTTTTCAGCAACTTTCTTCTTAGGTTTTATTTTTGCACAAATATCTGATTCATCGCCTCCCAATGACCCATCATTTTTCCATCTGCAAGCATGACAAACCGGACACTTATCCATGTGCAAATAGTCTTTCCGAAAAAATATGCAATCATTTGGGCAAGCATCGATCTTCTGGTAGGTAAGACCCAAGTCCCTTATGGTTTTTAGAGCCTCATAACAGTTCTTCGGTATTAGGGCAGTCGAAAATGCCTTGATCAGAAGACTCAACAGCTCGTCGAACCATTTGTTAGCCAATCCACCACGGGTCTTAATACGAAGCAAGTGCACAACAAAGGATAACCTTGAATAATTCTTATAATCAGGATAAAGGGGTTGCTCGGAATCCTCCAACAACCGGTAAAAATTAGCAGTATCGTAGTCCGAAGCTTCTCCAATAGCACCTAGCAACTCATCCCAATCATCGTTTTCCGGCAAGTCATCTTCAATTGTTCTAGCAGTGCCCAAAGGTTCCCTTACCTCTGCCTCACCATGGTATATCCAATTAGTATATCCTTTTGTGAACCCATGACGCAATATATGTTGATGAACTTCATCTCGAGATAGGAATCCATTGTTATTGCAGTACACACATGGACAACGAATTGATTCCACCACAGTTTGTATATGCTCAAATGAAAAGTCTAGGAAGTTTACGACTCCCTAGCGGAATGCCTCGTCACTCCTACGCATTTTAATCCAACTCTTATCCATCGATAATACCTGCATCAAGCAGGCACAAATAAATTCATGTGTCAAAAACAAATACCCAAACAATAAAATTCACAGGGATTTACCCAACAATGCAATAGCCTGGTTTTCATACAAATCCCTAACAATTCCAACCAAAGGTTACAACAAAGAATTCAATAGCAAAGATTCAGCCTCTAGTGCAATCGTTTTTTCACTTTCATTAACAACTTGAAATTCATGACTTGCTGTATCTAGCATAACCTGAAGCAAGTGAACCGGCAAATTTAATTCACTCCATAGTACTAGTATTGAAACTCTGTAAAAGTGATTCTAAGATCCATGATATTTCCGAAAAATATCCGATTCAAATCAACAACATTCAAAAAAAAAAAAAATGAACTTACATCACATAGCTTCTTAGTGCTCTTAAACCAAAGGAAAATGGCAACTGAAAATGATTTTTTTGTTTTTTTTGCAAAATTAGTAAAAAACCACAGATCTAAAATCTAAGCTAAGATTATAATTAATAGTAGCAAATGAAAAATTAAAGTTAAATTTCAGTACCTTGTTTTGCTAATTCTTCCGATTAGAGAAAAACATAAGGTAAATTAAAGGAAATGAGGATTCTTGCTGCAACAAAAATTTGGATTTTAAGATTAAAAGGGATTTTAAGACCACACCCAGGTCTTCAGATCGTGAAGATGAGAAAAGGGATGGAAGAAAGGGTTTAAAGGGTTTTTTTTTCCTTTACACAGAAGAGGAGATCAAAGGGTTTTTTTTTCCCCTGGAGTTTCGACTAGTAAAAGAAAAAATCAAAAGAGTGAAGAGAGGAGGATGGAAGCGAAGTGAATAGAGGAGGATGGAAGCGAGTAAAATCGTTAGGAGTCTTAGGACATTTTTTTTCTTTTTTTTTGAAGCACCTTAGGATTCTATTTGGACGGTGAATGATGAAAAGTCATCAATTCATACGGATTGTGCAATTTTTCGGACGATGGATATTTAGTTTCAGGTTTTCATACAGATTAAGGTAAGTTTGAAAGAAAAAAACATGGAAATGAAATGTAAAAATTTATAAGTGAAGTGCAAAATATGGTTCAAATTGATAGATTTTGAGTTTCGATATACAATTCAACTTGTCTAAGAAATTTTGGAGATAATATCTTAAGATTAGTTCAACTGCATCTTAATTCACCATCAATCTTGGAGATAGTATCATACGAAAGTGTGTTTTCTTTGTACTTCCTCTTTGTGCGTTTATAAGT
>JAJJWX010004892.1:0-15319 GCA_023529315.1 Papaver bracteatum | reverse complement strand
TCATATCCTTGATTTCCATCGATAAAGAGGTGAACAAAGAAAAGTTGTGCCTGCCGACTTCAGGCCCGTAATGCAAATTGGTGCCAAAATGCTAGAGGGGTGCTGGGTCATACCACATAAAAATGGGGAACCGACCACGGTCCACTGACCATCGTTTACTTCATTCTCTTTCACTTTTACTGAATGCTGTTTCTGTTTCTGTGCGAAAAATATCTCATCTCATCTTTGTAGCTTCTCTCTTTCTGATACTCATTTCTTTTCTTCCAATGTAATTTGTAAATACCGAAATCTGAGTTTTTATGAAGTGGGTTATGTAAATTGAGGTGAAAATTTTGTTTTCTTCGGCAATGTGGTTGTTGTTGTAAGAGTCCGAATTCAGAGACTTCTTGAGATTCTGATGTGCTTTAAGGTGAAATTTCGATTCAATCGACAACAAAGTTCAGGACTGAAGGTAACCATTTTGAGGTTAGATTGGAGTGTTTTCTTTGTTATCAGATTTATTTGTTAATATTTTTGGGCCAGAATTTGATCAGTTGTTAGGGTTTAGTCATTATTTGGGGATTTTCTTGTTGTTGTCGTTGGTGCTTGTTAATTATTATTTGCGCTTCCTGTTTGTAGATAGAAGTTTCCACTATAAATCTTTTGGGATTTTCTTTATTGTCATAGGCTTGGATGTTTTAGGCTTAGCTTGATTTTCTGAAGCCAAATTTGTAGAAATGGGTTCTTGTTCTTTGCGTCTTTTGTTGACTACAATAGTTGGATTACTAGAATTTGTTTCTCTGAACTTGGCTGTTTAATGTTTATTTTAATTTTTGCTTAAAAGAATTCGATTTTGATGTGCTTCACTTGCCCTGCGTTCAGAATTGGACATTTGGACTTACTGATTCTGGGTACTTGTACAGTTTACTTAATGTTTGTTGTGTGTGCTTGGAACAGCATCACCTGTTGAGCGCCCATTATGGCTTTTCATTAACCACCACTGACTGCAAGGCCTCGGTCTGTAATAACCACTAACAGAGGACTTTGAGGTAAAGCACAGTGTCAATTAATACAACTAATTTTCTCTACCGGGTTTTCTCATTTTAAGCTTTATTGATGTTTGTTTTTTTTTGTTTTGAATTTTTTTTCCTACAGGCACAAGTCATACTGGGAAGATTCCTCATTGGCATGTGATATTTAACGACCTTATTAAAGAAAACTACAGCTTTGACGTGAAATAGTACGTCTGGATGTGCTGAACAATATAAGTTTAGAATAATGAGGTATCTTGCATTATTCACTTCTTTTTTACATGTAAGTAGCCCCTAAATTTACTGAAAGTGTTTTGTCTGGCTTTGTTTGGAATGCTTGTCACTTTGCTTCTACAACGTGTAGATATGACTACAATATATCATTTGGGAAGTTGTTAATACTAGTTGTTGTATGTAAATAACTTCTAGGAAGCCTGGGCATTTAATTTCTAGGAAGGTTTTCTAAAAATAAATAATAAGAAGATCTTAAACTTGGAACAAGATTGAGAAAATATTAGAGACAAATTTCTAAGGAAAGTGATAGAAATACTAGATTTTTTCCATATAAAGCTTTCAGAGATAAATATGATTAGTTCATAAAGAACTAATCATATTTATGGGTTAAGAGATGATGGTTTTGTGGTTAGAAGACAAAAATCAGATTGATGCTTGTCTCATCTGTCATATTATTTCGCCAATATAAGGACTAGTTCAAATTAGACTATTCTTAATATTTTTGGTGATATTCTCTGTAATGCTATTGATGATAATTATCTTCTTCTGAATTCCAGATAAGAATGAGGTTTGGGCTATTCTTTTAGTTCATTGAATTCCTGGGGCACCAGGGCCTGATGGTTATCATGTGGATTTTTCAAAAACATTGAGACATTTTGGGAGATGATAATATAACTGATTTAGTGAGATTTTTTGAAACTGGTAATCTTCCTGATGGTCTGATTAAGACCTATATTTCTCTAATCCCTAAAGTTGTTAATCCAGTTTTGCCTGCTGACTTAGGCCTATAAGCTAAGCAATGCATTATACAAATTAGTGAAAAAAATGCTAGCTAAGCGCTTTTGTTGTACTTTATGAACTAGTAAAGCTAAGACCAGCACCTAACTAGTAACTTGACCCATCTAAAGCTTTGGGTATGATGGAGTGAAATTATCATTTTTTTATCTTTAGAAAGCTGGTTCTTAGTGAATGATGGTGCAGTTTAATTTTGGAATGTATGGCCACTGTTTCCAGTCAAGAGTTGTAATTGGATCCGGGGTCAAAGTTTTCAGGTTTCAGACAAAGGAGACCCCTTATCTCCTTACTTGTTTATTACAACAGTTGAGAGTCTTTCATGACTATTCTCTTTGGCTGAGCAACAAGGATTAATATCTGGGTGGTTATTGAAAAAGATGATAGAACCTGAAACTGAACGTCTGCATATGCTCTAATACCTAGAAAGTCTCTGTTTGGAAACTTATTGCAGATGTTCTTCCTACTAAAGCCAACACTGTCAAAGCATCCAACATCATGGGCGGCTAAAGAGAGAAACAAGAAGAAAATGCTGATTTTTTTTTTGTGATGGCAAAACTGTATAATCTTGTGATGGGTGAAGTCAACAGCTGCTGCTGGACAAGTAAGGAAATTATTGGAGATAGCTCGCAATTTTTTGAACTTTTTGATGACTTTCAAATTCTTAATATTAATAGAAAATATGTTAGTATAGCAGATAGATTAGTCAAGTATGCTAGAATCGTAGACTGTGTAAAACAATCTTCTCATGAAAGACTTGTTCTTGAACTCTTAGAAGAGGGCATGTGTTCTTTAAAACAAAACACATAAAGTTGTATGTGACTAACATTGAAAACCAGGCACAAGCCAGGCCTTCGTCGGGAAGAATCATAATGTCTTATGTTGTTACGTCTAGGCTAGGCAGTCTGAAAATCATCCAAACTTTGGCAGCTTGTTTCTGAATCAGAACATCATACGTTGTTTTTGCATAGTCAACTAGTATCAGCGCAGAAAATCAAGCCTATTGTCAAAGGTGCTAATAGAACACTTTTGCAACAAAAAAAACAGACAATATATCCAGCTTACAGAAATTTCTATTACTAGCGGATTCATTGACCCAACAACTGCCATAACAAAAACAAATAAAAAACAACCAAAATCTATACGTCAAACGTATATGATTTTGATTAAATATTTACCGAATGATCTATTTTTAGTCGGGACCTATAAGAGTAACTGCAGTCATGCGATCAAAACCAAAGACTAAAGAGTAAAAAAAAAAATCAAATTTGGGGTTTATTAGGTGTTTAAAAACTATGGGCGAACACTAAAAACCAAAAACTTTCATCAGGTGTAACAATATGAGTTACTTTTTTTTTAATTAGTTGGGGCGAACTTTTGATCACCCCCATCAGGTGAATTTTTCACTCACGATCAGCGTAGACCGTTCATCTACGCCACTAAACCAAACCAAAGATCAAATATGGTCCGGTTTTTGGTTTTAGTTCTGTCTTTGATCGATACTTCGCTTCCATCATGTTCTGGTGTTTGATCGATACTCTGGGTTTTACTCGCCCACTACGGATGCTCTAACTGATGGTACCAAGCTATATCTTCTCATGTCTAATCATATAAACCAAAAACCAAAAACCAAATTAGACACCCACAAAAAGCAATAGTAAGCAAATAAGAAGGCAGTTTTTGGGCATACCAAAAATATTTTGGGCATACAAATTTTTTCCACCTTGTAGGAAAAATAAGGGGTAATTAATGTTGATATATCCTCAAACAATTTAAATTACTAATATGTCCTTACCCTTAATGGTTAGGTTCGCTTGTACGATAATCATAATATGTCAACATTTTTAGATGCTCTAAAGAAAAATTAATGAGTTAGGATTGGCTTGTCAGCGATAATCATAATATCTATATTAACCTAGTGCATTTATAAGATTCTAGCTCCAATTAAATTGTGTTTTTAGTCAATCGTTTTTCAAAATCTTCTCGTAAGTGTATTTAACAATTAGGTTTGAAATTTCATCGAATTTCAAAGCCGAACCTAGTCATGAAAGAGATCGTAGGGGTTGGCGATTCGATAATCATAATATGTGCTTTTAACCAATACAAAATTATTAACCTGGTGAATGTATGATCGTGTTAAACATATTTTATTTTGTTTTCAACGGGTTGAGCGCTTAAATTTCTAAATATAAGTCTAACCCTAAACATTTTTTCTTCCAGTCAATGTAGGGTTGAAGCTATTTGGACAATTTCTGTTGGGCCTTTAATCAACACTTCAAGCTTGTAATCCATGTTCATCCAACCACTTCATAACCTTAGTGAAAAAAACACAAACTTTGATGATTTTAACCTAAAAGCGAGATTAAACATAATATGTTGGAAAAAAATCAACATTCAAAGATCCAAAACCAGGATAATGGCGGAAGTAATCTTAAAACTAATCACTAATCGATTTATTTTACCTAATCTATTACTATTAACATCTAATCTAAAAAGGCATATTTGCCATTACCAAAAAAAATTGGTTAAGGGGCTTCTAATATTGCTATTTACACTCCTATTTTGTCTTACTTGGTATGCCCAAAATGTTTTTGGTATACCCAAAAACTGCCTTCGCAAATAAACCAACACAACACAAGCCCAACTTTGAAGAGCATCACATAACCACTGCGGCGGAGGGGGCGGCCCAAGAGAGTAACCGTCATCTTCCGAATCAATGTCTCCAACTCCAAAGAAGAGCCATTTTTATAAACGCCTTGAGAAGCCTTGTATACATATTAGCCATGGATTCTCGATATTCTTCGCAGAACTTTGTCTCGTATATAGGATGATCACCATATTTAACTCTACGATAAGGTCGGCAAGCTATTAAAATTGCTTCGGCACGATCACGGAAATGTTGACAAACAAGTTCTTCAAAAACCTTTGGTGGTTTCATAAGAATACCCAATATTGTCCAGCATTTTGTTTTGAAGACTACTTCATCGCAATCATAAGATTCGTCGAACTTATAACCCTTCTCAATGGCCTCTACTAAACGGCCATCGTTCATATTATGATCCCGAAAATAAGGTTTCTCAATATGAAATGATTGTTGAATGGATACTAGAATTTCCAGTATACTTGATTTCTTTGAATTCCATTTTTCAAGACCTTTTATTTGACGAATATCAATGCCATTGATATCACCTCCATATTCTAGAAAATCCATGCACAAGCCACTGCCCTTCCTAAATCACCAGGTAACTCCTTATTTTCCATACCATCCTCTTCGAAATAATGTGTTTAGCAATAGTATTACTACCTTAGTCATAAGGATTTTAGCTAACACTAGATTCAGTAAGCATTATAACAACAACACCATCCACACTGGTATGTTTCTATGTTACATCATTATCATTTTCACTTATCCTAATGTGTCCTATTTCTGGCAATTTATTTCTGTTATGTCTTGGAACTGCCAAGGACTAGGACAACCAAATACTAGCAGCTACCTAAATACCATGTTAAATAAACATAATCTTGATATCTTTTTCTTATATGAAACCAAGCAACAATCTAGAATTTGAAAAATATCCTTAGCAAAATAGATGTCACTAATTTTTGGTTTGTTGAACCTAGGGGAAAATCTAAAACTGTTGGAGGCCTAATGTTAGCCCGGAAAACTAATCTTAAAGTCACAATAGAGGACTTCTAATCACCACATCAGTTGCCATAATTTATCCTAGCATAGGATTACCTTGGATTTTTCACAAAGCTATTATGGAAGCCCTTACACCACTACCATGATAAATTGCATTCTTGAAAATGATAGAAAATATTGAAAGAACTAACTCTCTTCCTTGGCTGTTATGGGTGATTTAAATTTTGTTCTTCATGATCATGAGAAATTCACCAACATCCTATTGATAACTTCTGAAGCCAATCTTTTTCTGAGAAAATTGAAGAAGCCAAACTAACCGATTTGGGATACACAGAATGTCCTTTTACTTGACCAACGAAGAACTGGCATTCACCTTCATCGAAAAAGATTAGATGAGGGCTAGCTAATGAATCCCTGATGAAATATACCCAAACACCACCATCTCCAACCTCCCTGCTATTGGCTCTGATCATAATCCTATTCTCCTCAATACCAATCCCAATTGGAAACAAGGGAACATTCCTTTCAAATTCTTTAGGCCATGGCTTGATCATCAAGATTTCACAGCTATTATTGCCTAGTGTTTGAAATCCAAGCACAAAGGTTCCCTTGCCATAAAGATTGCAAGGAAACTAAGAGATATCAAGGTTAAACTCAAGAAATGGAACAAGGAGATCTATGAAAATATCAAAACTAACCTTGAAGACAGTATACAACATCTGGAATGGATCACCAAACACCAATTCAACATAAATAGAGGAAAGGATATAAGAGAAGCTAGAAAGCAAGTGGAACATTGGTATAACATCCAGGAATGCTTCTGGAAGACTAAAAGCATAGATCAACTCATCAAACTTGGGGACAAGAACACTAGTTACTTCCACATTTCTTAAGAAAAGATAGGATAAGAAACAAAATAGTTTCTATTCAACATACCTGATGGCTCTTGGCTACATAATAAGGAGGAAGTTGTTCAATCATTCTCTCATAAACCTCACACCTGACGACGAAAATCTTTACCAACCACTTTGCTACCATGACCAGCAACGCCTGATGAACCAATCACTATCAATCATTCTCTCATAAACCTCATACCTAGCACCATTACTACTTTCCTATTTTTTCCCCTCTAATTTCATCAACTAAACACATTTAATACCATCCTGACTTAAAATGAAAATCTCCTTAAGATTCCATATCAGGAAATCAAGAACATCCCTTCATTTCAGCTAACCTAAACCTATCAAAACTGAAATATCAAACTATTCAACCTCCTCGATTTCGCTACATTACTGCGATGACAAAGCTCCTTGAAACTTCTTTCGGACAATGACCCATTCATCCGGATATTTTTCAATTGAAATTGAATTCTTGCGAAGACATTACCACCATGGAAAGTTCAAAATTTCTTTACCTATGGGTATATTCTCAAAGAAATGAATTTTATGCTTACTTGTCCTGGGATTTCTCATCTCCTTTATTCCCAAAACTGAAAGTCCCTTTCCACTCCAACCCACTTTTGGCTCAGACTACCATATCTTTATGTACCATATACTAAAGTCCTATAAAATCATCTCAAAGCTCCTAGATCAAAGACTCAAACCCTTCTACCCAACCTTATATCCATTTTTCAATCATTATATCCATGATAATAAGTAGTCTCCGCTTGCACCTCAATAGCACTTACATATAATATTACTATTTCCCATGAGCTAATTCACCATATGAATACTTAGAAAAGCGAAAATAGAGCTAATGACACTATGGGCATCAAGATTGATATGGCTATGATTTTGACGAACAATTGACTTCTTTATTCAAGTTCAAGAAACAAATGAGGTTCACTGCCTTCTAATTGTAATATAATATACCACGTCTATCCACCACAACTATGGTTGTGTTGGTAAATGGCTCACCCGAAAGTTGTTTATTTTCTTAGAGGTCTCAGGACTAAGGAGACCCTCTTTCTACTTACTTATTCATCGCATGGAAGATTTATCCAGAGCATCCAATCGATCCACGAAACCAAAGGTCTCATACATGGAACAAAATCATGATGGAGCACCTATCAATCACCTTCTCTTTAACAGACTGTATGACTTTCTGTCTTGCCTAGACATTGCTGATAAAATAAGTGATACTTCATGAAAGTTCAAAGAATTAACACTCCAAAATATTTGGGTTTCCCACTATTCAATAACATGAAGCAAGATTCAAGCCTTCAAACCTTGTGTGGAAAAGCTTAAACTCAGACTTGATGATGGAAATCTACCTCATCTATACTGAAAAGTTACGTGATTCAAACTGTCACCTCAACCTCAAAGATCTATCAAATGAATTTTTCAAGATTCCCAAGGGCACCTGCAAAGAGATAAATGCTATCCAAAGAAACTTCTTCTGGAATAAATAACAAGACAAAGCCAAAGGTATATTCTACATTGCTTTGGGACGCTGTCAATAAACCAAAAGATCTAGAAGGTATGGGTTTCAAAAATGTGGAGTACTTCAACCTAGCCATGATAACAAAAATTGCTTGGAGACTGATAGAAGAACCTCACTCTTTATGGTCCACTACCATGAAGGCATCTCATTTTCCAAACCAATAAATAATTAGAATGGAAACCAAGCCACTGATCACTTATTCTTGGATATGGAAAGGTATCTTGGAAGGCATTGCTTGCATTCAAAATTACTATATTTGGAAAGTGGGTGATGGTACCATCATCTACATTTGGGAAGATAGATGGATTGATACTTTACTTGACATCCTTCAAAAAACCTCTCAATGCCCTTCCAACTGAAACCTGTCAATCAACTCTTCAACACCAATGGAGAATGGGACCAAACTTTATCTCTTCAATTTCAATAAAGACACACAAAAACTCATTTTCCAAACTAACCACCAACCAAATTCTAATACACCATTCAATGGAGTTAACTCAATAAAATTCTTTGTCACAATCCATGTATAATAGACAAATTGATGAAAAATATCCATGACACTCAAAACAACACCTTGGAAGAAATATGGAACCGATACCATCCCCCGTGAATTCTTCTATACATATGGAAGTAAAGCTCATGGAATTCCTACCAATCCAATTCCAAATCATCGTGATTCTAAATTATATTGATCCTGTCACGCAATCCCTATAAAAATGCTCATCAAGACATTATATGTTCTTTCTAACTTGCCCACTGCTTAAAGTGCTGAGGAAACTCTTTTCGGGATACTCACCAGCTTTCTTGCTACTCACAGATCCTTTCATGATGGTTCAACAAATGGTTTCTTCCAAACAATAGCTACCTTAACTGGAATTTTAACACTACTACCATTTGATGGTTCATATGGAAAGCTAGATGTTATAAGATCTTTAGAAATATAGATCATAGTAGATGTCTTCATGGCCCAAATCACTCAACATCTTTTTGCTTTTATGAAAGAGTTCTATAACCCGGGAATATTTTTAAACAATCTCCACTATCATGAGGGAAACATTGATTTAAACATAAACGGGCTTGGATTGAAAGCACTTTAGAGAATTAGCTTTGGGATCACTGTTAGCATTCATATTATGGAAGTTAATACTATGGCGAATAGTGCTAAACCACAACTTTAGTAACTTTTTTTTGTGGATCTTTCCTGGCCAGGGCAAATGCATGGGACGAGAACTTCAAAAGACCCAGGATCATTGGATCGAACGGAATAACCAGAGCGTAGAGGAGCTCAATTAGCCATGTCTTGGGGAAAGGAGATGAAAAAGTCCAACAATATCAACTATGAAGCAGAAGATGAGGACACTCTACAAGCTATTCATAGAAACTATAGCCTTGTAGTCCAACAACTTTTTCAAGGAAGTACAAGGAATGAAGATAGGAATTTTGAAGTCATAGACTTTGTCTTGGGGAGACTTACTAAATTAGATTCTCAACAACACAACAATGCTGCTAAGCTAGCTAGACTTACCGGAAACTCATACTTTATTTCAGAACCTAAACTAGAAAGGTCCAAACTTACACTCTTTATGGCAAGCTAAACAACTTAATCCAAGCCTAACTATTCTGGATCATTGTAATAACTCAATTTCCTTACCTAGGATCAGCTTGGTACTATCTATCTTGGTGGATTCCAATGCTCTTATTTTGGAGTAGGTGGCTCATCTTAGAGCTCTCCATATACTCTATTATTGGGCCGACCGAGCGAAGCGAGGGAGGACCTTTATATGGCCAATTTTTTGTAAATAGTAAGTGATCAATTGACACAAAAAGATTGGATTTGGTGTTAATGGTTGGTCTTTTTCACTTGACACAAGTATCCCTCCCCTTTAGTCAAATTACTATAACTCTTTATGTATCCTATTTTTTAGGGGTATAATTGGAAAGCAAACTTTAATATAACATATTTAAAAATCCGTGCCTTGGAATTTTACAAATTTTATCTCGTTGGAAAGCTAATAAAAAAACCTATCAACGAGCACAAACAACAATATCAAATTTTGAGAGTTTTTCTGAAAAATTCGGGAGGTATTTATCATTTTAGGCACAATTTTAGAAAATTAAATGTATATTCATTATCTACAATCACATAAAGGATACATAATACTTTATAACCATATTTTGGTTTATGCATCAACTAATTTTCATTAAACTAATAAATCGATGTCTCCCCATCGTTTCAAGAAAAGTGATACTTACATTTTAGGCATAATTCTCGAAAATTAAATGCATAGCCATTATGCAAACCACCACGAAGGATGCATAACACATCATAACCATATTTTGGTTTATGGATCGACTAATTTTCCGTTTGGAAAAATTTCACATTACGTTTAAGGAAAAGTGATCCTTTCTCCCAGATTTCGAAAAAGTGATATTTACTTGGAAGATTTTGGGAAAAGTGATACTTTTGAGAAAAGCGATTTTTTTTCAGATTTTGGGAAAAGTGATGCTTTAAACAAGATTTTTGGAAAAGTGATACTTTTTCCTGAACGAACAAAAGCATCCTTTTTCCAAAACAAGCAAAAACATCGCTTTTTCCAGACGAAGCGAAAGTGTCATTTTTAAACGAGAAAGTATCATTTTTTCCGAAACGGGGAGAAAATATCATTTTTTTTGAAACGAAATGTGAAAATAATTGCGGACAAACCCCATCTTCAGATTCTTCTTCGATCGGCCCTCCACCGTGGCAACGGTTAGACTAGTCTATAAAAAAAAAGGAAAACAAAGTAATATATGAACTTCTGAAGAAATATAAAATATAATACTAATAATGTATAATTATTTTTCTTTTGACTAGAATATGTTGTACGGAAGTCAACAGTTTAAGAGCAAATGGAGTGAACGGCTAAAAAAAGAATCTTATTTTTGGGATCAGAAAGTCTTGGTCTTTTGACCATTTTGAGGGCTTAAATGCTTTGGGAGGCAAAAACTAGATGGGGGAGATTCAAGTGACTTAAAAGTCTTATTTACACTCTCCTCTAAATAAATTAAATCAAAACCTAATCCTAATTTTAACCATCTCTCCCCTTTATTTTCTTCTATTCTCCTTCATCTTCATCTCTCAAAACCAAAATCAAAAACTTTTTATTCTCCATTGATTCTCAAGATGGCAGCAAAAACCCACCATTTATTCTTCATCTTCTCATTGCATATGAGATGATAGAAAACCAAAACCTAAGAAAAACCCACCGAAGATCGGTTTACACCATACATATAAAACCGCTTTTCAATATTGCACAACAAGAATCGGTTTATAATAATGCTCATGTAATCCGATCTAAAAAGATATAAAAATTGAGAACAAAAATCGCTTCACTGGACACACATATAAAATCCATTCTAACATTATACATGAACAATCGGTTTTTATTAGTCTTAATGTAATCACGATTTAGTTCAATTTCTAACCAAAAAAATAACAAGGGCAAATGGAGTCTTTAGCCAGGCATGAACATAAACCGTTTATTTACAATCGGATCACATATACATTAACGTTAACTGATCTTCATAAACCAGGAAAAAATTGATTTCAAAATTTTCAAAATTTGAGCAATTTTATGTTACTAAAACCTAGTTTATAGGATTGGGTTGAGAAGAAAAGAAGAAGAATCAGTTGAAGTGGAGACGAAAATGAATTTGATTTTGATTTTAGTTTTAAAATGATTTTGATTTTAGTTTTAAATTTTATGATTTTAGTTTTAAATTTTATGATTTTAGTTTTTAATTTTATGATTAGGATTTGATGGAGACAAATTAGTAGTATTAATATTTGATAGATGGAAAAATGGTATTTTCATCAAACTTAGACACCCCTTATCATTCTATATGGGGTGGATGAAAAATCCATGTTTCAATTATGATCCTGAGGCTGAATTTAGGAAGGTTACAAAAATGGAAAGGGCAAAGGGGTAAAATTCCCCAATTTCGACCACCAAGAAACAAAAATGCCCCAGACGTTAGGCAAGAAACCAAAATGCCCCAATCCGTTAGTTTTACCGATATTAGAGTCAAGTCGGCATTTGGTCTACTTCTGACTGATCAACAAGATGAAAAGTCTATTTTTCCCTTCAACGAATCGCCACATATAATGAAGTCACTAATGTGAGACCTGGACGTCATATCACGTGGGAAAAATAAAAATGACATGCGCAACTTGATCTGATCACACGTGGGAAGGGGCTAATGACAGGAAGACGTTAGTACATCACATACGTGGACATTCTACCACACATGTGATTACGTAAAATCTGACTTATCTTTCTGTTGGTCTTATGTTTATTAAAAAACAAAATTACAGAGATAGAGAGAGATCGAGAGAGAAATCGATGAAAACGTAGAGAGATCGGAGAGAGAGAGAGAGATCAAGAAGATAGATGAGTTGTAGAAGATAAGAGATCGCGTTTCTTAACCCAATCGATTAACATGTAACTTTTAACCCTAAATTTGTTTGTGGTGTTTAGGGTTTTGAATCAGACGCAGTTGGTGATGATGCTAACTTTTTTCGATTTAGGTTTTAAAGGACGGGTTTTAATCAGAAATGTTGGGTTTTTTTTGTGTGTTTCAATTATCTAAATTAGGATTAGAAATTTCATTTTTGAATTATGTTCCAGATCTCTCTTTCTAATTAGGGTTTGAATAATGAAAATTGGGGATTATAATTTGGGGGTTTTCAATTTTTGGAGGATAATTGATTCAAATTACTGTGGTGTCTGTGAATTTGGGGATAATGGTGCCATTTCGTAACGTTGAATTCTTGATAATTATGTCTTGAATTTGTCTTGATCCAATTACTTCAAAGATTCAAATTGGTTCCTTATGATAATAAATGTTGATCCATGATTTTGAAACACTTGGTTAGTTTAGGAAGGTTTTATTAGGTTTATATATGGTTTTAATGGTTTAAATGCAATCGTAATGGCAATCACCGTAATGGCTTTATATGTGTGAATACATGTTTTGATTTGATGAATGGTTTAAATGCAATCGAAATGTGTTTATATGCAATTAAATGGCACCTTAATGGCTTTATATGTATGAAATGACACCTAAATGGCAATTGCCCTTATATGCAATCGTAATGGCAATTGAAACTATATAAATTGCTTAATCTTTAATTTCTTTTGTTGATACTGTAACTTTGTTTAATTTTGGTTCAATGTTTAAATGGGTAGTCAGGATATGATTTCTCGGATTACGAGATATAGGTAAGAGGTTTAAGACCTATATGTTTTTGGTTGTAAAGCTGGTACCAGAAAGAAGCTTTTATGGCTATGCTAAAGCGCAGTGTTGGTGGATGAACAGTGGTATGGAATTCTACACTAGAGCTTTATTTGATGATGATGTAGGTGAACCATGAAAAGTGTGAATCGTGAGGATATGCTTTATTAAACTTGAATAATAGGAAACCAGGTAATGATAATTTGGTTAGTTGTGTACGATCGTAGTTGTCTTGCAATTTGCCATTGGGGTTATGTTTTTGTCACAAGGTTAGGCGTATGGTGGCACCACAGGTGAGTCCATTTGAGAAGAAACGCCAGAAATAAGGGTTGAGGTTGGAGGAGTCCAAGACTTAATAAGGTTTCTCGATAGAAGGTGGCAATAGATTTGAGACTTACAAGACTTGATTTTATGCTGATGTTGTTTTGACAAATTTTTAGTAGTACTCGCTTGTTAGGTGAGTCCAAGACCTACTACGGTTGAGACCTATTATGTTAGAGGACCAAGACCCATAAGTGCTTGATAAGGTGTTTTTAGTAGATCATTATGTTTTAGGAATGTTGACAATATATCTTTTTATGGATCTAAAGTTTTAAAAGTGATGTTTTTTTTAATGTACCAGTCTAAAACATTACATTGATTCCAATTGTTATATTGCTTTGTTTACATGAGTTAACTTCACTTCTTTTACCTTCACTTTGTCTTTAAAATTGTTCACAAATTTGATCTTCATTATTATTAAATTGCTTGTTTTTCCATAAAGATAGCATCGATACCCATTGAATTCTTCATATTTTTGGTAAAAAATTTTTAGGTACCCAATAACATAATTCCAAAGATGTTGTTTATAACAATATCCACCCTTAGTTGAATTGGGCATTTTGGAGTTGACATAAAGAGTTTGACCATGACAGTCATCAAATTTGTGATTACCATACAAGCTTTACAACCTCCTTTATATTGAGGTGGTGTGGTTTTAATACCATCATCAAACCATTCGAAGTATGAACACATAGGATTAGAGCAAGAGAAGAATTTGTTCCCTGAATTAGCACCATCTTTGACCTTTAAAAGTTTCCTAATACCATTATAAGGAACTAATTTACACCTACTGTAGATCCAAGGACAATCAATTGTTATTGATGATTATTTTCGTTGCACATCTCACATTCACTCGCAAATTAAAGAAAATTAAAGTGAGATTGATGATTATCTTCTTTGAGAAAAATTCTTGATAATGAACTTACCATTTTCATTTTCTCACTTGAGCTAGCCATTGTAACCAATAATTTGATTTACTCCTGTGAAAATTCCTCATTTATAACTAGACAAAAAAGTTGTTAAAAAAAATGGACCGTTATTACATAGACGGAATTTCTAGCGGTCGGATTTTACAACGCTGTCTCATTTTAACTGGTGCTGATTTTCAACGGTTGAAATCTTAGCGTTTATTTATTTTAAGATTGAACACGTGTCGCAATCCTAACTAGGACCACGCTGGTCATTGTTGAAAAGAAAACCCCATTTCGGTAAATATAACCACCTAATATTTGACTGTCCAATTAAATAGCCACGTGTCGAATCTAGATAATATGTGGCTGCAGATCAAGAATTCACGTGTGTGATGAGTCATTTCAAGGGAAAAATGTCATTTTTTCGCATTGCGTGTACACATGCTCACCTGTTTTGACCACTTAACCATGCATAACGAAATATCTAGCAGATTAGGGGCATATTGATTGGCGTTTTGGGGCATTTCGGTTTTTGCTTAATCGTCTCAGAGCATTTTTGGTTTTTGGTGAGCTGAAATTAGAACATTTTGGCTCTTTTCCCAAATGGAAAGTTTTCATATGTTTTCATGTTTTAAAAGAATTTTCAAACTCATCTAACTACGACTCTTGAGTATGTACTAAACTTGCCTAAT
>JAJJWX010004891.1:0-202377 GCA_023529315.1 Papaver bracteatum | reverse complement strand
AATGTACATACTAAAGATAGGTTATTTGGTTTTTGGTACTTAGATTTTTACCAAAACCTGGGTTTGGTCTAACATTTGTCCAGCGTTTGCGTTTGATCTAAAAACCAACGTTGACCAACGTTGACTCGGTTAGATATTGACTTCCGTTAACTAATTATTTAAAAATTAAATAAAACTTAATTATTTGACGTCGTTAACTTAATCGTTAACACGTGAGACCCTAAAAACTCACATGTCTAACTAGTCATAATCGTCGCTATCCTGTTCTTCATTTATTTCAATTTCAGAGATCCCTCTCCTCCTACTAATCCTAATCGCCATATCTCCACTTTTCTCCATTGTTCAATGGTTTTTGATGTTTCTTCTCATAAAATTGAGTTCCAAGAAAATCAGCTACTAACTTTAACGGTACAGCCATCATTGTTATGAACCCAGCAAATTGAAATTTCAACCATGGAGTTTCCAGTAGATATTCGTTAGTTAGTGCTTCTGTTGCATCTGGAAAGATATGAAGGAACCCAGTTGCGAGAATTACACCGGATGCAAATGCTTTAGCTGTGAAAAACAAATCACTATCTGTTCTTAAGAATTTCTTTTCGTGGAAGTGCAATTCCAACGTTCCCGGAGATTAGAATCTACAATAGGTTGAATCGGTTTCTTTACAGTCCGTTGTCGCCATTGAAGTTGAAATTAACTCCAACAAAAATTTCCCTATTTTTGATAAAACAAAAACAAACCCAACCCTTGAATTATAAACCCTTCAATCAATTTCTTCTATAAACCTTAACTAAAATTCCCAAATACCTCAAATCTTCTTACCAAAAAAGTCATCAATCAATTTCTTCTTCCACTGTGTAATTCCTTCCCTTTCGTTCATCAATCAACTACAAACCTTTGGAATGAAACTCCCTCTGTAAAAATTTGATTTTGTTTATGATTTGTATCAAAACTTCAACCTTTATTCTCCTTGATATCAAATCATTCTCTTCAATATATTAATCTGTAAATAACCGTTCTTAATGAAACACGGTTTTTTTTGGTATCGAAGTTTTCACAGAAAAAAAACTAAGAAAGACTAGATTCCATGACCTCCGATCAATTACATCAAATAGGTCGGTTTCACTCGTAGGTTTCTATTTTTTTTCTATAAACATCTCTTAGCCATTGATCTTTGTGTTGCGTGCAGATCTGATACAGGGCATACACGTGTTAGAAACGTTAAGGACTTCATCAGTCATTGTTAGTAAAGTTAATTATATTTTCGTAATTCATTATTTAATTGGTCAAAAGTAATACACGTCAAAGGTTAACCGAGTCAACACAGGTCAACGTTGGTCTTTAGACCAAACGCAAACGCTAGACAAATGTTAGACCAAACCCAGGTTTTGGTCAAAAACTGAGTACCAAAAA
The DNA here is from genome assembly GCA_023529315.1 of Papaver bracteatum. NCBI lineage: Eukaryota > Viridiplantae > Streptophyta > Magnoliopsida > Ranunculales > Papaveraceae > Papaver > Papaver bracteatum. The sequence continues at coordinate 200,967 of JAJJWX010004891.1, read as the reverse complement.
CCAAATAACCCACTAAAGATCCAAATATAATGTACATACTAAACATCTGCAATCCCATGTTTCGCAAATGTTCTGCAATTAGATAATATTAATTATACGTCTAGTCAGTCTAGTGCATGAATCATTTCCTATGTGCAATCTAGTAATAGTATTCCACAGGTAAGAGTCTTCAAAATAGGTATACAAGAATATAAGAAACAATCGATCGATATTTATTATACGAGAACATAATGAATTATGTGTAATACGAGTGCACTAACATGAATTATCATCTTCAACAGTGCAGTTTTTGGGCGGGTTGAAGATGATAATTCATGTTAGTGCAGTTCTTGGGCGGGTTCGCCAGTGTCTTGTCATAATCATTGCCACATTCCACCCTGTAATGTGCACTCATTCCACCCTGTAATGTGCACTCATTCCAGATTTGTTTCCATTGTATAAATTCCTCATTTCATCCCTTAAAATTTTTTCCGTTAAGGAATCATCATGCACAAGTTTGAAGTGATCCTACAGGATCAAGAAAATTTATTGTTATGATATCAAATCAACACTTTGAAAACAGAAAACAAGAAATACGAAAAATAACATATGTTATTTTATTACCCTCATAAGCGTAACCACCCTCTGGACATTCTCTTCAGGCATGTGTTTGAAGTAATACATTGTAAGGAGGGGAAAGTTCTCCCGTATGTCTTACCCACATACCAATAGACAAGATAAACTCACGAAGACGCAAACCCACAATTTTTTGCTGGGATTAACAAATATTACAGGGTTACTATCACCGAACTTCTTTATTTTACACAAATCTCAGGCTAGTTGGACCCCTGGGATCTGTTCAAATTCATTATTTCCGAAATCAAATAATAATCAACTATGATGATGAATAATTATGATAAAATAGACACGAAGTAAAGTTACATAAGGAAATAATAAAGATAAAATAGAAATGAAATGAAGTATAATTACATACTATAAGGCCTTCTGGTAGCAACTTCATCTCCTTGGTTGGACTGGTCATGGACATTTGATGTCCATTGTGATGGGTGTATAAAATGACATTGCCTATTGTCAAGTCCCAAGTTGTTTGGTAGTGAATTGCTCCGAGATCTAGAGATTGATAAGCTAGAAAATTAGTCTTCTTCATGTGGTTGTCCAGCTGCATTTTCACCTGTAGGTAACTGCCGCGGACCGCACTAGGATCTAGAGAGTGAGGGATTATGTTTGTCTACATCAGGTGACTGCCGCTTCTGTCTTGTACAGCTTCCTTGTTTCACATAACACTTGAAGCATTGTCCCCTTCCAGTATTAAAGAACGTTTCACACGATTTTGCGTTTTAGCCTTTGAGATGCGTTTAGAGATAACAAGGCAGGGGTCTAACAACCATACCCAATATTTTTGCTTAGCAATCTATATGGACAAAATCCAATATACTTTCTAGAGAATCAACTAGACAGTAAGACTCAATCAAGATAAAAATATATCAAAGAGTTTATATCTCTATCTCTCGGTTTAAATCTTACTCAAGCAAACTGCAAGTCTCTATTAAATACAAGAGAGATAACTTGGATGGTACCAAATACCAATATCCAAGTGTCAATCAATTTAAATCAACAACTAAAAGGTCGGATATTCTAATTGATTAAACAATGCACAACCTGTATTATTTCAATTATATAACAAAATATAATGCGGAAAAGAAATAACACAGACACTAGAATTTTGTTAACGAGGAAACCGAAAATACAAAAAAAACCCGGGACCTAGTCCAGATTAAACATATACTGTATTAAGCCGCTATAGAAACTATCATACTCCAAACTAACTTCGATTGGACTGTAGTTGAACCCCAATCAATCTCACACTAATCCAAGATACAGTTATGCTCCTACTTCTCTGATCCCAACAGGATACTACGTACTTGATTCCCTTAGCTGATCTCACCCACAACTAAGAGTTGCTACGACCCAAATTCGAAGACTTTAATAAACAAATCTGTATCACACAGAAAATTCAACGATAATATATAAATTTGTCTCCCATGGATATAACTACGAGTTTTGTTCCGTCTTTTGATAAATCAAGGTGAACATGAATAGTCTTAATCGACGCAGTATTATCAATCACCTAACAATAGTCTTAATCGACGCAGCGAAAAAAGATATTGTGGAATCACAAACGATGAGACGAAGATGTTTGTGATTACTTTATATCTTGCCTATCGGAGATAGAATTCTCAAGCCAATTAATATAATTGTACTCGTACGATAGAAACATCAAGATTAGATCACACAACTATAAGAAAAGTAGTATCGGTCTGGATATACAATCCCAATGAAGTCTTTAAGTCTTTAACCTGGTTTAGAAGAATAAACCAAACATTAAAGGAGAATAGACTCTAGCTTAGCACAAAATGTGTGGAGATTAGGTTTCCTAGTTGCTAGAGTTCTCCCTTATATAGTCTTTCAAATCAAGGTTTGCGAACAATGTTAGCTTGGTAACAAAGCATTTAATATTCACCATTAGATGAAAACCTGATTAGATTCAATCTAATTTTCATCAACCGTTAGATTGAAAACATAGCTTGTTACATACACATAAAATGAACATTTCTAGGTTTGTGTAACCGTACCCAAACTTGTACATTAGTTGGTTCAACCATAGTTAACCAAGTGGTTAGCCATATGATAACTTTCATATCAACCATATTCTTCTTCACCATAACTAGTTCAAATGACTCAAATGAACTAGTTATAGAGTTGTTCAATTGCAAGGAAATCTCATGTACTACATAAGACACAATTGAAGCAAAAACGATTTGATTCACTTGAATCGGTTCATGAACTAAATAGCCACGGTTTTCAATAACATTCCTTAGTTTATAAAGATAAGTTCACAAACATCGTTTTTAGACATAACCTACTCCAGTTCGCGGACTTAAGTTCCCAGATGGAGTTCACAAAATCTAGCAGAAATTCTCGGGTCGAGAACTTCCGCTAGTTCGCTGACTATGTTCGCAGACTGAGTTCGCGTACTTAGCTCACGCACTTCTTCGGTTCTCTTGATCAACAAAGTTCACAAACTTCGGTTCAAGAAATAAAGAATTATACATATATGTGTTTCCACAACAATGCTTATATCCTCCAATGGTTATATAGTCTAAAACCTCATTTCAATCATAGAAACATTCTTAGAGGACGTTATATAGTTGTTATTCACAAACCATTTTTAATCATAGCAATTTTCAAAGTGATTGAAACTTAACATGACTTCGTCACTTGGTAAAGATGAACTTGGCTAAAACGAAAGCTTTACCAACACTTATTTCGAGAAATAGATAGGCGAGGTAAACTCAGCTCAAAATACCAAATGTGTATAATCTAAGTCTATATAGCAAAATGACTTTTGTCTCAAGATAAGAGATAAATATACTTTTGAGTGATAGATAAGTTCAAGTCTCCACATACCTTTTAGTTGATGAAGATACACCAGTTTCTTGAGTAGTCCTTCGTCTTGTATGATGATTTCCATGGAGTTCTTGAGCTTAACTACACTTTCTATCATAGTCCGAGACCTTAGCTATAGTAGACTAGAAATCAAGACTTATACTTTTGATCACTAACATTGACAAACATGCTTGAGATAGCAACACATGTGAGTTCGACTGAGCAATGCTCTAATAAGAGCTACCCGTCGGTTTAATGGAAGAGATAAGGGTGTATCACCTATTCCAAGTATTTGTTGGGAGTATCTAATTGGAATACTGCCATTTGCTTGCTCCCTTGAAAGATCTACTCCATGCAAATTTGCTATTTTTCTCCTTTGCGAATTATTTTCCCTTGATTCTGTAATTAATCACTTACATAATTTAGAAAATCAACATAAATTAACTGAGATAATGTGAAACAAATGTGTATTCAATTACCGTTTGTTGACCAGAACTTTGTGATAATCCCCCTATAGCTCTTCCTAATGTAAACACTATAGAAAAAACTAAAATGAATAAGTGACTACAACATAAACAAGAACAGATGAATGAAATACTTAACCATATTAACTTATTCTGATCCATAAAAAACCCCAAATACCAATAGTGATCTTTGAATAAAGTAGAAAATAAAATGTGAGAAGCAAAGGTATATTTATATTTATTTCATTACCGTTTGTTGATGGCTTTTGTCTTGAAAGTGGACTTCTCTCTAGCACAGAATTATGCAAGGGATCCACTCGCCCGCTAGATCTTTGTGATAATCCTCCTTGTTTTCTCATCATAATGACTACAAAAAAATAAAATCAATAGACCAAATCTTAGCATAAAACAATAAAGCCCCATTTTTATTTCAGTTTTGACCCATAGAAACAACAAGGAGAATAAAAAAATCAAACCCATAAATCAAGTGAATGACAATAAGAACTATACCAAATCTTAGCATAAAACAATAAATCTCCAAAATCTAACAAAAATGAAAATAGATGAAGAAATCTGACGCACGAAGAACACCCATTTCAATAACCTTGTAGTAAAGGTGAAATCTTATTCACCCTTTCTGATTGCTTTTAACAAGCTTAACATAGACATATTCATAAAAAAAAATTTCTGATCGGCAACACATTCATGACGTTAATAAAAATCAAACCTAAAATAGGCAACACTATGAAATCAAAGGTTTTTCTTTGTTTGTTTGTTTGAAGTCCTCATTTTTCAACTCAGGATTGACCGTCACAATTGAAATCGGACCACAAAATGATCTCAAATAAATATGCAATTGCACTTTAGCAACAACCCTAATTTTTTCTTCAGATTTTTTTTTTTTTTGAAATCCTCATTTTCCAATTCAGGATTGACCATCACAGTTGAATCGGACTAAAAAATGATCTCAAATACACATGCAATTGCAGACCCAACAAAAGCCCTAATTTTTTCTTCAGAAAAATAAAAAAAATAAAATAACCATATGTCTAAATCGAACGGAGACAGAAACCATAAGTGCTAATATACTCTTTGATGAAATAAAAATCAGAATCAAACCCGAAAATCAAAACTAGCTAGATGAAAAAGAAACCCTGAAATAGAAAAGAGAAAGGGTTTCTTTACAAAAGAAATCGAGAAAAAAAACTAAAATAAGAATCAAATACACCCTAAAACTTAAAATCAAACTAATAAAAGTGAAATTAACACATAAAAAAGGGTTTCTTCAAACTCACCAAGAGAAATGGTTTGAAAGGAAGAAGAACACTTCGATGCATTTTCTGAAAGGGAGGGTTCCAGAAAGAAAATGGTGAGGAGAGAGAGGATTTTCTGAAAGGAAAGAGTGTTAAGAAGAGAAAGAAAGTTCTAGATAATTTATTTTCTTGTGTTTTTCTTTAATAAAGTACAGGTTAATTAAGAAATTCGTCTCTTTAGTTTGGATGAATATATCCAACTAGTAGTTTTAGTAGTTTGAAATTGGGTGGAGATAATTCTATCCTAATTTTATTCCCTCCAAAAGCATTCTAATATTTTTCACTTTAGCATTGAGGGGGAAAAGTTCCCTCCAAATCATTTTATTTTTTCAGCTTGTGTTGGAAAATCCTCACTCAGATATTTGGTGTTTTAAATTTTGGTTGAAATATCTTTTCGAAGAAATTTGTGAAATTACGATGGATTTATAGGGTCATTACGTTGGAACTTGGGTACCACATGAATGATTACCTGGGAATCAGATATCAGATAATTTTCTGGAAATCTGATTAGGTTTCCAAATACGAGACGTCGTCTTGCACTCTGCTAAGAAGTATTCCATCACGATAGTGGAAACCAAGTTTTCTGGAAAAGGTTTGTGCATGATGAATCTAAAATTCACGATTTGATATGTCAAAGATGAAAATGATCTTGTGTTACGATGCACTGTTTCACAACCTTGTCTATTACTCATTAAGTTTTTTAGAATCGTTTGGGGTCGTGTGTCGCTTAGTTTCTTTTACCTTATAAGGTGATATATATGGTTTACTTTGATGTGTATGTTGTTGATGCTGAAGTATTCAACAGTGTTTGGTGGAGGTGTCGTTGCAGTTAAATTTAAATTAAATAGTGTACATTGTACCGTTGAAGTATCAAATTAATTTTGGTTATGAGAAAATTTACATTCTTTAACAACCGTAAACTGCATGTTGATAAGATACAAGAAATCTACTTCGAACGCGTTGACTCATGTATTTCATTTATAAAAATTAGGTGTTGTATTAAGACCACTTGTACTTTATTGTAATGATTGAATTTTTTATGTTTTGTTGATAATCATTTTTTTGCGAAGAAATCAATTCACATCAAAATGCTAAAATCTTGTCTAATCTTAGACAATAGATTCCTATAACAACCCCATCCCAAAATTTAGGCGTAACCACCGGTGACAAACCATCAAAGGACCTAAGTAGTTATAGGTGCCGACCAATATATTGATTTGGTGACTAGTTCCAGTGGATAAAAGTATTTGACTTCTAGTAAACCATGCAGTTGGAAAACGCACATGCTAAAGCCTAATAGTGATGCCACATATCTGTTAATTGGAATAGTTATCTACCAATGAAGGGGTTTTGGTGGATAAACCTATTGGCTAGAAGTATTCAACCTCTAGAGCATTCTTTAGTGGCAAAAGACTGTGGTTAAAAGTTGCTAGTAATGCCAATAATCCGCTGATTGGTATAGATGTCTTGCAAGACCATATTCTTGTGGCTAAGACTAGTGACCAGATACATATAGCTTCTAGTGTACTTTGTGGTTGGCGAGACACAATGACTGATAGATAATAGAGACACATATGATTTCCGTGTTGTTGAAATATCATCTCCAAATAATTGAACCCACCATTATTGCTGAAAATCTGGTGGGAAAATTTTTCTAGCCATCGGGGTTGTTTTGGTTGCAAGTAATAGTTAGTAAAGTATTTCACCAACAACAGTTGGTGAGAAAATATTCGTTAAAGCCAAGTTTTCTTATAGTGAAATAACAACTTAGTCTCCACCAGTTTATTGTGGAATACATTCTCCCCAAAATCAAGTTCTGAATTGGCATCCGCCAAATCGATCCAAACACGCTTCTGCAACAAAGACAAACCCAGCAAAAAAATTAAAAAATTAAAATGGCAGCCAACACAAATAATCTTCGAAAAATACAAATTCATCATCTTGTTACCCTGAAACACATGGGAACAAACCATTTACTTTGGAAAACTCAATTCAAACGTATTCTTAAGGTTACGGCCTTACTGGTTTCATTGATGGAACTAAAGAAAAACCACCAAGAAATCTTCCTAAAAGTGAAGATATAAACCCAGATTTCATTGATTATGAGGCTCAAGACTCTCTTCTAGTAGGATGGTTGAACTCAACCTTAACATATGAAGTTTTAAGCAAAGTCAATGGAATTGAAACCTCAAAAAAAGTCTGGGACAAGTTGGAGCATCATTATACACCAAAAACAATAGCTCATTAGATGAATCTCAAGAAACAACTCTACAACATGAAAAAAGGTAATAAAACCCTAAAAGCTTTATTGATTGATGTTAAAAGTTTATTTGATCAGCTAGCAGCATTAGGTTACACAGTATCTGTTGATGAGAAGAAGTATGCAATCAACAATGGTTTGAATCAGAGTTATGATCCAATTGTGAATACATTAAGCACAATAGATAAAATGGATATAAACACATTTAATGCTCATCCTCTCACCTTTGACATGAGGCTGGAGAAGCTACTTGCATTGCTGCAACAACCCATAGCTAACGTGGTAGTTTCCAACTCGACATCATCAAGCAGAGGTGATCCAAGGAGATTCAACAACCAGAATCTAGGATCTTATCAACCCAACAACAATCAACCTAATCATCGCAATCAGCAGCCTCAAAGTAGCAATCAAAATGATAAACCATGTCATATCTGCAAGAAGAAAATCCATCAGGCAGACCGGTGCTGGTTTCGTTATGAGAAACCTAACAATAACAATCAAAGGGCACCAGTAGCTTATATTTCCTTACCTGGAGGTCACGCAGACAATCAACTGATATGCGTAATCTGACAATACCATATGAGTACCATGGTACTGAACAAGTACATGTTGGTAATGGTAATGCTCTAAATATTGCAAATATTGGTAATGTATCTTTCACGTTTAACTCAAGATCTTTTCAGCTAAATAATATTTATTATGTTTCGCAGATCAAAAATAATCTACTGTCAGTCTCCCAGTTTTGTAAAGATGATGAAGTATATTTTGAATTTCACACTTCATTTTTTGTTGTAAAGGACAAGCGCACGGGGATAACGCTGCTGAGAGGGATCAATAGGAATGGGATTTATATTTTTGAGGGAGTCGACATGCTAAAGTATCCATTAAAACCACAGGAACTGTTCTCTTCTACCCTACCACTTTGGCACCAGCGATTAGGACATCCAATGTTGCGTAATGTTTCCAAGATATGTCATCAGTTTTCCCTTCCATTCAAAAATAAAAGTGTTGATTTTTGTCATTCTTGTCATGTTATTAAAAGCAATAAATTGTTGTTTTCTCTTAGAGACAATGTTTATTACAAGCCTTTTAAGCTTGATTGTCTTAGACATATGGGTTTCTCCTCATTTATCAAACACTAGTTTTCGTTATTATCTCTTGTTATGGATGTTTACTCTCACTATACATGGATTTTCCCCCTTGTTCAAATATCTAATGCATTGCAAACTTTCATTCTATTCCGCAAACAAATAGAGAATCTTATAGATCATAGAATCAAGATTTTCCAATCTGAAAATGCATTATAGTACAAAACGTTTACTGCATACCTAAATGAGTCAGGCATCTAACACAGGTTTTCATGTCCACATATATCACCAAAAAATGGTTTAGCAGAGCGCTGTATTATACATGTCACAGAGTCTGGTTTAGCTCTAGTATTTCATACATATATTCCTAGTTCTTATTGGGAAGATGCTTTCACTACAGCTTGCTATCTGATGAATAGACTTCTTAAGTCCAGCTGATCAGAAAACAAAACTCCACTAGAACTGTTGTTTCATTAATCATGAAATTATTCATTCATATGCGTATTTGGCTATTTGGCTTATCCTTGTCTTAGACAGTATAACAGTTATAAACTTGAACCCAGGTTAGTGGCTTGTGTATTTATAGGCTATAGTAATGCACACAAAGGATATATGTGTTTGCATCAAGAAACAAATAAAATCTACATCTCCAGGCATGTTTGTTTTGAAAAGCTCGTTCCCATTCTTATCTCTCAAGCAGCAATCTTCGATGCCAAGTTCAGGTATTGTACCACCTAGCACTAGTGTTTTAATATCACAACCTTTTAGACATGGTCGCTTACCTTTGGCTCAGGGATATGAAATTGTGTCATCACCAGCGATATTGTCTGCAAATGAGTCACCATCAACATCTGCTACTAATATTTCTCCAACATAATACCTCCAATCCCCTCAAGAATACTCCTCTCAACTCTGCAACATCTACATGCTCAGCTATTTCGCATTCTATAACTGCTGAAGATCATAAAGTCCAAAGTAAAGTTATGGTTCACACCATGGTGACAAGGGTGAAAGATGGTATTACTAATCCAATTCAAAAGTTGTGCTTGACTGTAACAAAACATCCACTTCCAGATATAGAATTCATGGAACCAACGTGTTTTTCGATTACAAGTAAGAATCCAAAGTATAAAAATACTTTGGATGTTCAGATCAATGCCCTCATTCGAAATGGTACATACTCTTTGGTCAAGTATGAGAAAGGAATGAATGTTGTGGGTTCTAAATGGGTTTTTAGAGTAAAACAGAACCCAAATGGCAGCATTGGAAAATATAAAACACGTTTGGTTGCAAAGGGTTTTAATCAACATAGGGGAATCGATTATGGGGATACTTTCAATCCGGTGATTAAACCATACATAATTCGACTAGTTTTATCTATATTAGTCATGAATAATTGGTCGATTAAGCAGTTGGATGTTGAGAATGCATTTTTGCATGGACATTTAGAAGAAGAAGTTTACATGAAGCAACCTACAGGATATGTTGATCCTAACTATCCAAATCATGTTTTCAAACTGCATAAAGCATTGTATGGACTAAAACAGGCGCATTGGGCATGGTTTTCTCGGATCAGTAGCTTTTTCCTAGTGCCCAGTTAGAAACCCTCGGGTCTCTTTCTCTTTTTTTGTGCATCTTTTTATAATTTTGTTTGTCCACTTAGAGATGAAATGCAACATGTTTGTATCAAATTTGGTCCCAGTGTATTTCAGCATCCCGTGACTAAAGAGTGAGCTTGTCACGATGTACGATAAGAGTCCGTGACTGTTGAAGTTTTGGTCACGGTGGATTTGATGAATTATTCACGGAAATGACCGTGACTAAATGTGTAGACCTTTGGCCTCGCAGGATTTAGTCACGGTTTTTCAAAAATGGATTACCGTGACCATAGAAATTTGGACACGGTAAAATACCGTGACCAAAATTGTTGACTTTAAGAATGTCACTTTTGGTTGTGAATTAAATAGAAGTAAGATAAATTAGTTAGGCGACGATCTAAATAGGGAGAAGCCAGTGTTATTTTGATCAAAACATAAATATTGGGAGGATCGACACGCCCGCTTGTGAAAAGGCGTATCCACTAAAATTTTCTTGCTAAAGAGGATACGTAAGTTAACTTGGGAAAAGTTGTGTCATTGGAAAGTATTGATGTTAAAATCAGTTTTACTGGTAAGAATATTTCTTTAGTTCACAAGCATGATGACTTAACATAATTTTCGCATCGTTCCAAATAACCCTAGTTTTGCGAAGGGTGCAAGCCCATAAATGCTAATGCATTCTTACATGCCTCACTTCCGAGTCCTGTCCAGGCATAAGGCATGCCATGGACTTGCACATATATCCTTGCAAACATATTTCTAACCTCCCTACTTTCCTTTAGCATTGTTGGAAGCATGCACTTATCTTGCTCGCGTCAAGGGTGCATCAATCAGGATCATGCCATACTTTCCTTGCATCATCCTTGTGATATAAGTGGCTTATGAAAGCCGGAGAATTAGGGTAATTAAGGTTTTGAGGGTGAAGGGATTAGGGTTTTTGCATCCGGAGAGAAACTGAAAAATGGTTTTTCTGAAGAGTGGGAAATTCTTAGGGATATTGTAGTAAGAGACAAATTGAATGGGCGAGAAATTTTCGAATTTCCGTTCTGTTTTTGGTAGATTATAAATTTCGCATGTAATTTTTTGAATGGGTGTTAGAGTGGTCCAACGGAATATTTTGTTGTATGCGGTTTGAGAAATGTAAGATTGGTTGTAGGATAGCGCAATTTCTATGAGTATATTAGATAGTTGTAGGATAGCGCAATTTCAATGAGTATATTAGATAAACTGTTGATATATACGGTAAGTAGGATAATTTTGATAAATCGGGAATGTATAGGATTGAAATTAGTTACCTTGAAAAGTTGTCACTACCAACAGTTTATCGGATCAGATAGAGATTTTGTATGGTAGTGGGGATCGTGGGATGTGCAGCAAGAGGTGGTTGCAGAGTTGTGGTGGTGTGGTGCAAGTGGGCATGGCCTTGTGGTTCATCCGGGTCATAGGAGTAACTTCTGTTGGGTTGGCTTTACACGCCATAATGATTCATTTTTAATTTTGGGAAATCAATATAAACTAAATGGGACTCTATTGTATAAACAAGGTTTATGCATGAACCACCATTTCTAATTTCTAGAACAATCTAGCAAAAACTAGACATATCTTTAGTCAAGAAAAACAACTAAGATTAGAATAAGATTTTATCTAGCAAAATTTGAATTGTAAACTCTTTTGTATTTCCTATTTCACCTACCCTATATTGAAGTTATAAATAGCCATTCTTAGTTGGTTGTATGTGATACAAGAAGAAATAAAATTGGAGATAGAATACTCATGTTATCTTTCCATCCTTCTTTCATTCTTCTATTATTTGCTTACATTAACAATTCTAGTAAGTAAGAAGGTAATAATATAACACGTTATCAGCACGAATTGCTCTGTGGTGATCGGCGTTGGGCTGACGATACGGAAAAAGATAATTCTCTTCAACTCTTGCATATTTAATTCAACTATTTCAAAGTAGTTTTATGCATACAATTTTTATTATGTCTAACTTTGTTTCCTATTTTGATTAGGACTTGTTAAAGAGAGAGTTAGACATATTACCGTATTTGTATGTGCTATTTGGAGCACTTGAAATACACGGTATATGAATAGATATCCAAAATTGGTACATATTACCAACGACTCATATTTGTGATGCTATTCGATTTTCGAATTTAGCCAAATATTTGAGTTTTGCAGCGTTTTATTATTTTCCTCCTTAGCCAACCTACAGAAGGTTTTTCCGCATCCTTTTGGATAGCGTAGAAAATAAAATTTTCCTTTGTTGGTACACCAATGATTTTTGGTGTTAACAGTTTTTAATATCGACAGAGCAAGGAATTATTGAATCCTTGGGGATATCAAAATTTTAATATTCCTTTGCTATAATAATCTATGGAATTCAAAGTCGTTCCACTTAAGGTCGGAATGCGATGCAAAATGACACCGGGTTAACACGGTTAGCCAGTCTCTATCAGCGTTCCTTGAAATAAGCTGCAATTGATATTGAGACAATTTCTTTTAAGAAATAAAGAATGTGTTCATATTTCAACTTTGATAAATTAATATTTCGTCGAGTCTAATGGATGAAATTTGAGATTTGTCGGTATTATTTCACCATTAATATTTGTGGAAAATAGTTCGGCTTGATTTTAGAGAATATATATACACCGTATATAATATAGTGGTGAGCAATAAGGAGAGTTGCATATTTTGCGCCTTTATGTGTTCCTGCTAGTTTTACGACATGCATTATATGTATCGACGAGCTTTAAAGAGCTAATACTTAATTTGCATTTTGTATATGTTGTGTCAACAACATCGAGTGCTGCAAATGTTAACTGCGCCTCATAGATATACAAACGTCAAGCGATAATGAGTGTTGCATTTTTGTAAATGATATTTAGAGTTAATATCATGTCTTCTCGTCACCTGAGCTATTACCTAAAATCTTGAATTTGGTGAATTAAATTTGCAACAGTACCTATGCAAATAAGTTTATATTTTGCAAAGAAGGAAAATACAATTGTGGTAGGCATATTTTTGAATATGGAAACCACAAAAGTTCTCGGGTTTTAAGAACATGATGAGCATCGTACCACCAGAAGTGGAGAAAGATGGGACAGTAGCATAATGATTGGTTTGAATAAATCCATATTTGAACTTGGTAGAGCTCTGCTATCGTTGTGACATAAAAGACACGAAACGTGCCTTTGAAATGCTGTTTATTATTGTTGATCTCTATCGGTCGTCTTGGCAGGACTGGGACTGATATTGAGATAGTGTCTATGTTCACAAAATTTAATATACAGTTTACAGTTGATTTTACATGGAAATGTAAATTATTTAATTTATTCCAGCTGGACAGTAAACGAGAGAGGAAACCTGATCAGTCACCTCTCCTGGGATGCATGTTATTGTTATTTTTCTGCACCCAGTTGCTCCCTTGAAAGGTAGAGTAATGCGGAACTGGATGTTCCGTTGATGAGACATTCCCGCCTAAGGATCAGGGGGAGAATCGTCGACGATATTGGTTAATTCCAATTGTATCTCATCTAAATTCTCACACCGAGAAATGACTAAGGTGTTGGAGATTACTCTATTTCTATATTTTTCAAGAGTACGCTTGCTTGATTCGGCATATATTAAAGTCCTTTCAAGGCTTTCCATGCAATCACAGCGATTATTTCGTCTGGAAATATGCTTGGAAGCATAGACGAAAACCTCTAAGCTTGAGGTATGCCAATCTAATCAGATAACTTTCATATTCTCTTTGAGTTATGAGTTGATATATCTCCTGACGAGGAGCACTGTAGTGACCCTCAAGCTCGTCAACTCTATTATACTGGTCAAGTGATGAATTATACGATATTAACTCGATTAGTTTAACACGGGCGTTAATTAATAGAAACTAATCTAACAACGATCTAGATACGAAACTAGTGCCATCGACTAGATCTCGAAAAGTTATTCGAAATGGACTACTCAAACGTGTGAATTTGATATCGGATGAAGAAGAAAACATCAAGACAATATGAAGGGTAAAATCGTCATTTCTCGGAAAATGCTTTTGAATGGAACAAGGACACGTCGTGGATTCCCCTTATCAAATCTAGTACGTGACCTAGTGTTTCCTTGGGCCTTATCTCCTCTAATCGATCGAAGAGAATCATTTTCTCTTATTCTTCTTTTCTTCCTTCTTCCATTCTTTTCTTCTGCTCTCGCCTCCGGCGACTCTGAGAAATTGATTTGAGTAAATTGATTGGTAATGTTGTTAATTTATCATCAAAGAAGGTTCGATGGTGGTGTTGATGTTAGTTGAGGTTCTGAAGCTGTTATATCGATGGATTAATGAAGATAGGGTTGCTGGAATTAGGATTTGTGTGGATTCGATGATGATATAATGTTGTTGAAAGATAAAGAACAACTGGGTAGTGGTTTAATTGGAGTTTTAGTGATGTTTGGAGTTTGAATTCGAGATTGAAGATAATTAGGGTTTTATGAGAATTACAGAAGAGGATGAGAATGTGAAATTGAAGATCTAAAGGAGTGATTAGAGTTGGGTTTGATGGGAATTAGAATATTGATTGAAGCAGAGTTGTGCTAGAAGTGAAGATTGATTCAATTTAAGATTTATGGTTTCATGAGATTAACTCAGAGAAGATGAATTTGATGTCCAAGAGAGATGATTGAAGATGGGTATTATGTTAATTAACAGTTGAGGTGATGAGTTGATTTAATAAGAGAGTTTGGGTTTCATAAAGGAAAATCAGGGAAGGTTCAAAAGATGAAATTGATATTCTAGGAGGATTACAAGAAGTGGGTTTTGTTGATGAAAAGAATTAGGTTGTTGTTTGTGTTCGAATCAGAGAAGTTCATTGGGGAATTGAATTAAAGTTTGGTCAAGAACAGATGGTGATGAAGATTGATGGGTTGCTGAAGTGAATTCAATTGCTTTGAGTTGAACTGTCTTTGAGGTAAATTATCTTACTTGAAGTAGTTCGAGTTGAATTATTTTGGTTTAATAGTTTGTATGATTGTGATTTGAACTGGAATTGATGTGAGTATTTATGAAGTTATGGCTTGAATATGTGGGTGTGGTTTGGATTAGAGTTGATGTTACAGGGGAGGAGGTGTGTACTGGTAGTGGTGTTATATTGAATTGCAAGTAAGAGTGGTCTACGTGGATGTGTAATCACATGCCGAATGAAGTTGGGAGTTAAACTGTGGAGTTCAGATTTATATGAAATTGTATGTATGATCTAGATAAAGATGCGGTGTAGTAATAGCTCTGGTGATTGTTGAATTGATACTGCAGGAAGATGTATAGTTGTAGAAAGAGTTTTGCTTAAAGATGCATTGCAGGTAGGATGTAGTATCTTTGTAATTCTATTTGAAGTTTATTTGAATGATTCTATTGATGTATGTATAGATTGAAGTTAAACTTGAGTTAGAGTTATAAAGATAGAGTTCCAGTTATGTAAGAACTTTTAGCTTGTCTGACTGAGCATTATTCAGTCTGACTCGTTTTCTTGTTTAGCTGAATCAGTTAGTCTGACTGAGTTGAATCGTTTAATTCGCTGAATTTACCCTAGCTTGACCCGAATTGACTCAGTTGACCGATTCGTATTTGACCTGACCTTAACTGTTGACCCTTGACCAAGACTTGGACTTTGACATTGACTTTAGACGTTGACCGTTAGTTGACCAAGTGGATTGTTAGTGACCGTTTGTTGACCATATGGACTGGGCCTTAGTTATTGGGCTGTTTTAGGAGACTTGGGCTTAGGGAAGTTTCTTAATTAGACATTTTGGACCTCTTGTGGTCCGATTTAACATCTGATACCTTCTAAAAAGTTGTAGATAGTCACAAGACTTAGTTACGGACTATAGAATCAATCTAATTGGGTTATTAAACTCTTAGTTATACTAAAGATAGAGAATAAGGTACCATAATGGACTTAGAACCATTAGATAGACTTGTATGATTCTTTTGTGAACCTTTTGGCTAGATTCTTAGACTTTTTATGTGATTAACAGTTAGTCTGTCTTACCGAATGGTCGATTCCAAAGGATGAACCAGTGGATCGTGGATCTTGAGGAAGGCGTGGCTTGTCATCAAAAGAGGTGGGAATGCATTTATTAGTTTTGTAATCATTGTTATTTATTTTATGAAAGTCTTTGTTTAATAAACTCATGCATTGTCTATTCGTTTATTCCATGCTTTGTTTGTCTTTATGATTGTCTTTGGGAAATGAGAATTTCCATCTATGGTATATTGGATACGCTCCTTCATATTCTTATGGCTAGGGCGATACACCGCAATATTAATAATAGGTGTGGAATTGGCATCAATATTACGGGTGTGTAACTTTCACCCACATATTTCTTTACGTCTTCAGTATTACGGTGTGCAAATGTCACCACAAAAATTATAAGGTGTGTAAATGTCACCGCAGAAACTAAAGGAGGAGTTTAGGTCCATATACATGATTGTTTATTTCAGTGGTTTTGTTGTCTTCTAATGTTTGGGAAAACATGTAATGATTTCCAAATCTGCATATGATTACTTAGAAGTTAAATGTTAATTATTCCCCATTTTCAGTTTCAGTGACAGAGCAGAGTTGCGCAGCGAAAGTTCCGAGAAGTTAACTCCGTTATTTGATTATACTTTGATATGTTTATTTTGTTGTATATTCTTTTGTAAACCAAATGATTATTACTTTATATATATCATTGGAGAGGAATTCTTGTATATATATTTTAATGAGCTGGTTAGTTTTGGGTTAAGTTTTGTATCGCATTTCTTAATTGAATGCTTAAGTGCATGTTTTAGATTTTAGTGCCTCTTTATTTAGTTAATTCTTTGGATTAGTCAGCTACTAGCTTAGGGGGCGCTACAAGCACATCCATAAAAATGCGTTGATATCTCATGGCAAGGAATATCCGCATGTTGAAACTTGGTACCAATGGATTATGGTATCCTCATACTCTGGAGAATGATGTAAGATCGTTTATTAACTGATTAATAACTTGGTTGTCGATAATGTTCAGAGTAGCTACTAAAATCGTTGTGGATAGATATTCCCTTTGCAAAGGAATTATCGACAAAGTTCATATGATTGACAGATATGGATCTCAGTCCATATTGAGTTGTTCTCTCACATGTGTTTTCTTTCAAGATCTCAGTCCTAACATCCAAGAATTTTAGTTCGAAAGATGATGCTTATAAGAAAGCATAATGAGAGAATTAAGGTTGCTTGTTATATAGCGATAACCTTGACAACGAGTTTCCACAGACACTAACCAGGTTCATGGTAGTATGGTCTGGTAGTCATGCATGACTCAACATATCACCTGGATGATAACCGTGTATCTATACTCGTATAGATTTTCAAAGAAACTCTTGTTTGTCAATCATTGATGTTGTATCATCCTAGTGATGTCTTTGAGCATTGATGGTTTGATGTTCTTGTGTATTTTGAACTTATTACCCATGAAACCATTATCATGTTTTCTGTTTGAGACATGTTATATTCTACTGCTATTAATATTCTACTACAAGATTTGCAAATATGATGAGAAAGTCTTCCCTCCGTTAGGGGGAGGAAAGGCTATCGCCTGAAAAACGGCGTAAAGTATCCTGGTTTTTACAAAGATAAACCAGGACGCATCTCATCTGGATGTTTTCATCAATGAAAGACATAAAGAAGATTTAATATATTCAGGAATTGCAAATCAAGTTGCTTCATGAGAAGCCGTGAGTGTAGTAGCTAGTGTGTCACTTAAAACACACCTTGAGCGTGGATGACTAGTTAATTTAAAATATTATGCGCCTCCTAAATGGAATAACCAGTCACAGTCATTGAAAGATAGTACTCTTAAAGAGACTATTAGTGGAAGATCTAATTTCTCTGAATATAGTTCTCTTAACAAGAGAATGTCTCTGCAAAGTCCGTGGAACCTCAAAATGAGAGGATTTCCTTAAGGCATACATGAATTAGAGAAATTTGTGATAGTAATCCAATGATTGTTGATGATATCGTCAAAGTATCCACTGATACTT
Source organism: Papaver bracteatum (assembly GCA_023529315.1). NCBI lineage: Eukaryota > Viridiplantae > Streptophyta > Magnoliopsida > Ranunculales > Papaveraceae > Papaver > Papaver bracteatum. The sequence continues at coordinate 182,747 of JAJJWX010004891.1, read as the reverse complement.
CCATAGATGATGTTGGTGTTGAACCACTCTCTATAAGAATGTCATCAAAGGAATGATTGGTTAAACGGGAACGGAGAGATTCAAGCAGAATAATAATTTCTCATAAAATGCATGGTTTGGTACTGCCACCAGATCACTCGATAATGTGAGCTATTCTTGGCCACAGACAGGTATTTGCAGTTCCTACACCCAATAATGTAACCCCTAGTGGCTACAGGTGGGTGTATGTGCATAATTAGAAAAAATAAAGTCAACTAATGGCAAAAAGTCTTTTACAGGAACCTGTGATGGATTTCTTTGTAACATATTCCCTATTATGGATGCAACTACCTCTTTGGTATTTGTCTGGAAGTCTTTTAAGGACTCGACATGCATCTAGAGGATGTGTTTATTGTGAATCTGTGTGAAAATATGATACAGATAACCGCAGACAAATTCCTGAAGTTTTTCACCTATCAGTAGAATTACCATATCATATGCATTTGCCCTATAAAGACGAACATGGTCAATCATCTAAGTGAATGCTTATTATCCAGGGATATGTGGACCATCTTATGTGCTAATATACTATGCATTTACTAGATTTGATGTATACAACATCTACCTTATTGGAACTTCTGAAGAATTCTCCAAAGCACAAAAAATGCTTAAAGCAGAAGTTCGAGATGAAAATATCGGTAAAACAAGGTCTCAATATGTTAGTTGAGCATTATAGCTTGAAGTCCTTTAATTTCGTTAACCCTAAAGGTTTAGACATGTTTAAATGGACAAGCTGACATTGTTTCAGTCATTCGATCTCTTACAAGATTGATCGATCTACATCTCAACAAAAAAGATGTATCACTCTGTGGTTTGTATTACACAAAGATGTGTAAATGGTATATTAGCTGAAATATGCTATAGATACCTGATATTGGGTTTGTAGTAAACATGTAAGTCTGGTTTTTCCCAGCACCAATATCGAGACATTGGTCAGAAAAAGGTCTCCCCTCATCTTCGGGGTACCATTAAGCTTGATTTTTTGCTTAAAGGATCGCTATATGTCTCCCACAGAGAAAAAATAATCAGGTTGTTTAAGTTTTGATTTTTGACAGGGTCGTTGAAGCATCTAAATATTTTCCTAGCTAAAGTTCTTGTAAAAGAGGAGATTTTTATCCTCCGGGAAATTACGATTGTTCAGACAGCTAGTGGAGAATATATATAAAAGGTTGGCTCAACCAGATGATCATTAAGAAATTGCACAGAGGAAAGTCAGACTGATTTTCTCAACTAAAGAAAGATGGAGCTGCTGAAGACTTTAAAGGGTGGTTCGTAACTCTAAGCAGTACTACAGGGCATAATGATCAACTGAGAAGGCTTCTCATCAGGGGGAGTAAATCCATGGAAGACTATGTATATAGGCATATTGGACATTACGTCGTGTACTCTTTTTACTTAGTCAAGGTTTTGTCCCACTGGGTTTTCCTTGTCAAGGTTTTAATGAGGCATGAGAGTCCACTGCTATCCGCAGTTCGACGTATTGTACTCTTTTTCCTTCATCCTGGTTTTTATCCCTCTGGGTTTTTCCGGGCAAGTTTTTAACGAGGCAATATCTGCGGATTTATCATTGTTTTGAGAACTCATATTTTCCTACGTTCAGGTTTTGTCCCTCTGGGTTTTCCTGACGAGGTTTTTAATGAGATAACAATCTTAGAACGGTGATCATCATCTAAAGAGGTGATATATCCATAGATTTTCTTAAAATGCGGTTACCTGATAACTGCATGTATTATTTGATTCAGGCGCTCAGGTTTTGTCCCAAGCGGTTTTCCTGGCGCAGGCGTTCAGGTTTTGTCCTAAGTGGTTCTCCTGACGCAACTTTGACAGAGGAAGCATTTCATGACAGTGACCAATCTCACTACAAGTTCAGGTTTTTCCTAAATGATTTTCCTGACACGGTTTCGGCAACGGGAGAAAATTTGTGACAACCATCATCACTTTAAAGCTCCAAGAGTTTTACTCTTTTTCCTTTGACCAGTTTTTATCCTAGTTGGATTTTTCTGGCAAAGGTTTTAACAAGGAAACAAAATTTCTTCTGCTCAGGATTTTCCCCATCAGGACTTCACCGACAAAATTTAAACAAGAAAATATTTATTAGAAATGTTGGTCCAAGGGGGAGTATTGTATAAACAAGGTTTATGCATGAACCACATTTTCTAATTTCTAGAACAATCTAGCAAAAACTAGACATATCTTTGGTCAAGAAAAACAACTAAGATTAGAATAAGATTTTAGCTAGCAAAATTTAAATTGTAAACTCTTTTGTATTTCCTATTTCACCTACCCTATATTGAAGTTATAAATAGCCATTCTTAGTTGGTTGTATGTGATACAAGAAGAAATACAATTGGAGATAGAACTCTCATGTTATCTTTCCATCCTTCTTTCATTCTTCTATTATTTACTTACATTAACAATTCTAGTAAGTAAGAAGGTAATAATATAACAGACTCTAATTTTTAGTCAAAATAAACATTTTTGTGAGACTTGATCATTGTTTCAATATTATTAATTTTATTTAATTAATAGTCCAAATTTGGACACGAACTGCAACATGTACATGAGTTGTGGTATAGTTGTTCGTATTGGGCAGGCCCAGCGTAAGGTCGTGTATCATGTTCTCTGGTCTGTGCACTATGCAATGGGCATGGCCTTCCAGTCTAGGCCCATGGACATCATTCGGTTCAGCGAGAGTTTTTCTTCTTCATTTTTTTTTTTTTTTTTTACATAAATTAGTTGGAGATATAGTTAATTGAAGAATTCTAACTCTCTACTTCTTTCTGTACAGATGATATGTATATATATAAGTTCAAGATTATAGAGATTTCTAAACTTAAAATATTTGTACAGGAAGACATGTTATACATAAGAAAATACAAATAGGGAAAGACTTGATCTTGAAGCTATAGCTATTACGTATCCTTAACACGCCCCCACAAGTTGAGCGGTCTAACGGTTAACTTTAAGCGAAGATCATCATGGCGCTGAGAACCCAAAAATTTGGTTATGATATCAGCCAGTTGGTCCTTGGTAGAGATAAAACGAACAGCAAGTTGACGTCGAGCAACACTTTCACGAACAAAGTGATAGTCAATCTCGATGTGTTTTGTGCTCTGATACCAAGTTAATTGAATAATTCTTACTCTCTACTTTTTTCTTTAGAGATATGTATATATATAAGTTAAAGATTACAGGGATTTCTAAACTTAAAATATTTGTACAGGAAGACATACTATACATAAGAAAATACAAATAGGGAAAGACTTGATCTTGAAGCTAAAGCAATTACGTATCCTTAACAGATATACTGCAGTATACTCGTCTGATCTTGGTAGAAAAGTGCATTCGAGATTTATGCCCTCATTGTGAGCCTCGATTTTCTTTTTTCTTCTGCGTATCACAAATATGTAAAAGCTTATGGTATTCTTATACCCAACCCCATGTTGGATGATAACTTTGAGTGGCCTGGGGAAAAAGCTGATACTTTGCAAGAAGCAACTTTAGGGTGCAAGGACCATAAGAAGCTATTTGGATGACCCTCGGCTACCATATCATAGTTCATTGAAGAAGATAATGACTTTGTCATATAAGTATTCTTTAAATTACTAATAGTACAGTTATCTTTGATAGATCAAACATGGTTATTCTATGGTTTATCTCTTCTGATATAAGGCTACTCAAATTTGTTAAATGATTGATTAGAACAAATTTAAGTAATTGTAGAACTGTTGATAGATCTGTTTGACATTAACAGACTTTCTTCTATGTGTTGATCAATAGTGGAATCAAATTGTTTGTCGCGATCACTCTGAAATGCTTACAATATCAAGCAGAGTAGTTATGTTCACAATGCGTTGCTTAATAAAACGGTACAACTAATTTTTTGGTCACATACACGAGATTTATTAAAAATGATAGAAAACACGACACTTATTACATTGATCATTGATTATGTCATATTGATTACGAAACCTCTCATCTTTAATTATTGCCTTCACCATGAGAAACTATAATGAACCGAGAGCGTGTAAAAAGATTTACACCTTTTTCAACATTCTTGTTGATCTTTTCCTTTATGAAATTTAATTGGAAATCTATATCAACCTTCACACAAACATTTCTCCTCTTATATAATACTATATCTTCCAAATTCCATTGAATTTTAGAAGCCATGAACTAACTACATAGTCATCCATGATAACAGGTTTTGTAAATTATTTGTTTACCATTGATTAAATGATTGAGGTGATAATGTTTTTTTTAGACAAAGTCTTATATGTGCATTTCTTTTCTATATATTTTTTATTTTTATACCATTTAATTTCTTAATTTATTTGGTATCAACGAAAAGGACTGAAGCATATCTACCCAAAAAAAGAAAAAAGAACTCGGAGTTTTCTTTTACTTCCGGACAAAATATTTACCAAAAAATAAAATATACTTAAACCTTTATCCGAGTTTTCCCCTTTCGAACAAGAGTTAGATGAAGAAAAATTCCTACAACTCAATTATTGGTAAAGATCCCATAAGTCTTTCTTCATAAATTTTATATCATCAAACAAATTTTCCTAAAAAATATGGTTGTACTTCACATTTTTGGGATCAACAACCAGGGCCGTAGCAAAGATTTCAGGGGCCCAAGGCGAACTTACTGAAACGGGGACCTATATAAGAAAAATAAAATTTATTTTAACGATTTGGTACAAAATTATTACAGATTGTCAAACGATATTGGCAAAAAAAAAAAAGAGCTAAAAACACAAAGCAAATAACTTATTTCATGACAAAAAACTGATTTTCCTGACCTTTCCGATGAGAAATCTTCAGTTATACAATCAAAATTAATATTATCTAAAATCTCAATATATAACATTGCTAACCCATTCAACCTTTCTTTTGACATCGTCGACCAAAGATAATTCTTGATTAACTTCAACTTCGAAAAACTTCGTTCGGCCGAGGCGACTGTAAATGGAACTGTTAATAAATTTCGGTATGATATAAACGCATTCGGGTAGCACCATTCCACATATTTAAAAAAATTCAATACTTCAATTTCTTTATCGGTTTCGGAAGGAAGATAACTTTTTAAAACTTTCAATTCCGCATATCATCCATGCCTATTATTTGAACCCATACCATGTTGTTGATGACTTTCAAGGTTGATACAAGAATCCATTATGATATCATCATCAAGAGAACGCAACTACTATTACATTATATAAGAATGTTTTTTTTTTAGCTATTTCCTTCATCTTTCTTTTAGAAGCACCACTGTTGTATTTTGTCCTTCTACTAAGACACATGATTGGAATTAATGTTTGAACACTTCAAGAATCAAAAAATAAAAAACATGTACACAAATATGCCAAATTCGTATGTACATGTGTAATGTAGATGCATTTTACTACAAACTACATCCAAAGGATAGAAACCTTCTACTCAAGTAAATGAAAGTAAACACTCAACAATGAACACAAGATATACGTGGTTCGGTATGATTACCTACGTCCACGGGGGTGAAAGGGTGAATCTTATTACTTCAAAGTGTTACAAAGATGTTTCTCTTAGTTGGATTTCCTTACAAGATGAACTCACTTCTCACTCTCTTCCTCTTGGTGTAAACTCGAGTTTCTCTCCCTCTCCCCAAAATTACAACCTACCTTCTCTTGAATACAAGTCACTCTATTTATAGGAGAAGTTTCATACAACCAAGTTAGGGTGTTGGTCATGTTACATCTATTCTGAAGTTCAGTGATCGGGCCAACTCATGTCGCCCCTTCTCTTATGCGTATGTCTGATGTGTCTCGATTCCTTCGCCTGTCTCTTGTCCGAGCCGACCTCTTCGGGTGTTTTCTTGGCACGACGTCGCATGTCTTGTCTGTCGCCTGTTCGGTTGGCCGATGTGACACGTATTTTCTTATCCATTTGACCATAGCACCTCGTTTGACCCACCATGTCTTGTCTTGTCAGCTTTGTCAGACGCCTGGGGTCAAGTCTTGTCCGACAGCTGTAGAGCAATCACGCCCGATCCACATGGCTCCTTAAATATCGCGCCTGCTAATCTCCGTTCTGTGCTTCGCGTCTCTTCGTTTTTAGGTGCACCAGGGCTTAAGATGTGGCCACCTAGATCTGTGGATAATTTACACCTACATGTAACATGTCAGTTAACCATCAATTGAAATTAACAATCACCATTTCACAACAATAATTTCTAAAGAGTAAGTACTTAAAAAATATGAACCAAAAAAGAAAAAGAAAAAGACTAGAATTGAATTAAATCAGAATTTGGCAATACATAAAATCAATTATTCCCCTAAATTGCGATATAATGAGCACTTTTTATATGTAATAACTAATGAATTGTAAAATAAAAAGTAGAAACAAGAGTAAAAATTGGATTATCGATGGAACTTATTTAGTTTTGGTAGTTTAATCTTCTTCTCTTTTTTAATTAGAGATCGGTCGGAGAAGACCCTAAAACTTCCATAAAGACATAATAAAGAAAGAGTTGCAAACTGAAAACCGATGCATCCAAAGCTCAATTTTTACCATCAAAATGGAATATTAAGTGATCCTATAATCACTGCGACACTGCTTCACGAAGGAAAAGAAAAACTTGCCGACACAGATCAAGAATTCTCCAAGGAAACTCTAAACATACCATATAGCAGTATATAGGGGGGCCCTAAGATTTGGGGGCCCTAGGCCGTCGCCTAGGTGGCCTATAGCCAGCGTTTGGTAAAAACAAACAACTCGTTCTTCTGTTCATTTCATTTCATTTTCATGAAACAAATTCAACTTCCTTAGCTAAGTTTTTATATAGTCCTCGTACTTTATCTAAAGATCAGCGGACTCAAGATAACATTATTCTCCACATTTCAATAAGCATTTCAAACGTTCTTTTTGTAAAAAAAAAAATTCTACTCATCACCATCATTTTAAAACTAAAAACAAAAATAGGAAACCTCTCAAATCTATTGGATTTACAAGAGGAAAGTCTTGTCATTTCATTGACATAGTATTATTAGTATCTTTTTATTACAGCCTGATTTTTAAAGAGACTATCGGAAGTGCTCTTAGATTATCTCAAAAGTGTTTCACTTCTTCTAAATCCTTTGCATTCTTCAACAAAAACCTCCGAATTTTGAACTTACATCACATCCTTCCATTTCTTCAATGCGAAAAATATGAGGTGAGCCAAGATTCTCGACAATAAAATTCCAGTTGCTTCTCAATCAAATCTAGCGTTCCATTACTTTGACTATCCAAACAATCACAACAAATATGTAAAATAAGTTGATTGAAGTTTCTTTAGAGTAAAGATAATATACATAAGTGAGAAAAGTAAATACAAAGAGCATATATAGTTTGAGATCATGTACTTAATTTAGTTTAAGGATGAGAGTCTTTATATTGGAAGAGATTTTGAGCAGGTAATCTATCGTACGCAAAGTACGTCTATTAAACGATGTAATAACAACTCCTCTATCAAATCAAACCCTATATTTTAACATTTTCACTCAATTCCATATGAAATTAAAACTCCTAATTACAAACTTGAAGACTAAAAAATTATACCTGCGGGAGTATTATCGATTTGCTGAAGAATTATCCCTTGCGATGATTTCAAATCGAAATTGACAGAGAAACATCAGTTCTTGAAGTACTCGGTTTCTGGACTTGCTTTTAGTGTAGGTTTTTTTTTTTTTTTCGCCTAAAACTTTTGTCCCACGTCATGGAAATCACGAATTTACGCTAAGTACTAAAACGCTGAGATTTGAGTGTCACCTACGAACTACATGTACAGGAGCTGTGGTGTAGTGTCGTATAGTGCATGCGCATGTTGTTTTCGTGTTACTGGCCATGGCCACTACACCTTAGCGAATATTTTCTCAATCTAATTTACTGCTTGCTTACTAGTTTTTCGATACAGTTTGCAGGAGGGTTTGATCCAGAAGCTTAGCAATGTATGGAATACAAAAGTGAAACAATAACGGATGGGGACTTACCATCTCAATGTATTTAAAATTTAAGTTTCATCGTAATGTTAAAGATGAATGATTGCGGACTACATGTATCCTTAGATGTTCATTGTATGGTGTTGTCGTGTTAGTCTGTTTATGTGACAGACCTGAAAATTACGCCTGGCGCGCCTGGGCGTGCAGGCCGTAACTCTCCCGATGTGCCATGCTGATATTATAATCATGGCCTTAAATTTAGGAAAATGCACGTCCATTTTCCCTTGAAAGTATGCTCGTGGAGCGTGATGCATCTAATTTAGCTTCCACACTGTTCCAACTTACCACCGAATAAAGGTATAAAGCCTTGATAACTATGGCCGATGCACCTTGCATGCATCACTGACTTCTGTGTATCGTCCAGGCATAAGGGTAAAGCATCTAGGACTTAGGCATAGGCTGCTCCGATCCTATTGTCGTTCCATACTTCACTTACCAACTTAATTAGTATACTCTTTTGGCCATGCCCAATTTGCAATTGATGCATAGGCCAACTCCTTATAGCTTGATAGGAAATATGAGCATCCAGTGAATGTCATTCAACTAGCTAGCCTCATCAAGTGTGGCCACAATTGAAAAAGCGGGGGTCTCACAACCTCACCCAATATTTTGATTAGCAATTTGTATGGACTAATTCTAATATACTTTTAAGAGAATCAACTAAACAGTCAGACTCAATTATAATAAAAAAGTATATCAAGGAGATAATATCTTTATCTCTCGATTTGATCTATACTCAAGCAAATAGAAATATGTGAGTCTTTATCAAATACAAGATATATAAATTTGGATAGTATCAAAAACCAATATCCATGGATCAATCAATTTCCAATCAACAACCAAAGGTTGGATTTCACAATTGATCGATACAACGCACAACCTGTGATATTTTAATTATATAACAAAATATCTCGCGGAATAGAAATAACATAGACACCAGAAATTTTGTTAACAAGGAAACATCAAATGCAAAAAAAACCCTGAGACCTAGTCCAGATTGAACACCATATTGTATTAAGCCGCTACAAACATTATCCTACTATAAACTAACTTCGGTCTGCACTGTAGTTGAACCTTAATCAATATCACAATGATTCAAGGTACAGTTGCACTCCTTACGTCACTGATCCTAGCAGGATATTACACACTTGATTCCCTTAGCTTATCTCACCCACAAACAAGAGTAGTTACGAACCAAAGTCGGATACTTGAATAAACAAATCTGTATCACATAGAAAAGTCTACGATAATAGATAAATCTGTCTCCCACAGATAAACCTACGAGTTTTGTTCCGTCTTTTGATAAAATCAAGGTGAATAGGGACCAATCAATAACCCGGACTTATATTCCCGGAGAACATCCTAGAATTATTGATCACCTCACAATAATCTAAATCGTATGGTAGCGAAACTAGATATTGCGGAATCACAAACGATGAGACGAAGATGTTTGTGATTTCTTTTTATATTGCCCTATTGTAGATATAATCTCAAGACAATTATTCAATTGAACTCGTACGATATAAAATGGCCAGATCAGATCGCTCAACTACAAGAGAAGTAGTTTCGTCTGGCTTCACAATCCCAATGAAGTCTTCAAGTCGTTAATTGACAGGGTCTCGATAAGAAACCTACGATTAAAGGAGAATCCACTCTAGCAAAACCAACTAGTATCACACAGGAGGTGTGGGGATTAGTTTTTCCATTTTCTAGACATCTCCTTTATATAGTTTCAAATCAGGGTTTGCAATCTAAGTTAACTTGGTAACAAAGAATTCAATATTCATCGTTAGATGAAAAACCTGATTTATACAAGCTAATATCTTGAAACCGTTAGATCGAAACTTAATTAGCTTGTCACACACAAATGAAATGTATTTCATTTAGGTTTGAGTAACCGTACCTAAACATGTACATTTGGTTGGTTCACAAATAGTTAACCAATGGTTTTCCATATGAGCACTTTCATATCAACCATATTCATCTTTCTCATAACTAGTTCAAATGACTCATAAGAACTAGTTAAAGAGTTATTCAATTGCAAGGAAATCTTATGTAACTACACAGGACACAATTGAAGCAAAATCGGTTTGATTCACTTGAATCAATTCATGAACAATATAGCCACGGTTTGAAAAGATTGCACTCCTTATTGATTTATTGTTAAAGTTCATGAACAACCGATTTGAGATATAACCAGCTTGGGTACGCGTACGGGTATGCATACTCTAGCTTTACCGGAATTGGGTTTGAAAACCCAGCAGAAATTTTCGGATGGAAAACTTTTGTTGGTACACGTACGGGTATGCGTACCTAAGGTGACTGGTTTGTAAGTTTGTCAACTCCAAACTCAACAGAAATTCACGGATGTGAACTTTCGCCAGTACGCGTACCCAACTGTCTCCTTCACTAATACCACATGCACTATATATGCTTATATCCATAGGTGGTTACGTAATCTCAACTCTACATTTCAATCATTGAAACATTATTCTATAATGTTATAATAGTCGTTAGACATAAAAAATCGACTACCGTCATCAAAGTTATTTTCAAGATTGAAACGTCATCATGACTTTCGTCATGGATAAATATGAACAATGGTTAAAGCGAAAGCTTACCAACCCATATTTCGAGAATAATATATGCGAGTAAACTCGGCTCGAAATAACAAATGTGTATGTATGAAAACTATCATACTTATATGATTGTTGTCTCAAGAATAGGAGATAGAGTAGATAAACTTCTGAGTGCTAGATAATTTCAAGTCTCCACATACCTTTTAGGTCGGATGAAATTCCGCCGGTTCCTTGAGTAGTTCTTCATCTTCATAAGATAATCGCCATGGAGTCTGGAGCTCAACTACACTTAACTATCCTAGACCGAAACTTAGTCATAAGTAAACTAGAAATCAAGACGTATAGTTTTGATCACTAATATTGACAAACATGCTTGAGATAGCAACGCATGCGAGTTCGACCAAGCAATGCTCTAACAATAATAATCTCTTGCATCGCAATACCGAGCCAGATGATATAAGAGGCCAGTATGTCGCAATCATACCTAACTTAGATGACATGAGCGAAAAAGTGTTGGACCGGCAATGTTGTAAGTCATTGCAGCTTCCTACGTACCCTTCCATGCACTAAAGGGATCAAGTCGATTAAGGAGCCAAAACCCTATAAATACAATTCAAAAATCTCGTTTCAAATGAAAGAGGAAAAAGAGGTCAGGGAGTGGCTAAGAGTAAAAAGAAATAAAAGAAAGAGAACATTATTTATATACCCCTAGTATATTACCCATTGGAAAATACCATTTCCAACTTAATATAAATCCTTAAGCTTCTAGGAGCTCACAACTCGATTTATTAGATTACCAAAATAACCTCCCTTTAAAAGACATATTCATTACTAATCATTTCCTAATTTCTTCAAACGACGCTTTCTTTCTCCCTCTCTCCCCAAACAAAAAACCGAAACAAATCAAAACAACCAAAGAAAATGAAAGAAAAACATATTAAAGCTTTGAAATCAAACACCAAATCATCAAAAATCAGTAGATTACTACTATTTCATGATATATAAGATAAATCTGACTGAAATACACACACACAAATGAGAAAATTAGGTTTCAGAAATCTGATCTTCAACAACATTTTTTAAAGACTAAACCGATGGTAAACAACGATTGTCTATCTCAATTCAGTTTACAATTCATTTGATTTCGATTTTTTAGGTTTTCATACATGATTTTCTTCAAAAAATAATTTTATTCATGAATACCCATTTATGTTTCAAATAGATTTAGTTTTTTCATACCGTTTTTGATTTCTGTTGATTCATAATATTTTCTTTGATTTAATATTGCATGTAATAGAAAACAAAAAAATGAACTGCTTATGTGTGTGTTAAAGAAATCAGATGTTTCTCTCGGTGTTAAGAAATCAGTAAAGTTAACAAAAGGTTTACCTATTTTCTTCAATTTCATAATGATTTTGTTTTATTTATTGATTTGAATTCATTTCGCGTGTTGAATTAGTAATATCGTTTGAAGTTTATTATTCATTTGTAACATAATTGAAGATACTATAAGTTTTTTTGGTAGTTAGGTTGTAACTGGTAAAGTGATGTTGATGTTTTTGGGTAGTTAGGTATCTTGTTATAACTTTGAAGAAATGTGAACAACCAGTACTAGTTGCCTTCAGAGTTGGAAACAACTTGGGAAAGTTGTTCCAAGTTTTTGAGATAACTTGTGCCAGATGGCTACATATCTAAGTACAAGATATGTTAATTTTCATAACTTCAGAAAACTGATTCAATACTAACTATTAATATTGGTCAACACAGATTAAGAAAACATGACGAAAAGCATCAAAATCAAAGGGGAAAACAAATCGAATCTATGACTTATACAATATAGGTTGATGGATTTTTTTTTGGGAGCATAGGTTTTCCTTTGCTAGCATGGATAGTACTACAAGTATTTATAAAATATCTCTCTGGAAAGGGAAAATTGTCAGCTAGGAGCCTGAAGACGTTGCTTCAGGCAATGGGAACATGAAGACTTGAACATCGTTCATCATGTAATTCGTGTACAGTTTAGGCCACAACTGGGTCTGATCCATGCAGTTTGTACAACAATTTTCCCAAGCACCAAGTCTACTGCCACTGGAGTAACAACTTCAGTGTCATACTAGACTAGAAATTAACAGTTAGGGGCATACGGTTCTGGCCTTAGCATTGACAATCTTCCCAAATGGATATTGGTGCATCGGAAGATAACCAGCTAGATATAGCAACAACTGTTGTTGCTTCTCCAAATGGCACATGTGTCTATAGTAGCTCCTACAGTACCAGAGCAGGTCCTGCATAATAAAACATAGGCGGTCCATCCACTGACCCATTTGAAAATTGTACGAATAGGTGAGTTTATATCCATTGATAATAAATTTATTATAGTCACTTGTGTTAGAGCACTGCTCGGTCGAACTCGCAAGCGTTGCTATCTCAGGCTTGTTTGTCAATGTTAGAGATCAAAGTTATAAGTTTTGATTTCTAGTCTACTTATAGTAATGTCTCGGACTAGGATAGATTGTGTAGTTAAGCATTAGACTTCACGGAGTTCAACATTTGAAGACGAAGAACTACTAAGGAGATCTTGTCGAACTTCTGATAAGCACGTAAGTGCACCATTTTATACTCATATTTATATTAGCTAGGTCTCATTTTATTACTAATAAACTTGTTTGTAGGTGTTTTTGTGAAATAAGATCTTTTGGAGAAAGTTGCTCGAAAAGTGGTTTTTGTACCCCGGAGGACACATGTTATTCGGACTCTCAATATTGGTTAAGGGACACCTAAACTACTAAGGGACATCCCAACGGATAAGGGGAACCTTCTGTGATATCTACACCCTGTAAGGCAAGTGCTAAAGGGACACCCATAAAGGATTAAGGGGAGGACATCTTCTTTCCAAATTCAAATTCAAATTTTGGCGGGAAAAATAGTGGCAGAATTAGGGTTTGGCTTTTGGAGGTGTTCTAGTGAGACTAAAGCACTGAAATTGAATGGGTATCTTCCTTAAGCCTAAACAAGCCTGGTATGATCGATCGTTTTGATCAGAATTGGTTAGCATGGTGATTTGAAGCAACCAGAGTGAAGAACAGTTTTTGCGGGAAAATTGGTTTCAAAGGAACAGAATTAGGGTTGAAGTTTTGATCATGTTCTAAGGAGATTAAATGGCTGAAACTATTATGAATAACTTGAATGATCTTAACAGGAGTGGTAAGGTGCTTTGTTTCAATCAAAATTGGCTGGAATCACGGATTTGGAGAAAATATCATTCTCGGGTTTATTCCCTGCCGAAAAGTTCAGTGAGAGATTTTGGTCGAGTTCTAGTCGGAGTTTTTCACGGGATAGGATTCATATTATCCTGTTTCATCAAAAAAGGAATGGTAGGTGAGTCAGAATCGAAGAATAAGGAGTTCACGTGGTTCAGAACTAAAACAGGGAAGGATATATATATTATGCAAATATTCTCGGGATTGTCTTGTTAGGTTGGGATATTTTGTCGTGCTGCAATGGGTTTGACTTCATCTGAGGAGAGTTTCCAACGTGTGGGAGTGTGTAGAGATTCAGTAACGCGTGGAAGAGAAGAACAAGGAATTATTTCCTTAACAAAACCGAGGGGAATAATAACGAGTAATGAAGGATTATTTGTAGTGATTATGAATTATCTTTGAATTTGAGACGTTTAAATAGGCTGTTTGGGTGATTTAGAAGGGGATGGAGTGAGAGGGGAGTGAATAGAAGGGTTTAGGATCGAGAGAAATTAAGTGCAGAGAAAACCCAGTTCTGCTGGTGAAGAAGGAGACGAAGAACATAGTCTTTATAGAACCATTTTATCAACAGCGTCATGCGATTTTTCTAACACTTGTTCTGAGCTTCGCAACACATTTTGAATTTACATTGTAACAGTTTTTCTGTAACGTCTATACAGCGTTACGAAATTCTGGATTTAATTATTTTTTCTCTTTTCTACTTTTGTACACACTTTTTTGAGCAATAAAAATTCTTTTGAGAGTGTCTACATCATGAGAAGTTAAACTCCCACACTGGGTAGACGGAGGAAGCCGAACTTTAGACATGGGTTTATTTATTTATTTTTCTATATGACTTTTGCATTTAATTTAATTGATTTATGATTCAATAAAATTAGTTGTGATTCAATTAGATAGGTTATCCTATGTTTAGATAATCTATGCTTAGGGGATACAATTAATGTTTGTAGAATCTACTTTGGAAAAATAAGAGTCCGTGTTTTAATTCCTTGAGCTATAATTGGTGAAGAATAAATAATTGAATCAATTGATATGAATTCGGTGAAATCCTAAGCCCATTGAATCTCTCTTCTATTTATTATTTTATTTAAACCTTTTAATTTAATCTTAACAACATCCGAGAGAACGAATCTTAATTACTACTACGAAAACTCAGAAAAATCATAAATCATTTTGGCGTCGTTGCCGGGGATTTGTTTTTAGATTAATTTTTAGGTTTATTTTTATTTTTATTCTGTACAGTATTTTATTTTTATTTTAGATTTTATTTTTTTCCTTTTTATGCGATTATTTTTGTGTTTCTTTTCAGGGACTTTTTGAGGATGATGACTTCTTTTGAGGAGACGTCATCTATGATGACGCTGGCGGAATATATGCGCAGAAATTTAAATCATCAGGAAACTTCATCAGAGATGACGCTTGGTGAATATATGCATAGGCAACGGTATGGAGTTTCTGCTCCACATGAGGTACATGAAGAATCTCCATTAGAGATATATGAGAAGTATTATAAACACACACCACTTAGTTTGGAACAAAGACTGAGAATATTGGAATGCCAAAAATTATTTAATGACGACGATGATGAATCTGATAGTGACTCGCTGTTCCAAACAGAACATATAGATGACCCTGTGGATTATTCGTCTAATTCCATAGATGAATCTACCTCACAAGATTATTCACCCGACTTAGCGGTTGTTTCTAGACCCCTAGACTTCCAAAAGTTTCCTAATTTAGGGTTAGAATTGTGTGCTTCTAAAGTGTTGTTGGATTACTTTGCATCTAAGTACCCGGAAGACTTTCCAATTCCTGATATCGTGCATGAATCAATTGATATTTCCCCAGTCTCAATAGAATCCCCATACTTTGTTCTTTACGCACTTTCATGTGCTGTAAAAACCTGGTTTAGGGGTAAATTTTGTTTTCTGACAGTTTCAGTGTCCCATCTTTTCCATAAAATAATTGTGAAGCTGTCATTTGTAAATATTGTATTTTGGGTCGATCCCCAAGTTTTAAGGTTATTAGTTTACGGGGATCTTTTATGTACATTCCAGTAGGTATAATTATTTGTTTATTTATTTTTGTTTATTTTTATTTTTATTTCCCATCTTAATTTTTACGTTGGATGACTCAATTACATTTAGTACAATGTAATATTTAAGTGTGGGGGAGTGGTTAACGTTTTATTTTTCTGTTTCAGGAATTTTCTTGCTTATCATGACCAGCTGTGGAGTGGGTCTAAAAAGATAAAAAAAAAAAAAAATATTATGACCAGCTGTGTAGCGGGTCTAAAAAAAAAATTATTATGATTTTTAGGGTTATGACCAAATGTGGAGCGGGTCTCTAAAAAAAGTGTCTTGTGTATGTGGCGTTTGTCATGACCAGTTGTGTAGCGGGTCTAAGTCTCTTAATTTATGACCAGCTGTGTAGCGGGTCAATTTTCTTGTTTTGCTCGGGACTAGCAAAATATAAGTGTGGGGGTGTTGATAAGCACGTAAGTGCACCATTTTATACCCATATTTATATTAGCTAGGTCTCATTTTATTACTAATAAACTTGTTTGTAGGTGTTTTTGTGAAATAAGCTCTTTTGGAGAAAGTTGCTCGAAAAGTGGTTTTTGTACCCCGGAGGACACATGTTATTCCGGCTACTACTATATGATTCTATGAGGTGACTAATTCTTCCAATGTCTGGCTGAAGACTTTAAACTTAGCAATTCTTGGGAGGTAACCCAATATTCTTGCAACACGGTAATATCTTTCCTTACTCTTTTCTTCAAGTGGTAACAGTTTCTCCTTGTTCATGTTTTTAAATTTCATCTTTAGAACATTGAGGACAATGTTAGATTTAAGTTTGGGGGTGAGGAAGAACTTTTTAGTTGCACTTTTGAAACTTCTAGCGTCACATGGTATCCGGTTAGCTAAGTTTACATACTGTTTCTCACCGAAAAGATAGAAATTGGAATGCTAGGGATAACAACCTATTGTGACATTAGAGAAAAAGACATTGAGATCCTTGAAATTCAGGAGAGAACTTATTCCTTTTAGAGGGTAACCGTGATGGACCTAACCATCCATGATGGAAAGTCAAGTAGGTCAGGAAATTCCAGAAAGACAGAGCAACCTCACAATGTAGTCTTAGTTACTGGATTACGACTCTCTCTCAGTAGAAACTTATCATCAACAAAAGGAGTGACATCAAAATCTATGAAAAGTTGAAGACGTTTAAGGTTTAGAAGCAACAATAGAAAATCAAAATTCAAAATCAAGGGTTACAAGAAGTTATAAGAGCAAGAAAAAAAAACGATATAAGTTGTTGAAGTTCATGATACTAAGACATTACAAGTTGTGAAGATCCAAGTGTTAAAGTCCTTCTGTGATGGCCATGTAAATTTTTGTCTTGTTATTACTTTATTCCCAAAAAAAAAAAAATGAAAATGAAAATGAAGAAAAAGAAAAGAAAATAATCATCATTACGTTCTTTTTGTTCAATAAGGCCATAGGGAAGTAGAAATATTTATGTCAAGCAAGAAATAGAAGTGAAGAGTTAATTGTCAAGGTTCTATGAGGTTCAAGAATTTATCATCAACAGTTGAAGCCGAAGAAGACGTTTTTTCTACTGAGCACTATGAGAGAGTCGAAGAGAGATGCATTTGGTTGCTTTGTTAGTCCGCTTTCAATCTGGCACAATATCTTTCTAGCACTGGTTTAACTCATCACACGTAATTAGTCCAGCTGTGTAGAAGATGTCCCTCTCATCTTTTTCTCTCCTAATCTTATCCAACCAGAATCGCAATGGACGCATCTTCTGATGTTTATCTAGTCATGTAGCGGATATCTCTTTATCTAGAAGTGTTGCGGATGTGTCTCCCCTTTTCTTCAGTCAGCTTTAGAGCTGGCACCTTTCTTTGGCATTCTAGTCACTTGGAGATAGGTTGAGAATTTGTATGTCCTCATAGCTCTTTGGATACTTGTGACCAATTAGAAGTCATGGTTTTGTGGGTACACCTCTGGTAAACCCTCCCGAGATTAACTCGGTTTTATTTTTTATTAGTTTTGCTCGAGGACTAGCAAATAATAAGTTTGGGGGTATTTGATAGACACATTTTTGTGTCTGAATTGTCCTCAGTGTCTCTATAGTCTCGATTTTTGTACTTATTATGGTGTTTTTATGTTTGTGTAGGTCTTTTTGGGGAAATACATTTGTGTGGAAAAAGTTGCTCAAAAAGTGCTATTTGCACCCCCGGAGAAAAAGTACTAAGGCACCTTCACTTTGAATAAGGGGCACCCCAGTGGGCACCTGCTATTCGCACCCCCATATCTGTTAGGGGGAGGTCATCCCCAACCTTTGAATTTTTAAATTTGGCGGGAAATATTGGCAGGGAAGAACAGAATTTTGATCCGAGTTTTGGACAGTTTGGAGGAGATTCAATCACGGGATTTGTTTGGGCTGGTCCTGTTAAGACTGAACAGGGTTAGTAGGTCCAACAGAATCGATCAAATAGGGACAGTTCATCGAGTTTGGATAAAACAGAACACCGAGGAATACACGTGATTTTCTTATGGAAGTTGCGTGGGTATATTAGTTATACAAGAGTTTGACTCAATCTATGATGCGTACATAACTTGTTTGGAGGGTGTAAAGCACAAGAAAATGCGTGAGGAGTTAAAACAGGGAAATTATCCCGTGGGGAATAAAAATAATAATGGAGAAGATACGGGAATTATTACAGAGATTTTGCTTCACTGTAGAGTATATATAGAGTCTTGTGATGTCAGCTAGCCAAAGTTGCTAAAATAAATAGAGTCAGCTAGCCAAAGTTGTCTCCAAATTTGAAAGCAACTAGCCCAAGTTGTCTCCATAAGTGGAGGAAACCAGCATAAGTTGTCTCCAACAAAATAGTTTATAGGAACAAGTTTTAGAAAAAAAAATGGATCCAACTAGCCAAACATACCATGGAACTTCTCTTTTACCCTCACTAATTTATTGCATCCAATGATCTCAATTCTTTAATCTCGTCCTGCAATTTCTTAATCTGAGACGAACTGCATAATTAATGTACAATTCTAATTCACTTATACAATACCACATAGATAGACAAATAAATCTTTAAACAAACACAATTAGTAATAAAAAGTGATTAAAAGACACTAGTCCAGAAGGGGCTATAAATGACGAATGAATCTGTTATAAAACATGATTTATCACGGTTTTCATCTGTTATTCGAACCGTTATTTATTTGGTGTGATTCTTTATGAATAACAAACAGAAAACGTCATTTAAGTATGACAAATAAAATATGTTACTTTAAATCAATTAATAAATTTTGTTATTTAATACCATGGTTATTATATATTGAATACAATAACGGATGATATCCGCTATAAAAAAAAACAATTTTAATTAATAAAAAAAAATAAATACTAAATTCAAATGTTACGTCATCTTCTTATTACTGATTCGGATCTGAATTCCATATTTTTTGGTTCAGCTGAATTGGGAAGTGAAACAAAATTCTTATTTGAAACAAACACTGAAAATGAAAAAATCGGTTGAAATTATATAATTATTAATCACCCAATGCGAAACAGAATCTCTCTGAATACAATTTTAAAAATTATTTACAATGGAAAGAGAAAGAAGAAAAGAAAATTGAACAAGTGGGTAAGAAATTGTCCCAGTGCAATTCGAGCCTTATCACCTTGAAGCTCCCTATTTATATCTCCAGACTTCAGCTGGCTTCATTTTCCTTATTCTCGTCGCGCAGAAACTCAAGGGCCCATATCCCATTAGATGCAAATTGAACAAGTAGATAAAGAACGATAAAGTGCTCCCATAGTCCATCAGATGCAAATATAAGAAACTGATCAAGTGGCTGCAATTGCTGAACAGAATAGCTGGTTCAACACTTGTATAGGCCTTCTGATAGGATCTGAAAGGAGAAATTTAGCAAATAAAGGATCCTTGTATAGGATTTTTAAAGTATACATCACTAGTAGATCTGGAAATCTGCAAGACGATAAATCACCAATGGACAAAATTTCGTACGACTTGTTGTGACATATTGGAACACTTATGTTTAATCATGGTCCATGAACACTTGCTGACAAGTGAATGAAAAAAAAAAGGAGGAGAATCATACCTTGCTCTCAACTTCCAAAATCTCAGCAATGAGTAACCTAAATGGATGAGTACCAAATGAAGCTTAATGGTATCTGGAAGTTGGCCTAACGCAACTTATAAAACATATACAAGCTCTTTTTCAGTTGTTGTATCATGAGACAGCACCAACTTCCTGATTCTTTCCATGGGATCACACTGCTATATTAATTACCAAGATTATTAGAAATATGTGAATTGGATATTCCAGTAAACAAGACCACGGCTATAGAAATTCGAAAAAAAGTTACCAACCTGTCTCGCAATACTAATCTCATATTCTAAGGTTTTATATATGCTGCATGTGTCTGACATGCACTGCCCATGGTATTGTAAGTGTCTGCACCACATAAATAACATATCATCCAAATTATTAAAACACATCCACCATTCAAAACGTTCAAAAGAAGTTTTGGCGGTTCGAGAAGAAGCCAAATCACAAATATTTAATTAGTTATATGTATTCCGGCACTGAGCAGAGTAAAATGATGATATCTTAAGAGAGAGTTGGTTTCAATGATCTTCCAAGCTTCAAAAAATTATAACTGCTAGCCACACCTTCCTCATGGCTTGAGCCATAGCAAATCGAAAAATAAATAAAAATTGAACAAATAGAGAAGTGTAGACCTTAAGATCAACTCAGTTACTTCTATTTTGGCTCCAGTAGACTTCACATCCTGACATCTTATACAACAGAATCACCACCTCCATACACACAATCATCAACAAGAGATCCCTTGTTATCCCTATTCAGAACCTAAAGAATACAAAACCTAAGGTTTCACTATTATGAGAATCCTTTAATAAACCCAATCTAAAACCAAGGGTTTCATTATCATGAAAACCCCCAAAACTGATTTCCTTGAATCTACTATTGTTGGTGATTACTCACGAAAACCCCTAAGTTTTATTTCTACAAAAGAAAAAATTGATCAAAATTAAAACAAAATATAATCATGCGTATCATTAAAACTAACACCAATGAAATTGAATATTCTTGGGGATGTTGCATACTGGAGATGTTATCTTCAACTAAAACGACCAAAAAAATCAAACAATAAAGACCATCTGTTAAGGCTAAATCTAAATGGATTAGTTACATCAGAAGAAGAAGAGATATTCCCCCTAACTGGAGAAGTTCTGTTGTTGAGGGAAATAATAGAGCAGACACCCTTAATGGAAAAACAAAATAAGATGAAGAGAATTGCATCGTTGATAATACTAAAAAAAAAAATTATGGGAGCGAAGGATAAAAAGAATATGAGAAAGAGATGTGAGACAGAAACATGAAAGGAGGTGGCGATGAGGAGTTTTGTGTTCATATTATGTTTCTAGGGTTCCAATATCCAACGACTGAAAATTAATCATCTTCCAATCAAATCTAACGGTGGGATAACGAGGCACTATATGTGGCTAGCCAGATTGGGCGGGAAGACTCTAGGAGTGGGTGTATAACTTAAAATATTTGTCGGATTTAGTCTGTGATTTATTAGTTCATCGTTAAATCACGCACCTATTGATTTATCACATTTGAGAATGAAAGTTTGTTTATGTTAAATGGTGGGTCCAACTATTTTCACGTTATATGACATAATTTGTTTGTAATACTTTATTCACGTAATTAATTTGTCATTTAAAAACGTGATTTATAGCCCTTTCTAGACTAGTGAGATTTTTTTTATGGAGAAGAATAAGGTATTTTGTTTTAATTTCTCTCACAGATGGGCTTGGAGTAATAGGAAAGAATTTACATGGGCTAATTAGGCTCACAGATGGGCTGAACCACAAATATTGATAGATTACTCGTACAAAAATTTTGCTTGGCCAAGAAAAGGGACGGGATATAGCCCCTTGCTAGGCCCTTCCCTGATCCCCAGCTGGCTTACCAGGAGTTGCCTTCTTGGGTGTCCTCACGACCAACAAATTCTCAAGGTTTAAGCATGAAAATTTAGGGTTAAAGAATTTCACTTGTATGGAGGAGAAAATTCAGTGTGAGACTTGAGTGTTTAAAACTTGAAACTCAAAAGGAATAAAATAAATTCGGTCATTGAGAATGCAGGGGTTTGATCTCCTGATCTCGACAAAAGAAAAGAAAGGAAGCTTTTAGTTTAGGGTTCTTCAGTTTGCTCCATGGGGAGATGAATCTTCTCAGTTTCTTCAGCAGTGATGGGAGGGAAAATACAATCTGTAAGAGCATCATCATAAGTTGCTGCACTTTGGTAATGCTGGTAGGGATTACCACCAAAGACTATGGCCTCAGTTTTGCAGAGTTGGAAATTTGGAATCCAAGGCTCACTGTCTATTTGCTTCTCATCACAAATCTATCAAAAGCACCCTTTTCGAACATGGTCTCTGACAGGAAGAATAGCAGTATATTGCTAGAAACTCTCTGCC
The DNA here is from genome assembly GCA_023529315.1 of Papaver bracteatum. NCBI lineage: Eukaryota > Viridiplantae > Streptophyta > Magnoliopsida > Ranunculales > Papaveraceae > Papaver > Papaver bracteatum. The sequence goes on along the minus strand of JAJJWX010004891.1, from coordinate 160,291 downwards.
CATTGGTAGTTATGGACAAGGAGATGGTTTTAAATACAATGCATGACAATGGAGTTAACATGGATTCCAAAACCTTTTAGGATGAAGCTAAGAAAATACCAACCCACCCAATCATTTGTGGACTGGATAGTTACTTTAGCAGTCACTACATTGTCCACAATCTGTCTGCCTGGGGAGAAAGCCAACTAATGGTTAAAATTCTGCAAACAAATTCAGATGGTTCATTTAATCTATTAGCAACGAGTTTACTAAAACTCTTATGGTTCGCGTTGCACAGGGAAATGGGTAGAAAGGAAACAGCTTTCATATTCACCACTTCATCACCTACAATGCTCCAGTACTACTACTTCTTGTAAAAGCTGACAGCACAAGTATCAGGTCAAGAGCACTAAGAGCTGACCTAAAATTCCTGATAGATTTACCACCCTAAGACAAATCCAGATAAATTTGGCCATGATCCTTAGGGCATCTAACTTTAGCACCCTAAGGATTTGAGATGACATTTCATCCAAAGCACCTAAATTCCGGAGAAAAATCATTCAAAAATTTATGCACACAAGTAGCTCTATCGCTTCACGAGTATTTTCATCTTGCTAGCGTTAATCTAATGGCCTTATCACGAGTATACTTGAAAACATAAGCACACAGAGGATATAAAGAGCTAAAAATTAATCTATTCAAAAGAATGTAGTAGATCCAAATGTATTTCACATTACTAAAGAGCTACAAATGCTGCTGCTCAGAACTGTGTAACAACAAGACATAGACAATGTGTTTGTCCGTGCATGCTAGAGTAATCCTTGAATTATTATGTTTAGGGGATAACTTGCTTTCATTATTCAGACATTCATCATTAAGATTTAATATTCTTCTCCATCCCATTGGTTGAAGTTAAAATCAAGTGCAGTTTACTGCTCAAGGAAATTAACAAAAAGATGATTATATTTCTAAGAGATCAGATCATATAGAGGTCGTATCAAGAGCGAGCCGGTGTTGTTGTTCTTCACTTTATGGACATGTAAAATATTTAGAATAAGTACACGCGCACAAGCTACAAGAATTCATAAAATAATTAGAAAAAATACTCACAGAATAAGTGCAAACAACATCTAGACTCCATGGAGGATACATCTGTATAAAGAAATTGGAATGCCTGGAAAGTGGATTTTCAAAATCGTTAACGGGTCAAAGACATGTAAGTAATCCTTGGATAATTATTTATTGTAAGTAATCAACATGATAGATTAATAATAAACCTATTTTTCTATGCTTGGTTGAATAGGTTTTGTTAATTCGACACTGATGGGCACATTTGCTAATCTTAGCTTCCGTTGGAAGAATGTATAATTTTGGGTGGTTGCATGCTTATGTTTTTCACATCACCTATGATTGTCTTATTTTGTTTTTCGTATCTTTTAAAGAACCGAGTGGTCGATATGTAAAATCTTTAGATTCATTTCATTACTCTATCACCATTTTATGAATTTTGAGTGGATCTTTATGGATTTATGCACCTAAAATAATTAGAAAAAAGTAAAGATGTTATTGGAGTTTACCATCATGAAAGATCTTCTATGAATAAGTGCAAACAACATCTAAATGGAGCAACTCATTTTCAAAATATTGTTTTAATTGGAGGTGGATTTATATTTTTGTAAATTACAAATGTTAAAACTGTTTTGAAATTATGGAGCATTTGGAGATAAGTAGGATCCTCTGGATTGAAAATACAAATATTTATTGAAAGATTGAAGTAATCAACATTTTAAAAAGATAGATTAATAATATGACAATACCTTATTTTTCTATGCTTGGTTGAATTGTAGGTTTTTTCAAACTCAAGTTAATTCTTCAAATCAATGTCAAGAATTTGGGACAAGAAAAGCACCTAATGGTTTTTTCTTAGTTTCTATGTTCTTTGTTGGGAAATTTTTAAAAATGACTTTATCAGTTTTCCAAGAACTTGACAAAAAAATTACTTGGATTGGATGTATAATTTTTCCCTGGAAACTATTGTTAGGTTGCATGGGGTGTACAAGGTTATGTTTCAGAAAGGCAAATTCTAGATGGTGTCTTGGTGGCTAAATGTTAAGCTTTTTATTTTAATTTACAAGTTGTTCTAGACTCACTCAAATATTTGGTGTTAATTATGATAATCTTAGGAATAATTATTTATAAAAGAAAAGTATGGTGGTTTGGGTATCGAAAATCTAAAGAAGATGAACTGTTCTTACTCTCTAAATGGAGTTTTGGAAAGGAATCATGAAGAATAGTCGATTTTTTAAAAACATGTTTCGAAGATCCGTTTTAAGAATGTTTGCGATAACAATTGCTCACAATAGATTACAAACTAGAGATAGATTATGTAGAAGGACATTACTGAAAAGATGTCTTTTTTTGTCAAAAAGACATTAATTTTATGCTTAGGTTTTTGCTTTGCTTTGATTTTTTTTATTTTTTTTAATTCACATGTTTTAGGTTTCTTTTTTATGGAATAATTTTGTTTATTAGTCTCTTGAAGCATGTTGTTATTTATAAAAAAAATATTGTTTAATTTTTTTATTCTATGTTTGGTTACCTTGGTGTTTTATCACTTTTTATTTTGGAAAAGGTAGGGTTAATATTGATAAATGGATGTAAAAGTGGCAAAAATTACAGGGTAATATATGGAAGAAAAAAAACAGATTTACAATAATACTTCCGAAGAGTTCATTTGGAAATACGATACATACACTACCAGCCTATTGCCATCACATCTCTTCGGATAAGTGTCTTATCACTTATTATGTTGCAAGAGATTTATTAAATGTTGTGGGTCTGGTTATAATGTGAGTTTAAAGATGGTGATGCTGCTATTTTAAAAATTTCTCCTTATCCGGATGTTTTGTATTGCTCATGAATTCAGTGACATGAGGTTTCATGATTTTTATTAGGATATGACCCGTGCCGTTACGACACGGGCTTTGGTTCTTCAGAATGTTTGCTTCACTTGTTTGATTAGTTATATTATTAGAGATTATACTCCTTAGGAGTTCAATGTGGAATAACACATCTTTATTGAGACGATTTCACAATACTATGAATTTGTATCATGTATATTACTTTATATCATTTGTTGTTAATTATGATGGATCTAATGATCGATATATCAGCAATGGAATTGGCAATTAAACCTTTTTCCACCATTGTTATTTGGGTTTATCAGTGTAACATGTGAAGAAAATTAGTGTAATATGCTAGTAACTATTCGTACTGAACAGCTGTTAAACCTAAAACTTGTTCCAATTATAGTAGGCTTTTTAAATTCGATTTACAATGTCTAGGTAAATTATGCCCGTAAAATTCAACAAAAATCGTTAATAAAATATGTCTTCAATGATACATGAATAAATACACGATACATGGGAGAGTTTCTCTTTATCTGCATATGTGTTTGAGATCTAAAAGTAAATTAGAGACCCAATCTAAATGGCAATGGTATGAGACGTTGAAACACCTTGACCTAAGAGTACAGAGGAGACCTAAAATTGCTATAATTTTTTACTCCCTCCGTCCAAGTTTACTTGCCAAAATTGGATTTTGCAAAAACTTGAAAGAAATTCAAATTGCTTCCACATATACCATCAATCTTCCAAATTACTTGTTTCATATAGAAATTTTGACATCCTAATTTTTGTTTCTTTTTTGATAAATAGAAAATTTTAATGGGAAATATAGAAATTTTTTGGTACAAATTTGCTAAAAAAAACTCAATTTAGGCAAGTGAAAATTTGGACGGAGGGAGTAATTTTGTAGGACAAAATGGACATGAAATTAAATATTAAAATATTTCTTAAATCGAATTCTACAAAGTGTAAGCTAGTTATATATAGTTTGGTTAGTTGGTATCTTCAATGAACAGAAAAAACTCAAATATTAGAAGATATATTTACAGAGTAAAATATAGGTGAAGGATCTAAGTATTAGTTGGTATCTTTAGATTTACGTAGCTCTCTTAAACCATTTAGAGAAATTGATAATTTGTTCACGGCAATCAAAGATGGGTTCCTATGCACTAAGCTCCTAAAACCATTTAGAAAAATAGAATAATATATATATGGCTCTTCCCCGTGTACTCTTACTCTCTTTGTGCTTTTCTCACTTTAGCTTTGATTTGGTAAAATTCCCATGCTTATTTAACTATAGTTTTTACATGAAATGATCAATATTTTCCGTATGATAGGTATACCGTATAGGTGAATACCAATTTTAGTCAGACCTAAAAATGCCATAATTTTATAATTTTGTAGGACAAAATGGACATGAAATTAAATATTAAAATATTTCTTAAATCGACTTCTACAAAGTGTAAGCTAGTTATATATAGTTTGGTTAGTTGGTATCTTCAATGAAAAGAAAAAAACTCAAATATTAGAAGATATATTTACAGAGTAAAATATAGGTGAAGGATCTAAGTATTAGTTGGTATATTTAGATGTACTTAGCTCTCTTAAACCATTTAGAGAAATTGATAATTTGTTCACGGCAATCAAAAATGGGTTCCTATGCACTAAGCTCTCTAAAACCATTTAGAAAAATTGACAATTTGTTCACGATAATCAAAGATGTGCATATGAACCGCATCCCATGGAAACAAATATACTTGTACCTTTATGATATACCAAAACTCCTTCATCCACGCCAATGATAAAATACATGGAATGACAATTTATGGAATCTCGACATAAAAATATAGTGACACATCCCACAAAAAGATATTGTTATGATAAAAATGTAGATAAAAAATATTAAATATGTGGCTCAATCTCAACCCTTCTTTATATGCTAGAAATGTAGATTGAAAGACTTAAATCTAGACCGTCCTTTATGTGTCTGAAATGTAGATAGCCGTCGATGGGTAAAATCACCATTGTCCCTTAGAATATAGATCTTTCACCCACCTTAATTAATTTGCAATACATTGGTGTGTCTGGGTGAGGCTACCCATGCCCAGAAATTATGACATATGAATTGATTATTGTGCAATACAATCGGTGAGGCTGGGTGAGTCTAACCATGCCGGGAAATTATGACATATGAAGTGTATATGTGGTTCTTATATAAATATAATTACTTTAAATAGTCAAATATATATATATATATATATACGGGCCGCGAGTTATAACCCCAAAGGTGTCACTATCCATGTACAAAAACCCCAACAAAACAAATTGTTCACAAAAACCCCATTTAACATAAACTGTCTATATTACCCTTTTAGTTTAAATCACCCCAACAAAAATAAAAATCAACCTCATCTTTAATTTTTATTATATTCTCACCACCAACAGCAACACACCACAGTAGCATCAGCACCACCACCATTGCACCACCACCGCCACTGCACCGCCGCCGCCGCCACTGTACCACTACCACCGCACCATCACCGCCACCACTCCACCACCGCCAGCGCACCGCCACCTCCACTGCACCACTACCACCACTGCACCGCCACCAACACCACCGCACCACCGCCAACGCACACGCAATCAGCACCACCTCTCCGCTTCATCGCGACCATTGCATCACCACTACCAGCCACCAGCCAGCACCACCACTGTCGACCACCGCCGCCAACTACCACCTACGTCTCCTATCATCGCCACCAACCACCACAGCACCACCACCAACCACCGTCGCCGAGGAATACCACCATTATCGCCGACCACCACCACCAACCAGCCACCATCGCACGCACAAAATGAATTTCATTGATCAATATTCAACCAAACAGAAAAAAATGATGAAACCAAACAGAAAAAAATGATGGAACCAACATTGGTTTCACCAAAAACTAGATGAAATCTAAATTGGTTTCATCATTTTCCACATATTGTCATTTCACCAACACAAACTTCAATGATGAAACCAAACACGCCAACTTCCAAGTCAGGTCGAATAAACTAGGAAACAATGATGAAACCAAACTGAAAAAATGATGGAACCAAAATTTCTCGTGAAAAAATGATGTAACCAAACTGAAAAAATGATGGAACCAAAATTGGTTTCACCAAAAAAATAGATGAAACCGAAATTGGTTTCATCATTTTTCAACATATTGTCATTTCACCAATAACAACCACGACCAAACACCACCACCAACCACTGTGACCAACTACCACCACCACCACCGCCGCGCCGCCACCACCACCACAGTCTGCCCCAACGCGTCACTACACCACCTCCACCATCCAGCACTACCACCAACACCACAACCGTCCACCGCCAACACCTGCCACACCACTAACACCACAACCACCAATACTGAGCAATTACATTACCACTGCCAGCCACCGCTACCAGTCAGCACCACCGCCAACACCCGCCGTACCGCCACCAGCACCACGACCTCCCACCACCCAAAAATATGATGAAACCGATTTTGGTTTCATCATAAATAAGATGCAATCATAATTGGTTTCGTCGACTGCAACTGCTCCTTAGATAAGTTCTTTCCTGCAAATCCAACTGTTCCTTGGCTCAGTTCCTGCTCAGCGCTTCTACTTCTTCTTAATGACAATATGAGAAAAACTTAAAATTCAACCTACAAATTTGATCAATCATAAGGAAAATCAAGCATTGATCTTCAATTATTTGACAAAATAGATCTGATTCAGTAAAATTAACCTTAGGAGACGTGAATAAACTCATATCAGAAAATGAATCAAAATCCTTATCTAACAAATTAACCTTAGTTAAACCCAACATTAACTACAGTCTCACAAATAATTGTATCGAAGTGCTCATAATGCAATTTGTAATTTGTAATTTATTAGCTCTCCTACCGAGATAAGTGCTCATAATTTGTAAGCATAATGCAATTTCTGTAGATACTGGAGAAAATATATAGACTGGACAAATTCAAATCAAATTGCATTACATCTCCATTCAACCAATCAGTCCAGTTTTAAGCAGGCTTGAGTGGAACCTTAGCCATCCCAAATAAGCACAATACATGCGTAAGAGATAATCCTTTGCATTTCAGTTCAAATGAAATCATTTAAAATTGGCCAAATCTAAGCTCATTGTTTCTATGCATGTATTTACTAAGTGAAACATGCCAAGGAAAAATTAGCAAACTTATAAACACGAGAGATAATGACGTTGAATTGGGATTGCGGAAAATGTACCAGAGCCACCTCCAGAATCGACATGATTTAAGAGTCTTCTGGTTCCTACAAGAAACCCAAATTCATAAGTAATCAACCCATCAGCAACCTACAAAATCTTACACTGCTAAAAGTCAGCAACCATACACTGGTATCAACGGATCCGGATTCGCAACTACGTAACTGTCAACCTTGTAAAGTATCACACAACACTTCAGATGAAACTCCAAAGTCATACACACATTGCACAATCATAAAGTGGCTGACAAAACATAGGCAATTGTGGGGCAATTGACCCCCCATGGAAAGAATTCCACATAAAAGAACCAAAAAACTTACTCTTTAAAAGGCAGGTTGAAGGTTTTCAACTGATTTCAATTCCTCATGTTTGCAAACAAATTACACAAAATTAGGCCAAAATCACTTTCACCATGAATTTTTTCCCATTTCAATTTGGGGATTTTCATTTTCATCCTAATCAATAAAGTTGACATTTTAACTATCAAGATCTGAATTCACAGACACAATCCAAAAAATTCCAATTTGGGAACCAAAAATTTGCTAACCTTTTTGATTGAAAATGACTGATTACACACTCAATTATCAAAACCTTAAACCCCATAACAGAAAAAAAAAATGGAATTTTTGTTCAATTTTTTCTCTGAGAAATTAGAAATGAAAAGGGGGTTATGAAATTAGATCTGATTACCTCCAAAAACCCAATCTCCCTCTCCAATTTCTGAACTTTGACAAGCTCTCTATGCTTCCCAGTCATATCTGGATACTTAGGTGGTGATCTTGGACAAGGATATGATAACAAATCACGAATCAATTTTTAGAAAGAAAAAAATGATAATGGAAACACAAACAATCATAGATATGCTGGTGAATTAACCTTAGGAGACGTGATTGAAGCAGAATATCATCCAATATCGGTTTTTTCTTCATCCATTTCAAGCGATTTGAAACCCTAGGTTCTACATAACTACAAAAATGAAAAGAGGGGGAGGTGCTTCTGCTGGTGGTAGAGGAAGAAGAGAAGGAGTGGTGTTTCTGTTGGTGGTGGTAGAGGAAGAAGAGAAGGAAATGTTGTGGATCAGGAGATGATTGGGGTTTTGGTGGTGGTAGAGGAAGACGAGGAGGCGAGGCGTTGTTGTGGTGTTAGAGAGACGGAGATAGGATAAGTCTCGTATGAGGATAAGAAGAGAGAGAAGGGCTGTTATGGAATTAGTAAAAAAATATTAAGGATCCAATTTAATTTTTATAAAAAGAATTGGGGTTTTTGTGTCACTTTTTAATCAAATGGTTTTTATTTGTTAAAAATAATATGACAGGTTTTTTCTTATCACTAGATTTTTCACCTAGGGGTTTTGTGACTAGTTTTGATATATATATATATATATATATAATATTTTTTTTTAAATAAATGCCGATAGGACAACTATGTTCAGTTGCAAATAAACATAGGAATATAAAGCTTAATTACAATAAATCCAAAGTTTATGGAGTCATTTTCTTTTTAATTATTTTAATATCTACCGATAAAACTAATACATGAATTTAGGTTTATCATACGAAATTTCAAATCATTAGATACCTAAAAGGTATCAGAATTTCATATCCCTTTAAAAAGTCAAACTGATCAAAGATTGTTCAAAAAAATCTAATGCATTTGATCACGGGTGCGGGGCGAAGCCCCGCCACGCTCAATTAGGTGATCTCATCATCCCCGGTGCGTAGCACGGGTTACACACTAGTTAGAATAGAAAAAATTGGGTTTTTAAGTTTTTATTTTAGTTAAAGGATAATCTAGACATTTTGCATTTGTGTTAGGATATCCCATAACAATTTTTTTGGACACTAAGAATCCAAGTGAAACCTGTCTCTCAACTTTGAAATACATTTTCGTCCACACAATTACAATTATTATTATCATATATATCCCGTATTTAAAAGGGCTTCTAACTACGCATGGCACCCCACGGTGTTAACGTGCGACACGTGGTCTGTAATTAGTGCACCGGAAACCCTAATCTTTACTATAAAAGGATAAAGAAAGTCTCTCTCTCGTAAATGAATCATTTTGGTTTGGGTTTGATACAAAATTTTCCACTAACTCGTAAATGAGAATACTCACTAACCACCAGTAAAGATTTATGGAAAATAAGATTGAGCCTACAGTAGCAATTGTTTTGAATGATATTTTTTCGATGAAATTAAACATCACGGGTAGGAAGGAAGGAAATGGAATAGCTGAAGATGCAATGAAATATTTAACGAGGGGGGATTTGAGAGGATAGGATGAGAGGGTAAAAAGGATTAAAGAGCAAATGATGAAGGAACCAGTAGTGAAAACAAAAGGAAATGAAAATGAATCCCCTGCAAAAACAGACGGATTAGCACAAATTAAAGAGAGATTGGATCATACATACCCTTTAATCTCCTTTGTAGACTAGCCCGGGGAGCTCACGATAACCAGGTAGAAGCCTAATCCCTCAACAAGCAACTTCCATTGAAATATTGCTTCAAAAAATTTGTTCAAACACAAATCAATTTTGAAGGGAATGGTTTGAAAAACGTAAGATATGAAACAAAAAAAGGGTGTAGACTGATAATCAGAGTGCAGAGAATGAAATCAAATAGAAATTAAGCAAGATCTGTCTAAAAAATAAACAACTTTTCAAAACGATATCCACTGTATCAACTCAATTTTCTCCTGATTCACGTTTCTTCTGCCTTTGTTTTAATGAGAATTCTCCTTCTGTTTTGTATTAATTCAATCATGGTATCATATGGAGAAACACAGTTTCTCTGGTAAAATCTTGGTCATCGTTTTCCGCTACTCATCAGATTTCTTCATCATCTCTTTACCAATTTCAAGTTTTTCCAATTCTTGATCGTCTTTACCTATATCTCTTAGATCGATCTTGTTTTTTAATTATTTTTGGATCTTTATCTGCTTCTTTTCTCAATATTGTATGATTCAAGAATTCTCATCATCTTCTATGGAGAATCCAACTTCCTTTTCTATTTCTAAAGTTCCTCTAAATCAGCTAACCAATATCATTCAATTTAAGCTCAAAGATGACAACTTCTTGACATGGAAATCTCTTGTTCTTCCTGTAATTCACAAATTCAAGATCATGAAATATCTTGATGGTTCATTTACATGTCCTAATCAATACACCTCTCCAAGAAATAAAATCAATGGTATAAAAAATCCACTATATTCAGACTGGATGGATAGATGATGCTACTATCATCTTATGGATCAATTCAACAATTTTCGATTCTGTAATTGCTTACTTTGCATCAGTGTCATCTTCGACTGAATTGTGGAAGTGTATTAATGATCGATTTGCTCGGATATCTTCATCTCACTCAATTCAATTACGCACGAAACTTCTCTCTATTAAGAAAGGTGATATGTCAATTCCTTCTCTTCTTAATGAGATAAAACTGCTTTCTGATCAACTAGCAGCTATCGGATCTAAAGTTTCAGATGATGAGTTAGTTGTAGTTACTCTTTGAGCATTATCTGCTGAATATGATTCTTTTGCTACTTCTATTCGTATAAGATTTCTTCTTGTTTCTAGTGGTGAATTGCACAATTTACTTCTCAGTGAAGAATCTATTGTTGCTGCTTAATCTAAAGCCTTACATGAAGAATCAGCAAGTCGAGCCTTTGTTGTTCAATATGGTATGTCTCGTGGTTCAGGAAGAGGTTTTACTCATGGTTATAAATCAAATAACTTCAGAGGTCGTGGTCGAAATCAATTCTTCTCAGGGAGAGGTTCATCTCAAGGTTTATTACCATCTCCTTCCTATCAATCTAGCACTAAGTCTACTACTTCAGGTCCCTTGTTGGCTCATTACAATATCCAACTTGGACCACACCAGATATTAGCTTTGCAGTGAACCAGATTTGTCAATTTATGCATGCTCCAACTACTGCTCATATTCAAGCTGATAAGAGGATTCTCAGGTACATTAAAGGTACTCTGGGTCATAGTCTCTTGTTCTCTAAAGGTTTTCATGCATTGCAAGGATTTACTGATGCTAATTGGGCTGGTAGCCCTGATGATAGAAGATCAATTAGTGGTTACTGTATTTTTTCTTTGGTGGTAATCCCATTTCTTGGTCTTCCAAGAAATAACCTACAGTTTCTAGGAGCAGTACTGAAGCAGAACACATATCACTTGCTTCTACAGCTGCAGAAGTTCTTTGGATCTGTAATATTTTCAGGAATCTTTATATTTTCATTCCAGTTCCTCCTTCTATTGCCTGTGATAACAAAAGATCCATTTATTTGGATTCAAATTCCGTGTTTCACAGCAGGATTAAGAATTAAGCTCTAGACTTTCATTTTGTCAGGGAATTGGTTCAGTCAAAGTCTTTGCAGGTTGTCTATGTCTCTACTTTACAACAATCTGCAGATATTTACACAAAGGGTTTGAGTACTCCCAGGTTCGAGTTCTTGAAGGACAAGCTGAAAGTGTTGCCTCCACTTCAGCTTGAGGGGGGCTAGTGAAAGTATACGCATCATTGTGCATGGTCAGGTGTTATGTAATGATTCTTTGTGTCTGTGAGAGTCTGCCTTGAGTACTATTTCTACGTGTACTTAGTATTCTTAACTGTTTTTGTTTGTGTGCTGTTATGACAACATGTTCTTTGTCCTGTACCTATAAGTAGAAGACTTTTCTTCTACCTTTGTTTTGATGAGAATTCTTCTTCTGTTTTGTATTAATTCAATCAGTATGTTCCTTGATCTTTCGTAAGCATATAAGGACTTATGTGGCGCATTATTAAATATTCTTGACTGGTTTTGTAGGCATGGATTACCAAGGACTTCTTGCTGGCTGCCATGTTATATATATTCTGAAAAACTCATCTAGTTTTACCACCCCAACCCCGGTAAGTTTCTGAAGAATAAATGAACTCTTCTTGTATTTCCTGCCCTGTTGTGATGGGACTTGTCTACATTTCTATGTTGTTTGTTCTTGGTTTTGTTCTTAGATGTGTTCTGTCCTTGCTAACACTTCTTCTCCATATGGATTCTCCAGTTCTCTCGCCATGACGGGTAACTCATGTTCTAGTAACATGAGGAGCTGGGTTTATTGGTTCGCATGATGCTCTCCGACTTCTTAAGGACGCGTACCGTGTACAATAGTGGTATGTCACCTTTAGATAGTCACAAACTTTATGGGCATCTACTATGTGTCAGGCATGTTGATGGTTTTAATAATGGCTTGGAATTCACTAGTATTCGATCTCCATTTTACAGGATAATCTCTCTTGGGGAAACTTTGGTGATGTTAAGGTTCTATAGCTGCAATTCCCCGAACCTAGATAGCTGCAATTCATGATTTGGGTGATCCAATAGCTGTATCCTTTAATCTTCTAGTCTGAGATAGTTTTTTGGCCAGTATGTATGTGTAAAATATGAATGTTGGAGTCTATTCCTTAACAGGTGGTTCAGGTAAATAAAATCTTCCGGGAGAATGCAATCGATGCTGTGATGCATTTCGCGGCCGTCGCATATGTAGGAGAAAGAATTCTTGAACCTCTTAGATAAGCTCTTTGGTTTTCCAACATTCAAAGTATATCGACCCGAAAGTGCTATCTTGAATGTTTTCTAGCTTTGATAGACTTGCATTGCCGGAGTGAAGTAAAACTGGAAATAACTGTTCTGTGCAGGTATTATCAAACATAACATCGAACACGGTAGTAGTTGTAGTAGTAGTAGAGCCGATGCCGATGGCAGCACATGGGGTGAAGACGTTAATTTATTCCATAATTTTTTATTTTCTATTCTGATATCAACTTATTGATAGTGTAGATTCCAATAAATCCATATGGTAAAGCCAAGAAGATGGCCGAAGATATCATACTAGACTTGTCAAATAAGTCAGACATGGTTGTGATGATTTTAAGGTGAACTTTTTTCTGATAAATTTGGCAATACTCTATGAAAACAGATATATATGTGACTTTCAGTGTGGTATGTAGTAAAATACGAGACATATTAGATGAGAAAAATCAATTACAGAAAAAGTGCCTTCCTAAATTGGGTCCTATATGACTTAATTGGGGCCTATCAAATTTTCCTTCTCACACCACCAAATTACTTTGGGCACCCAAATTACTAACAAATACTAATTTACCTCTACATTAATTCCTAAAACTCTCTCATATAAATACTAATATTTCCATTTTCAGTAAATCCAAAAACAAAAAAAACTAAACCTAAAAGAACTTTCTATTTTCATCATAATCTTTCCAAATTCTCAAAACCCTAATTTTCATCTTCTTCTCCAAGAAATCTGCGATCCACACAAGAAAAAGGTAAATCTCCATCAACCCATTCTATGATTCTTCTTATCTTATTGATTCACATGTTTAAATCTTCGTTTTTTCCAAATCAAAACTTTGATTACACCTAGAATCGTTTTTTATTGACATATCGAATAAACCGATTCTGGGTTTTATTTTCGGCCATGAAGAGCATGCACAATAATCGGTTTACATGATGATTAATATCAACCGATTCTTTGTTAGAAATAAAATAAGAAAGTACATCACCAGAATCAGTTTTCCTGGATGTTTTCTCAAGCCAGAATCAGATTACATATTAAAATATATAAACCGATTGTTGTCGGTGAAAATTCAAAATCTAACAGATATCGAATCGGTTTACGTTGGTCACAAGAACAACCGATTCCTTGTGGCATATCAACACAATCGGGTTTTACATAGCTCCTAAAATACCGATTATAACAAATTATTTCTCATTAAAAAAAAAGTTGTTAGGGACTTTCTCTATAAATAGAGACCTCACCCTTGGACCCTATTTTCCCCAAAATTGATCATTTTATACCCCTCACTCCATATACTCCACAACTACTCATTCCATACATATACATACAAGAAATGGTATCGTTTGACTCCGCAGAAGATTTGGCAATCACCAAAGCATGGTATGCAGAAAATCGACTTAGACGTCAATCCTCCGAAAGGGAGGATTCCACAACCTTTGGGGCTAGGGTACACAACAAATTTATCCAGGAGTTTGGGAATACTAATGCAAGAAGTGTCCAACAAATCCACGCTAGGCACCTAGTCATTGAAAAAGCAATACTTGTTTTTTTGGCTCTCCAACCTCAGATTTTTAACACTCGCCCCTTCACCTTGTCCATTGCACAATTTGTAAGTAATTTTGTGTTTTGTTTTTTTACGTAACCCATGTTGTTTTATCTTCCAATGAAACACCACTAACAATTTTAAGATTGTTTTTGTGTTTTGTAGCATGAAGTCGTGAAAGCGCGTTACTTGGAGGAAAAGGAGGAGGCATTCGATTTCGATGCAAGCTATCACTTCTTGGCAGAAAGAATCCCGGAGGATAACCCGGAATACTTGGATGTTGTATAGGTTTTGTGGGTAGACCTCTATGTAAACCCCTCACGAGACTATAACTCGTCCACTAGGGTCGCCTAGGGGTTTAAAGGCTTGATGCATGTGCTAAATGCATCCTATACAATAATAATGCAATGAATGGAAATTGGTAATGATAGGAAACAATCTATTTATATATGTTATAAGTAAAATCCGATTGTTGAAATCGGATTATAAACATGTAAATGTTAACCGATTATAGATGTCGTCTGTTAATTCTTAAACACCAATCCAGAATCAGTTTATAATTGGATGAACATAAACCGATTCTGTGAACCGTTTGCGATTTTTTTTTCAAAATGTTTGATGTTTTGATAAACTCTCTAACATTAGTTAATCTCACATCCAAAACATAATTAACCCATAATATGATTAATTAATACTAATTAAGCAGAGATAAAATAGGTACTTATGTAATTATTTTGATAAGGGGTAGTGTGAAGTGATTTCTAATGATTTTTTTTTTGTCATACATCTATAGGCCAATTTAGCAAGGGAAAAGGGATACGTTAGGGATGAAAAAAAGAATAAGAGATGAATCAACAGGTTTCTCTGAAATGTGCTTCATAAAATTCACATAGACAAAGGATGGTAAATTCGATTGAGGGGACGGGCAAACATTTCTGTCTGTGAACCCACAAAATTATTATTATTATTTATTTTTTTATCAAATTTGTAATTTCATATATTATTACATCAAACTAGTTGGAAGCCTAACAAGCTAGGCTCCAACGACATACTATTACATTAATTGAACAGGTTGCCGTGCTAGCCTACCAGCGAGCCTCATGGGTAACTTTGTCAAGGGGAGCCGAAGCGGGAGGGGGGGGAGATTGTGTCACAATGGGGGCAAACTAACACTACCTTCCATGTTAATTCCTGCAATATTACACTATTGGGGACTTGAACCTGAGACCTTCTGGAACGAATGAAACTTCGAGAAACGAGATGACCAGCTGAGCTATGGCCCATTAATAATATATTTTGCATTTGTGTTAGGATATCCCATAACAACTTTTTTGACACTAAAAATGTAAGTGAAGCCTTGTGTGAACCCTAGTTAGCAATTCGGGGTACGGGAAGCGTTCGGAACGGTATACGTACGTGTATTATTCGTTTCAATAGAAGGTAAATTCGGTCCACTATTCGGTCAACCATTCGTAGTTCGGGGATAATTCGGAACGGCATATCGTGATTTGTATAATTCGTTTTAGATAATTGAATTGAACTTTAAAATTACGACGTTAATATAATTAAATTAATATGTATTTGTGAATTTGATAGCCTAATTTTATCATATATATATTGCAGCAAAAAAATACTACCTCCATTTTTAGAAAAATGTTACTTTTACTTTTTTAATTTAGCCTATGTAGTAACATTCTAACAATAATTCATTGGGGGACATAGCAATTCTATGGTTTTTTATATTATCTATAAAATATATGCTTTAGTAAACAAAACTGAGCTCATGGCAGTGTGGTTTGATAGTTAGCATAGGAGTACGGACTCTCGGGTTCAATTCCCCTCCATTGCATTTAATTTTTTCTACGAAACATTAGTAAGGGATGAGTCAGCGACTTGACTCTGACCAAGTCAAGCCAACGAATTTACTAACCGAACTAACCGCGAATCCGAATTATTCGCGTATAATTCGGAAACCTCATATAATGCTGATACAAAGTTCGGTAGTTGAGTAGTGAATGCGTATAATTCGCGATCGTACGTGCGATTAAGTAATAAATTCAATTATTCTGTAATCGCTAATCTAAGGTGTGAAACTCTGGAATATATTTTCGTCCACACAATTACAATTATTATTATCATATATATCCCGTATTTAAAAGGGCTTCTAACTACGCATGGCACCCCACGGTGTTAACGTGCGACACGTGGTCTGTAATTAGTGCACCGGAAACCCTAATCTTTACTATAAAAGGATAAAGAAAGTCTCTCTCTCCACTTGCTCTTCTCACTCTCTCTCTCTTCTGGTCTAGATAGATAGATATGGAATGGATCTCGTCTGTCTTTCAAACCAACTTAAGTCTTCTATCTTCTTTTTGAAAACAAACAAGTTTAAGATGATTTTTAGTCTGATTTCTCATGTGAGAAAGATGACGATTGCTAAAAATCATCTAGAGGAGGCTATGGAGATTAGTCCATGTCTAGAATATTTTATTTTTTTAATTCATTATCAATCTAATTACCCTCTTAATGCTAAAAATCATTTAGCAGAGGAGGAGGAGGCTATGGAGATTGGTCATTATTTTTCCAATTTTTATATTTACATTAATTTTGATATTTTCACAAGTTTAATCATGGTTTGTCAATCTAAAATTCAATAACAATTTTTATATTTACGGGTACCAATTTTTTTCAGATCGGATTACCCCAATTTTGATATTCTCACATAAAATGCTCATTTTTTTGTATTTTTTTATTATTTTAATACTAAAAATTATTTAGGGGAGGAGGAGGCTATGGAGATTGGTATATGTCTAGATTATTTTTTTACTTTTTGTATTTACTATCAATCTAATTACCTTAATTTTGACAACTTCACTGGGATCATCATAAATTCGAGTTGTTTAAAATTCATCTTATTCATGTTAGTGGTACCAATTTTTTGCCCGTCCCGGTCAAGGTTTTAAACTGCTCAATATACCGTTTTTTTTCTTCCGATGGGGCCGTTTTTTTTCAAAAATAGGCCTCGTTAAAACTTTTAGTTTTCGCAATTTATCGGTCAATGTCGGTCAATTTATCCTCATATGAGATGAGAGGATGAAGCTGCGCACTTATACACGTGTCGTGTGGATGAGCACCAATCTCATCTGTATTAAATCTTAACGGCCTAGATCTAAATTCGAACATCAGTCGTGTATATGACTCGCTTGGGCTGATTCATTTCTGAAACGATCCAGCGAAAACAAATTCAAAATCGACTTATGTGTGAGTGTTGGTGCAGAGACTGAAACGAAGTTGATAGTGCTGCAGTTCTAGTGTCAGCTGTTGTTAAACGGGGGTGAAGCTGTTTTGAAAAGACAAAGAGATCGTGAAAAGAGGGAAGAACAGCTGCTGACCTGACCTAGGGTTGGTCTTAGCAGGTGGGAATGAGGGTTTCTGGACAGGATTGATTTGAGCCTGGTTTGATCGACATTGAGACAGGTATCAATTTTTTTTTCAATCAACCCCAAATTTAATTTTTGGGCTCTATATTTCAATTTTTATTAGTTTCCATGACATGATACTAAAATTAGACTGTCAAATTTGGCTGATTGTCGACCCTTGTCTGTGCAAATACAAATTATTTTAATTGAACATTACCTGTTTGACAGTGAAAACTTAGTTTCGGTGTCCCATTTAAGTATGTGCCAAGTTCAAGAACAGATAATACAATGCATCGATAACTCATCTTAAAAAATTACTTATTACAGTGTATTGATATGAATATGAGACTATGGACACTTAATCCATTATATGAGCTTATTGACTTAAACCTTTTGCGAACTCTCTTCTAGTGTTACTGAGGGCCTTAACTTATTTGATAAATTATGCTTGGCATTAACGAGTGAGTAAAAAATGTTTTCAGATAAGGAGCTACATCTGCACTACCAAATCAAATTGTTAATTTGTTACAACCAATAGTTCCACTGTGCAAAACCAAGCACTCTAAAGACAAATTAAGAGTGGGATTGAAATTGTTCAGTGTTTGAAGATGGTAAAAGGTTTCAGAAATATTATTGTGGAAAGAAAATGCTTAATCAATCAGTTTGAAGGTCGAACTAAAACTCTTCTAGAAGAAGAAATTTGGGGCAATCTGTTCAAATTTGATGATTCCGATTTTGGAAATGCTGAGCTTACCAGAACATTCTACTCCAATATTTCTTACAACCCGAGAGATGATTATTTTAAGACTTCGGTTTGTAATAATGAAATAAGAGTTGACAGGAACTTGATATCAAAAGTTACAGGGTGCCGTTTAGATTACTGTTTTAATGTTCCACAAAGTGATGGACCATCTAATGAAGACATTTATGAGTCTTTTGGTGGTCAAGTTGAGAAAATGCCTAGAAAAACCAAGAAACCTAATGGGCAGTTTCCCCTTCCTGAAAAAACTCCCGAGCACATAAAAGTTCTTGGGAAGCTGGTTGGTCCAAATGTATATGGATGTACAGGTGACAGTAATCTCTGGCCTAGAGATATGGCAGAGTTGGTCTACTATATACTTGATAACCAAAAGGTCGACATATGTGGTTTCATGATTAAAAGGATGAAAACAATGAGTGAAGAACAACAATTGAATCTTGGATATCCGTTTTTGATTACAAGGATTTGTCAGCATTACAAAATAGACATAAATCACTATGCAACTAATCCGTTACCATTCATCTCAGTTGATGCGGCGATGATCAAACGTATGGCTTCCAGAAAAGCCAAAGTTGAAGTTCAAACTGTTGGGGATACTTCAATAGGTACAGGTACTGAAGCTGTTATTGTAAGCGGAAAGGACTTGGGAAACCAGAACATTGAAGCAATCCTGCCATTATGCTCATCTTCTTCTCCTTTGCTCCTCCTCCTCCTCCTCCAAGATGATTGTACTAAACCAGATATCGAGCTTCATAGGAACAAGAAGGTCATGTTAAAGGAGTTGTTCAAAGTAAGAGAGTGTCATTCAGAGATCAACTTAACAGCTTCAAATACTTTAATGGTGGATGATAGTCCGTATAAATCTATACTAAATCCAGTAAGTGTGACGGTGAATGTCCTTTAATCTTCCCGAGCGGTCTCAATAATATAATTATTTACACATTTAATTCTGATGTTTTCTATTTATGTTGATTGCTCTTTGTCATAGCGGTACACATCAGTCTTCCCCCAACCCTTTTACTCATCGGATGTTCCAGATAACTCGTTGAGTAAGGCTACTTACTTTCATATAACCTAAAAGATTCTTATCTTGGGGCACCTGTGTTTATTGATAAATCCAAATTAAAACTTTTCGGCCTTGTTGTGTGTCTGTCGGTATATGAAATTTTGTGTTCGTCAGGTTGATATACTGATAGTGTTTTCAAATAGGCTCAGAAGGAGATATCACCAAATTTCTGAGAGGTCTACCTGCATCGGGTGATATTCGAGAATATGTACGCAGTAGCCAACCTTCCAGTTTTCAGAAGGATGATCCAGCACACCATTCAATTTGGAAAAACAACCTTGAAAATCAAAAGAAGATATGGTTAGTAATTAACTTCTTTTTGATGTTGTTTTTTCTCTATGCCTAATTAATTTGTCCTCACTCTAACAAGTCTCTGGTTGAACTCATAGGAAGGTTTGGACAAATATGGATACCTCAGGACGGGTACCTGAATATATAGTACCCTGGAATCCCAGAAAGTTCTGTGCAAACAGTTTGTGAGCTAAATCTGCGCCAAGGTACTAGTATAATTTTGAATTTTCTGATTCTCATAAAAGGTATATATAATTGTTATTGAGTTGGGAGTATTTGTTGATTTTACACTTAATATTAATTTCTTTTATTTCCTTGGCACTGTTATATATGATGATTACTCTCTAATTATGCATGGACCTAATGGAATCGTTCCCAAGTTTGCAAAAAGGGGTATGTTTCTCTAACTGTAAGGGATTGAAAAAACCCAAGTGTTAATCTTAACAATATTATTATTAGAGGGTTTGCTTCGAGTAAGGAAAACAATTTATTAGAGAACTGATTGCACTATGATTGTGAAATGCTGGAAAATGCCTTAAGAGAAGGGGAAGGGATTCATGGTTATGCAGTGTACTCCGGGGTTTTATCAGATATTTATGTTACGAATTCATTGTATGTTGTTTGTGGTCTGTGTCATGCTGTGTGGAAAGGTGCTCAAAATATGAGTTTTTTAAAGGAAGCAGTAGAACATCTTGGAATTCACTGATTTCCTGGTTAACACACCAAGGGAAAATTGTGAAAGCGTTGAACATGTTTCGAAGAATGCAAAGTGAAGGAATGAAACTAGATTATGTTACTTTAGTTTGTGTGCTTAACTGTTGTGCTAATCTAGGAGTGGCGAATGGGTTCATTCTTTTATAGACAGAAACCAATTAAGGCTGATGGGAAATGCTTTAGTTGATATGTACGCGGAATGTGGTAGAATTGATCACTCGTTGAATGTTTCCAATGTTGTTGCTATGCGCTGTTAAGAACATCGTTTATTTGGTTAGGGTCATTTGTGAACACCAACTTCTGACTTCTGAGACCAAGATACTAATACCCCCAGAGCGTAGAAAACTAAAGCAGAAGAACATTGTCTATTTTGGAGTTACAGAAATCATCAAGTACCTTTTTACTTTTTGTGTGATTAATCTGCCTTGCGGAATTCCCACTGAATTTTCTGTGCCGACAAATGTATGTTTCATTATTCAGGGTAAAAATGGGCGGCGACTAACTGAAGAAGAACCAACCCCATAAATACAAAGAAAGGGTACACTATATATCTCCTGGTTACTTTCAGCGTCAAGATCCAACCAGGCAACCACTCGAGATTTGCTGCAGTGATGAGATCAATGTATTGCTGCTGCTGGAGGTAATTCATTACCTGAAGTCATTCAGAAGCGGCAGTGTTAATTGTTTTTTGATTTTTGATTTTTTTTTTTTAATATCAGATGTTAATTCAGTGCACTCGTTCATGTTTAAGCTTGTCCATCTCACTTTTCTTGGTGTTGGCCAAGATTTTCATTATTATTAATGGTAATGGAGCACTATTATCAGGATGACATGTATTCATTTTTCTGTGGCTGCTAAGATTGAAATGGTCAGCTGTTTGTAGACAAGAGAAATCTGAAGCTTAGACGAAGCTACATTTTATCTAAGTAGTTAGAAAAGGTATATATGTCTTTGAAGGTAATGCCCCTGGGAGAAATATCATTCAGTAAAAGCATGGTTCCTCTGCTTTTGGAAAACTGATAGATGCCTAAGCGTTCCTTTGCAAGACTATTTGGATGGGTGTAATGCCAGTTTCAAGGATTAATTCTTGATGAGGTGCAGGCTGGTACTCTAGACTTCATTTTCGATAAGAGACTTTAAGATTCACCTATTTCTACATACAATTTTTGCCCACACTTTTAGGGGCGACCAATTTGTAATTAGGGGCGACACAAAACGACAAAATAGCAAATAATTGGTAGGTTATTTCATAATAGGAAGGTTATTTCTGAGGCGTTTTTTTTAATGACCAAACTACCCTTTACAATCGGTAGATAACTATACAATCGGTAGGTAATCAACAATCGGGAGTAAATTTATTTTGTATGACTTCCGATTATACGGTATCCCCAAATAAAATCCTAAATCTTTTGAATTTTGATTATCCTATAATCTGTAGTAAATAAAGTTATATTGACTCCGGATTATACAAGAGACCTTTGGCAAAAATGCTACCATAATCGGTAGAGAATTTAGGTTATTTAACTTCCAATATAGAGTTGCCCCAAATTGAGTTTGCAAAAATCCTCTTTTTCTCGAAATTTGGTTAGAGCCTATAATCGGTAGTAAATGAAGTGTTATCATGACTTAGATTATACGGTGATTCTCTTTGCAAATATCCTACCATAATCGTTAGTCAAGAAAGTTCATATAACTACCGAATATAGAGTAGTCCCAAATTCGATTTTTGCAAAAATCCTTTTTTTTTTTGGAATTTTGGTTGAGCCTATAATCGGTAAGATATGAAGAGTTATCATGACTTCCGATTATTCCTCGGCATCTTTGCAAATATCCAACCATAATCGGTAGTCAAGATAGTTTATATAACTACCGAATATAGAGTAGTCCCAAATTCGATTTTGCAAAAAATCCTTTTTTTTTTTCTCAATTTAGGTTGAGCCTATAATCGGTAGTAAAGGAAGAGTTATCATGACTTAGATTATAAAGTAACTCTCTTTGCACATATCCTACCATAATCGGTAATCAATATACTTCGTATAACTACCGAATATAGAGTAGCCCCAAAATCATAGTTATCATGACTTACGATAATGAAGAAACCCTATGGGAACAAACACGTTTTGTGAAAATTTCTGGAAAACCGAATAGGTTTTCAAATTCATTAACCAAAACGTACAACCAAAAAATTCGACCACAGCCTGGGGGGCTACGCCCCCCAGGACCCCCCTTAGTAGCGGCAAACATTGTTGAAAATATCCAACACATATAGCTACCGAATATAGAGTAGTTCCAAAATCAGATTTTGGTTGAGCCTATAATCGGTAGTAAATGAAGTTACCATGACTTCCGATTATACAGTATAATCTTTGGAGAAATCTACCATAATCGGTAGTCAAAATAGTTCATATAAATACCGAATATAGAGTTGCCCCAAACTACCGATTATGGATTAACCTCCTGATTATGAAGGGGTATATAAGTATTTTCAATCTATTTTGTCTTTTGTGTCGCCCCTAATTACAAATTGGTCGCCCCTAAAAGTGCCAGGCAATTTTTATCGAGGGCCTTTTTTTTTTTATCCCCTGATGTCGCATATGCGTATATGTTTGTTGGTGATTATGTACAATAATGATAAGCTATTTAATACGCTATCAGCCTGTACCGTGAATTCGATCAAATTTCCGCATACCAGTCACCAGGCATTTTTGCAGTTGGGCCCCTTCTTTTAAGCTGAGGTACTTGAAATACCCTTTTCATTCATGAATGGAACGAATAAACTGTATGATATGGCCTTCATTATTTTGGTCGTGCAGAAAATACCCTTTTCATTCATGAAAGAAAAGGGTACTTCTCCGAGTTAAAAATAAGTTGAGTGTAAACGAAGTGTAAGAAATAAACAAAGGAAGAAAAAAAATAAAAAAATTGCGCTATCTGTTGTAGGGCCTTTGGCCCATGTGTGCGGCCCATCTATATGTAACCAGGGTTGATACTCTAGCTTATAAATAGAGGCTTATTCCTATGTAATACTACATTGATATCTAATTAATATAAGATCTCTTTCTTTTCTATATTTTCCACTGCAACACGTTATCATGCACGACTCTATCAACTGGTGCAGTTTTTTCTTCTTCATTCAAGACTGGTTATGGATTATTCCTTGAAGATTAGCGTGGTTCTGATCCTATTTGTTTATCATCATGGATGCGTTACCAGGTATTTCTTTTGAACAAAGAAATTTCGTTTTCGTAGTATATATCAGGGTTCCACAAACGTATGATTATAAAACATAGAGAGTTCACCGTTAGATGTTCATGAAAATTTGATATGTTCAACCCAATCAGTCAGTACGTACTATGTTAAAATTTCAATCTAATCGGAATATGATGCAATCTCCAAAACCTGCGTTTAATAAAACTGTGTATGTTCAGAAAAACCCTAATATTTAACAGCGTCGAAAAACCTAAGTGTTAACGAAGAAAATGCGACAGACTCGATGAATGATGGAAGTGCTCGAAAGGAGATGGAAGACGAAGTTGTTCAAAATCTTAACATGACAAAGAATGCGTCAGATAGGCAGGAGGAGAACATAGACAAGACTGTGAATTCTTTTGTTAATTTAGCTTGCAGCTATGGTCATATTAGCAATGAGAATATAATGTCTCTAAAAAAGAACATGACAGAGCTTGTTCTCAAATACAAAGGCAGATTTCAAAGTCCCGGCAAGGAGAATGCAACCAAGAGCACGGAGGAAATTAATAAAGATAATGAGACTTTAATTCGACAGTCTCAGGAGGAGGAGTGTTTTGGACTCACGGAAATACATGGGAGAAGTATTGCTGATGGATTTTAAAATCATAAGTTACAATTTAAGGGGACTTAACGATTATCATAAGATTACCTCTCTTAAAAATCTCATCAACAATCAGAGATGTGCTGTTTGCCTCATACAAGAAACAAAAATTATGAAGTTCACTAACTGGTTTATAAAACAGTTATGGTACGATGATTTTTTTGAATGGTCTTTCATTCCATCAGTGGGAGCTAGTGGTGGTGTCTTATCAATTTGGGACAGTAACAAAATAAAAAAGGAGGATGAGAGAAAAGGATACAATAACTTATCTACATTATTTGTTACTAAAGCAAATGGTTTTAAGTGGGCTATAACTAACGTTTACAGTCCATGTGATTATCATGCTAGAGCTGATTTCTGGGAAGATTTGGAGGAGGTTAGACACTGGTGGACTGGACCAATTTGCTTTGCGGGTGATTTCAATGCAGTCAGGTCTGATGATGAACGAAATAGGGGTGAAGCGGATAAGAAGAATTTGGATTTACTCAACGATTTTATTCTCCGACAACAATTGGTGGACCAAACTTTGGTAGGAGGCTCTTATACCTGGTCTAATAATCACACTGATCCTCTTCTTTGTAGGCTTGATAGGTTCTTATTCAGTGTTGATTTTGATGATGCTTTTCCTAATGCTTTGCAAATTGCTTTGACAAGAACAGTTTCTGATCATAACCCTCTTATGGTTATTACAAGCCACTCTATAAGAAGTAAACCTTACTTTAAACTGGAAAAAAGTTGGGTGGAACATAAAGACTTTCAAAAGAAGGTTGAAACTTGGTGGAATGCTATGCAATACAAAGGAAGCTATAGTCTGAGTTTTTTTCTTGAAACTTCAGAACTTGAAACACTTTGTTAAGCCTTGGGGTTTGTCTGAGTTTGGTGCTGTAAATAAGGACAAAAAGCTGTTGACCGAGAAGATTGGTGAACTTAATCTTTTAGAGGAGAGTGGTGCACTACTTCCTGCTCAATTTGAAGAAATATTGAAGATAAGATTAAGTTGAAGATCATTGAAAACTATGAGGAGGCAGAAATGGCAAATTAGAGCTAAACAAAATGGTTTTAAGTGGAGATGCTAACACTGGATACTTTCACAGGATTGCTAGCTCCAGGAAGAAGAAAAACACAATTGCTAAGCTACAATTAGATGGGACAGATTTGCTTTTGATCAAGCCACAATTAAAGAAGAATTAAGAAACTACTATATCAACTTTGTTTTCGATCATAACGATGTATACTCTACACTAAATTATTTGAGTTTTCCTAGTGTGGGTGAAGAGAAAAAGATCTGGATGGAAAGGAATTTCACTGAGGAAGAAGTTTGGGGTGTAATAAAGAACATAGGAGCTAACAAATCTCCAGGTCCTGATGGGTTTTCAGCTGAGTTCTATAAGAAGTGTTGGAAGACTATTAAAGGCGATTTTATGAAAATGCTTGATGATTTTGTCAGGTTTGGTTCTCTAGATTGGAGACTAAATTGTTCTTTTATTACTCTAATTCCAAAAAAAGAAGACTCTTGCACTCCTAAAGATTTCAGACCTCTAAGCTTAATTGGAAGTGCTTACAAAATCATCTCTAAGCTTCTTGCTGAGAGATTAAAAACTGTAATGCCTTCTCTTATCTCAGATTTTCAGGGAGCTTTCATTAATGATAGACAAATTCTGGAGGGTGTGCTGATTGCCAATGAATGTGTGGATAGCAGGTTGAAGTCTAAGCTGCCAGGAGTTTTGTGTAAAGTAGATATGGAAAAGGCTTTTGATAACATTAACTGGCAGGCCCTTTTTTGTATTCTTCATAAGCATGATTTTGGCGAGAAGTGGATTGGTTGGATTAAATGGTGTGTTTCTTCAACTCATCTTTCTGTTCTTGTGAATGGAAACTCAACTGAGAAGTTCAAACCAGGTAAAGGTCTTAGACAGGGAGATTCACTATCTCCTTATCTCTTCCTTCTTGTGGTAGAGATTCTTTCAAAACTTATGATTGATGCAGTTGAGAGAGAACAAATTAGTGGCTTTAAAGTGGCTGATACTGGGACAATCATTTCTCATCTCCAGTTTGCTGACGATACTCTCATTTTTTTTGAATGCTGATCCGGCTGAAGTAACAAGACTTTTCATTATTCTTTCAGTCTTTGAATCCCTTACAGGTATGAGACTAAATCTTGAAAAAAGTACCATGGTTAGTGTGGGTGCAGATAATGTCATTGAAGTGCTTGAAAAAGAACTTGGTTGTAAGACAGAAAAGCTTCCTATCAAATACCTTGGTCTCCCTATTGGCGTAAGCTCAAGAAGTACCTCAATTTGGGACTCAATTTTAGAGAAGATGGAGCGGAAGCTGTCTACTTGGAAGAGGAAGTACTTAAACAAAGCAGGAAGACTGGTACTTATCAAGCATTGCCTCTCTAGTCTCCCTATTTATTATCTGTCTCTATTCAATTTACATGTGTGTGTTGAAAACAAGATGGTGGCACTAATGAGAAACTTCTTATGGGGGGGAAATCAAGATAGAAGAAAGATGGCTTGGGTGGGATGGAAAAAGATTTGCAGACCAAAGCAGTGTGGTGGTTTAGGTATAAAAAGTTTGAGGTTGATCAATAAGTCTTTATTGACTAAATGGGTCTGGAAATACTCAAAACATAAACAAGCTCTTTGGAGAAGGTTAGTTCAGCAGAAGATGAAAGTTTCAGAAGATATTATTCTCCCAACAGATGATGGAGCAGTTCAAGGCAAAAGCTTATGGAGAAATGTTTCTAGAATGGTTCCAGAAGTGCAAGACTCTATGACTTTTCAGATAAGAAATGGTAAAGGGATTAGTTTAGGCATGATAAATGGCTGGTTAATGGGTGTCTTAAACAACTTTTCCCAGTAATCTTTAATGCTTGTCGTAATAAACAAGCCTCAATAGCAGACATGATTGTGGAAGGAAGATGGACTGGGAGGTTTAGACATCAATTGAACGCAAATGAACAACTCGAATGGGACTTGTTGACAAGAGATTTGGGACCAGTCCCTGGTTTAGTTGATGGGGAAGATGGGGTTCAACTTTTTGATGGTAATTTTTCAACAAAATCTTGTTATGATGTTTTGGCAGGTACGATGGAGAATTGTAACTTTATTAAATTCTTGTGGAGGAATATCATTCCTTCAAAAGTTAGCTTTATTTTGTGGGCTGCTTTCAACAACTCTTTGCCTACAAGAGATGTGTTGATGCACAGAGGGGTGGATGTAGAAAGTGCTATTTGCGTAATGTGCAACATGGTGGATGAAACAACGGACCATTTATTCATTCATTTCCCTACAACTTTCAAAGTATGGGATTACTTTATAAAGGCGTTTCATATTGACTGGCCACTTCCGGGTACAATCCTGAATCTTTTTGAAGCGTGGGAATGGAATGCTCTTAATGGAAGATGCAAAGATTTGTGGAAAATCATGCATTTTGCGCTGATCTGGAACGTTTGGGAGGAAAGAAATAGTAGAGTTTTTGGAGGGAGGCATAAATCGGTTTATGAGATAATCATGCACACTAAACAGACTCTCATTCTCTGGTGTTGTGAGAAAGATACTTTTCGTTCTTTGGACAGTACGCTAATAATGCAAAACTGGGAAATTGTTCTTCATATGTAACCTGGTCTGCTGTGACTAGTTTTGTATTTGGTTATTTTTCTTTTAATATAACCTTTTCATTCTCAAAAAAAAAAAAAACCTAAGTGTTGAGATTTTCAACCGTTGGATTATGCTATATTTTTGGTATGTTTTGTATATTTTTATTGGTACATTACTGTAAAAATTTCATAAAGATCCAACCATGGAAATACTCAAAAGTACGTGATATTTCCAACTGTGTCCACAGAAATGCTAATTAGAACAATCATACGGCGTCGCGGATAACGTTTTAGTTAGCCGTTATATTTAGTTGAAATTTTGATATGTTTTTACAAACATTATGATGAAGTTAGTTTAAAAAATTAATAATCATCAGAGATGTTTACTATTAATAAAAAATTAATAAAAAATTAATAAATTAATAAACATTGTTTTGTGATCACTAAAGTTGGAGAATGTAATTTCCAATTTTAGGGTTAACAATATGTTTTGAGCTCATATGCTAATAGTTTCAAGGTTATTATCAATGGGCCTGAGCACTTCATATATAATGGAACATATATGTGGACTTTTGTTAACCATGGCATAGTCAACCCAATGGACCGGGCATTGACCAATCCGTTGACTGGGTTCTGATTAAATCAACTCGAATAAAATTTGACTTTTTAGACTCATAAGTACTTGAGCGCCATTAAAGAGCCTCTGATACAGAAGTCAATTGTGTCTACAAGGTATTTACTTCCATCATGAAAACCTTCAACCAATGACGATGCATTGTTCAAAAGATGAAGACATAACTTCTACATTTTAAGGCGACATATTGATTTCAGACGATGAAATGCTCTGAAGGAGGTTTTTGAAATATTCATGAAATTTTCCCCCCGAAAATTTAAATGTTCATTGGAATTTAAAAAACTTGTAATATTGGCCTAAGTAGTAATAATACAAAGTAAATGTATTTACTGAGCATGAGACAGAGACGTAATTTTGACTCATTGGAATGAGAGTTGGACGCTTGGTATAAATATTTACTGAGTATGGTACAAGTGATGGAATGCATGTATCATATAGTAGCAGCCAACTACAAGATATATAGAGAGTTTAAATGACAATAAACTCAATATATGTTAAAAGAAGGCCGTACCCATGCTTGTCAACTTCAGGGGCAATAAGAAACTTGCCCAATTAATACACTAACATTTTGATAAGTTTTTATTAATTATCTTTATTCAACTGAATTTTGTATGATTTGATCCTGGACTATTGGTTGTATGGTAGTTTAGTAAACATTTTTTTTATGTTAAAATAAAGAACTTTTTTATGTGAAGAACTAAATTCATAGTTTGTACTTATGAATTAAAAAGTATATCATTTCCATGAGACTGCAATACTCTAAAGCACTTGAGATATACTCATAAGTACTTGAGTGAAAAGGATCATCCGTACATTATGATGAAAAGTATATTATCCTCATGAATTGTAACACTATAAATTTTCTTTTGTTACCTAATAATGCCACACCACTTATTACACGAAGCTCTTAAGGAAATATATTAAATTATTTGTTGAATTGTTTCCTTATGTAATACCATGCGATGATTGGATCATTACAGATAATAGTCGAGCGAAGGAATGCTCAATCTTTGTTGCCTAATTAGTATAAAGATTAAAAGTTACATGAGCTCTGTAAGAACCAAGACCTAGTCACACTTTGTTAAGTTTCTACGAAGTTTGTGCAAACGGTTATTGAACGAAAAATAACCGTGAGAATGGGAATGCATCTACAAATTACCTCTAATGAATGTGAAAGGAATCACATTTTATAGAAAATAATGAGTCAATTAGTCTAGTGAACTGTAAATCACTAATACTTGGAAAATTGACAATGTAATGTTAGGAATTGACTCACTCAGGTTTTGACATAACCATAAAGACACTTTGGTTGTGATATGATGTTCTATTTTCAAAGAACTCAAATGGACATCATTTTATTTGAGTTAACAAGAAAATGGGTATCACAAAGATTGAAAGAATGCAAAGTGACGGCATCTCTCATAATCAACTCTTTCTAAAGTAATAGAAACACTACCTTCCCTCCCATTATGCTTTTAAAGTAATATAGCATGTAACTCATTTTACAAAGTCATTCTTTAGTAAAAAGGATTGAGACCATCCTAAGATGCAAATGGTAAACAACCCATTATTTCAAAATAAACAAGGTGATATTTGTGAACATATCCATGCATAATGCGGACCATTCAAGTGATTTATGGCTCTGGTGAATGATTCTAAGTGTTGAATTAATTATTGTTCACAAGAAATTATGCGTTTTTGAAACAATCCTAGCACTTATTATGTAATTTAAGGGCTCACCGACCTTGTCAATGCTAGATATTTATATCAAAAGGACTTGATGAATATTTCATGTTTAATATGATCAGTTTAGAACATCCTCACCCCATGGTCTCGCAGAGGCTACCATCAAAGGTTATAGATGGTATCTAAGGATAGGTTATGCGTAACAACCTTCCTATAAATGCTTGGGGGATATGCAATATTACACGAATCTTCACTTATTCGTTTTAGACCCACAATTGGTCAACCATTCTTTGTGTACCAGTTGGTAATTGGATATAAGCCTGACATTTTGTTCTTACGCATTTTTGGTTGCACTATATATGTGCCCTTACAAATCCACATCGTAATATGATGGGTCATCAAAATGATTAAGTGACTATGTTGGACAAGAATTTCCAACGACTATCCGCATGTTAAAACCTTTGGCAGGATATTTCTTACCGCTAGATTTGCGGGTTGTCATTTTAATGAGACAGTCTTCCCGTCGTTAGGGGGAGATAAGAAAAAGTAATTTATAAGGGAAAGACAAGAATTGTCGTGGTGTGTTCCCACTGTGTCTCAGATTAATTCTTGTACTTCACAAATGTAAATATAAAGTGACAAAGAATAATCGATTTCAGAAAGTGCACTGATATCGGCAACATGACAAGATCACACATACCAGCTGCAAATAATCCTGCAAAGTTAGAAATCCTCAGTATGGGGTACACCATAGACTAAGGTGTTGCAATACTTGGTGGAAGTGTAGTTGAGGCCGTGGCTCCATAAAGGAAGATATAGAGACCACCAGGTTCGATCAATGCTCACCTAGAAAGGAAGTAGATGAGTAAGGCACAAACTAATTTGTATCATTAATGAAACCATCTCATTTGATTGTCTCTGACTATGTCCATGAATCAATACTGGAGGACGCTCCGAAGTTTTAAATGATTCCAGAGAACAATGAAATCCTGACGAATTATGAGAATACATATGAGTCAATGGAAGGATCATGCGTGCACAATGATGGTATAATCCATAAATAGTTGCTCCAGAAGTAGAGCACAATGAGATCGAACCATGCTTTGTTTTGACTAATTTCAAATAAATAGCATATTTGGCCTACACAATCCAGGTAGAACTTGGTTCTTTGAAAAATATATAGGTATTTGGTGTGGTAGTGCTAACCAACCAAGTGTAAATCCTATTGGACATACATGATTAATTTGTCACAAAGCATAATGAGAAGAAAGCAGTCTTAAAAGTATGAAGACTCTTCTTGTGGCGCGAGGTATCTCACAAAGCCCTGGAATTGTTTACTTTGTTGTAATGAGCATTATAGCATTTTGCTACTTATTTAGCTTGGTAATTTCAAAAGGACTTGAACTGCAGCATATGTATGTGGTTTTTACGTATCTCTAAAAGAATCAAGAGATAGAAGATATTTACAAAAGTACTTGATAGGCTTTTGTTTCCCAAATCAAATGACTCTAAACCACAAAGTGTGTTTACAATTAGATAGAACGCTCACTTATAGATTCAAGCAATCGGGCGGATGTGGTATACCCGTCTAAGTGGCTATTTGATTTGGAGGGGATAGACAAGTAAATTATTTTTCCTTGCGTATTCATCAAAAAGTTCCTGATTTGGAATTGTAGATATTTATGTTGATGGTACAAACATGATGTGTACTCTTGATGTAATAAGAGATCTTAAAATCTATTTAAATTCGAATTTAAGATGAAAAATCTAGGGAAAGCTCGATCGAATACTGAGTTTGTGGTATATTATTCCACCAGTTTGCATATGTCTAAAGTTGTCAAGAAATTTAACAAAGACATGCATCCTGATAGCACTCCCATGATTAGTCGAGGTTCACATGTAAGTAAGTAACCATTTCATCCAAAGGAATATGACGAAGATGTGTTGGGAGATGAAATTCCCATATCTAAGTACAATAGACGCATTGTTGTACTTAGTATAATAATGTACTCGATTAAAATTTTGCATCCTCAAGGAACTTGTTAGCTAGATATAGCTCCACGCCAACGTAACGTCATTGGAATGGTATAATGAATGTAATCATGTATTTAAAAGTAACCATTAACATAAATTTGTTTTATCCCTACAAAGATATTAAAAGGAATGCTAATGAAAGTGCAATCCAAAAGTTGTTGATTATGAAGGAACAATAATCTCTTCTCCAATGAAAGTAATTAGAGGGAGATATGGTAGATTATTTTCTAAGTCATTACCAATATTCAGTTTCGAAAAATACATGACTAAAGGAACTGTCTAGAAAAACTCTGAAAGAAATCAGGGGGAGATGCCGACATCAGGGGGAGGATCCAAGGATATGACGTTGACATATTTTACTTCGAAATTGAAGCTGTGTTGTACTCTTTTTCCCTTCGATCGAGAATAGTTTTTCCCAAAGGGTTTTGTTACTCGACAAGGTTTTTAGCGAGGAAACACTAAAAAACATCAAGTATGTTGAACGTTGAAGACATAAAGATCGTGTTGATATTAATGAAAATATCTGAATTAAAGAAATGAAATGCGATAGTCTGTTAAACAACGTAACTTCTAGAATCAACAACATGGTTTTATAAATGTTCAAGTCACCAAAGTAAAGTGTGATAAACTCCTTTTGACTGCATTAGACTAACGAAAATTGTCTAACATTAGGGGGAGCATCTAAAGGTGTGTTGAACTATTTTCCTTCATCGGGGTTACTTTTTCCCACAAGGTTTTGTTACCCGGTAAGGTTTTTAATGATACAACAACAAACACCGGGAATGTAATTTCCCAGCTAAGGATACTGTCTTTCTCACGCGGATTTTCTGCCTTAGGAGTTGTGAAGCACCTAGTCAATTTCAATGGAGCAAAGTGATCATCTGCAACTGATCACCTTTACTTTCACCTATCACGTTGTACTCTTTTCCCTTCGTCAAGGTTTTATCCCATTAGGTTTTCCTTGTCAAGGTTTTAATGAGGCAACGTATACGCATCCAATTATGTTCTAAGTTTACTTAATATTGTACTCCTTTTCTTTAGTTCAGGTTTTGTCCCTCTGGGTTTGCCTGATGAAGTTTTAACGAGGAAATCAACTTAGACTCGTCGATCTTTGAAGATCGTATTGCATGTGATGAACTACATGTAAAGTACGAGACAACATGTGAAGTACTACATGTGAAGAGATGTACTAAGGTTTTATCCCACTGGGTTTTTCCTTGTCAAAGTTTTAATAGGGAAATTGATTTCGGCACAAGTCATCAAGGAGACAACGACATTTGAAGAACTACATTCGAAGCACTACATATGAAGCTCTATTATTGGACCGCACAAGGGGGAGTGTTGTAGGGCCTTTGGCCCATGTGTGCGGCCCATCTATATGTAACCATGGTTGATGCTCTAGCTTATAAATAGAGGCTTATTCCTATGTAATACTACATTGATATCTAATTAATATAAGATCTCTTTCTTCTCTATATTTTCCACTGCAACACTATCATATTTTTTCACATACCCGTGGGAAAGAAACCAACATTTCCATATCAGCACTATTAGTTTGGGATAATTAATAGGGGAAAGCCATTTTTACTAGAGGGAAAGCTGACTCCGGTCTAGGTTATTTGACTTCCGATCTTTATTGGGTGGATTTAAAATAAGCTTTCCCCCTATCAAAAAATACTTTTAGAGTTTAGTTTCCTATATCACCCTTTAATCTTCCTACCTTAACCGTACATACACATCCCAGTTAACCCTAATTAATCACGTATTAGCAAACCCTGGCTAACATCTGAATACTTAGTTTGTTAATTTGATCTGAATGTGAAGTATTAAAATTAAAGTAAACAATCATATCCAACTGTTGGAAGTAGAAGTAGAAGAAAAGAAACACGATACGGAAGTATTACCAAAAAGTAAATTCCTTTCTCCATGTCGTTAATTAGGTAATCAAGTTCATTTGCAGCTTATAATTGGATGACTATTGCTGCTGGGCTCTTTCTGTTTCAACTTATCCACAGTTTAAAGAAATTGATTTTTGTTCTTTTCTGATCTCATATGGCCATTATCCAGGGGCGGAGCCAGGTTTTGAGAATGGGGTGGGCAAGCTATGAATTAGTGGACATTTAAAGGGGTGCAGAATTGGTAAAAATGATTAAATTAGGCTAAAATACGAAAAATTGGGCTTGGAAACCAGATGGATTGGGTGGGCAAGTGCACACCCACCCTTCCATGTGGCTCCGCCCCTGCCATTATCGGACTGTCACTTTCTTTGCATATCCTCTCTTTTCCATCCACCCGTAACCTAAACTCCAAAAATAATTTTTTATAGGGGGGAAGCTTATTACCAAATCCACCAAATATTGACTAGAAGTCAAATATCCTAGATTGAGTCAGCTTTCCCTCTAGTAAAAATGACTTTCCCTCTATTAATTATCCTAGTTTGGCAGCTTAAAAATCATGTACAAATGGATCATTATCATGTGGGTCGATCTATTATTAACACTTAATAATGGAACTAGCCGAAAACGAACAACGAAGAATCGAATTTCGGAAAGAAATAAAAATCTTTGCCTAATATTGTGAAATAAAAATCTCCGGGAATTATATGCTCTACACAATCTAAAGACTTAAAGGCCTAGACAAATAAAGCTCTCATGTTGAATGATGAGGAAACCCTCGCTTCTTATTGGCCGAAATATGCCTTTTTTGAGTTTTGTGAAACTAACGTTTTGGTGAGGATACTTGGCAAGGTATTATCGGTTTAAATTTAAAAATAATAGGAAAAAGATTGAGAAAAGGAAACCAAATCAATTTGGAATTCAATAAGTGGTGTGCATAGCCTTACAAATCCGGCCATCGATTTTGTCATCACACAGTGCGGATCGTTAGTTATACGTTTTATATGTTAACTAGCCCTTAACCCGTGACGTAACGGCACAGCCATGATGTTGGTTCATTTTTAATATATCGTATAATTTGTGTCCCGAATACTTATTAACTCCTTATGATTTAATAAGTGTTTGTCATAAAAATAGTTAGGATTTTCCTCTCTTTTTTTCTTTGTTTTTTCCTTTAATATTTTACCGCCGGAGATTTGCTCAAACGAAAGAAATATAATCTTAACTTCCAGACACTTTTTTATTTAGGTCCATTGCTTATAATGAGATAATGTTCTACATGAACATGGAAGTTTAAATATTTTTTGGAAATATGTCATCAGCAGCGCTCATCTCAGTGAAATCAACTAATCAATATCGTTCATAAAAGTCTCCACATGCTCCTATTTCGCTCCAGCTGACTTATCTATCATGGTCATGTTGTCGATCCTCCAAATAGGCAGAGAATAGTATTTTTTTTGCATCGAACGAATGATACAACTATCCAATGTGACATGATTTTCCTGTAATTTTTCAACACCCATCAGATGATAATGTTTAAAATGTGTATCCATTACATTTTCGAAGGGATTGTATATATGCGAACCTCTGCCATTAAATCTTCAACAAAGAATTGTGCCCAGCAATTCGTCTTAACAAAGGCTTTGGTAACTTCAAAAGTCTTGGACATTT
This sequence comes from Papaver bracteatum, assembly GCA_023529315.1. Taxonomy (NCBI): domain Eukaryota; kingdom Viridiplantae; phylum Streptophyta; class Magnoliopsida; order Ranunculales; family Papaveraceae; genus Papaver; species Papaver bracteatum. The sequence continues at coordinate 124,382 of JAJJWX010004891.1, read as the reverse complement.
TGTCACTTCCGTATGTTCGTACCTTCACTTGGAATACATTCCGGCGACACATTACCTCATAAAGAACCTTGAACACATATTGTACTCCCTGATCCTATTTCAAATTAATAGGTTGTCAATAGATCCTTTACCAAAAGTTGACATATTCTACGTTGAATATTTATTAAAAAAAAAGGTATTGTGGATCGTTGCTTTCTAAGATTGTAGTTTTCAAAATTGGCCTCTTCAACTCCAACGGCTTTCTAAGTTTATATATCTTGTTTGTTTTTAACATTTTAGTTAGCCATATTATGTTTGTTACTAACTTTAAACTTGATGTCATCTTCTACTGTGAACTTTATGTGATTTCAGAAACGAAATAGTTATATCTCTTTCATTCGTATCAAGTAATCCATTGTACATCCCAACAATTCTTCTACAACAATTCCTTTCTTTTGCCGTTTCCGGACCATCAGTAGCCATTATAATCAAACACAATCTGTCTATTTTTTATTGTCGTTATGTATTTGCAATGTTTATTTTTATTAAATAAATAGATTGTGGAAAAACTAAAAAAAAAAAAAGAACATAAGTATTACATCGGGTCTAAGTTACTATATCCAAAATACTCCTATTACACTGCTTCTGGTGCCTTGTTTCCTCAAATTCCTCGTTGCATTCTAGATAGTACATGCAACACCAATCATTTGCGAAGTGAGCTATTTGCGCAAGTTTGGTCAATGTATCCCTTGCCTGTAATAATAATAACAACACGTCAATTTTTTTTCAAGGCATCCAGTTGTAAATGGCATGAATCTAATAGATTTTAATTATACCTCAATCTTAGATATCACATTCTTCTCACATAACATAGCAATTGGGGAAAGACAAATCTTGACCACTCTTTACATAAGTAGAGTTAGCCAAACTATGTTTTGCAATTGTCTTACATGAAATTATTAATCCATATTTTAGTCAGCTCCTATCGAAGCCGATCTAATTAGTCCTATAGAAAGTTAATCTTAAATTTTTGACCTTATCTCTTGACCAAATTATTGAAGTATTCTCAGTCATGTTCTGCTTTGTGTGATCTACCCATCTGTGTCTACTACCTTCTGATCCAGTGAATGAAACCTATACATATTGATCCGTAATTTGATATTGTTGATTTAATATCAAGGGGTCGCATGATTTGAGAATGTAAAATATAAAAAATATTCCATAAACATCGGAGGCGAAATTTAGATTTATGATTTAGAGTTTTTTATGATGATTTTGATGAACATACATAATTTTCAAACAAATATTTTAGAATGCAAATACATTTTCCCAGTCTATAAGGTTTTATATCGGTAATTGAGTGAAAGTTGTTGTCTTTGTAGGTAGTTGTCGCGAAACAACTCGACATTGATGGTCTTTCAGGAAAAAGAATGTAATAGTACTTGATAGAGCGACAATGTTCGCATACGCGGGTACACCGATTGCCTTTATATAATACAGGCGATCGAAAAGTCATGATCATATTGTCTTATACATTCCGGTATCATCCTCGAAATATTTTATTTTTGTCCTTATCAATCGTGCTAAAAACAACCAATTACATCTTTCACAATACAATGTTTCATGTTTTGTGAAGATTATTTTTTTACTTAGTCAATAAAAGTCGCTAAAAAACAAAAAATATTATTATACACTACTATTACCAACACTCACCACCTTAAAAGCCATCCACAGCCACTATTTCTTCCACCAATAGTAATGTTACCACCTCCACTATTCACAAACACCCGCCACCGCTTATTCTCACCATTAGAATTAATATAGTATTTAGTAAAATTATTTATTAATAAAATTATGTATTTATGTTAGATTATTAAAGGGACATTTATAATAGAAATTTAATTAATCATTATGAACAATCAATGAGACACTAATTAACAAAACATTTAAAAATGGTTAAGTTGAACAAACCCTAGCGGTAAATTTATCTTTGCCAAGGTCAAATCCTGACCACTCTTTACATAAACAAATCGATAATAAATAATTTCATATGTTCTAATCTTGATTCGTGTCGTTCTTTTAGTTATTACATAACATGGCAATTGATTGCACCAATTTTTTAAAATGGACATGCGTTTTATCGAGTTTATTTTAACATTAAAATGATCAATCATGTTTTATATTTTATAATATAACGTTACACATTTTGTGACGTTACGAAATTAGCATAATATGTTTTTTTCACCAATACCCGCCACCACCATAAAACCATATGAATCCACTTTTTTTATCCACCACCACCTAGTGGCGGTACCAATGGTTGACTAACCTGGCTCTAACCCCTTAAATTTTTAATAACTACATAAATTTTATAGTTTATTTTATAAATAGTACTTTGTCCATATATATTTATGGCTTAGTCCACCAAAGTTTACATGTTTTTTTATTTATTTAAATAGGCCTCCTCAATGTCAATTTTTGACTCCACCACTGGCACCATCATTGCCGCCCATCCCATGTAGGTTGTTGGACGCAATTCTAATTTTCAATCACAAATGCCATGTATGAGGTTTAGATTGAAAAAAATTTCGTCAATTGATTAGTTTCATTATTTTTTTTTTCGTGTATATATTCTTTTTTGTATTTCAATCAATTTTATTTTAACATTAAAAAATCATGATTTATACGATATAGTACCAAAGATAACATTTGGGTGATCCAACTACGATCATGAAAATATTGTCTTATATGATATCATCCATATGAAATAAGTGTTAAAAACAACCTACCACATATTCCACACTACGATGTTATCGATGTTGCAATGACAACATAAAATTAATATTGTCCATCACTACTCACCAACATTCACCGTCACTACTTATTCCACCACAAACCGGGGGCGGAGCCGTTTTTTGAGGAGAGAGGGAGAAAAAATTCTTGGCAAGTTGGATACATGTGAAAAATGGACTTTGTATCCCATTTTACGATAAAAGAACAAAAATAAATATAATTGTGCTTGGCTCCGCCCTTAACCACCACTAATCTTTCGGCCTCCACCTCTTCTACTACTCATTGTCGCAAAAATGTCTATAGATATTATTTATCAAAATTACTTATTAATAGAAATAAATATTATAATTAATTAAGAAAACATTTATAATTAAAAAATGATTAGTCATTTATTATGAGCGATTAGTGAAACACTAATTAATAAAACACTTTATAATGAATAGATTATTTATTATGTGCAATTAGTGAAATACTAACTAATAAAGCAATTATGGTATTTGAGTTGAACAAACCACCATTGTTGATTTATATTTTCTATCAATTCCAACCAAGGTGGAACACTGGTTAGAGACAACTCTTATGACATAATAGGTCATGAGTTCGAACCTCCCTGTTATAATTTTTGAATTTCCATATCCTGACTTGAGTATTCATTTTTCATTCATAATATTGGAATTAACGTCACATGAGCGAGATGTAGGGGTGGTCAGGAGAACCACATCCCTTGATTTATCTTTGTCCAGACAAATCTTGACCACCACTAACAAAGGCAAACTTATCCAAACCATGTTTTATACTAATGATATTTCAGCCACGACATATAATTTCCATATCCTGACTTTAGTATTCATTTTTCATTCATAATATTAGAATTAACGCCACACGAGCGAGATGTAGGGGTGGTCAGGAGAACCACATCCCTTGATTTATCTTTGTCCAGACAAATCCTGACCACCACTAACAAAGGCAAACTTATTCAAACCATGTTTTATACTAATGATATTTCAGCCACGGCATATACATCACACAGCGCGGATCGTTAGTTATACGTTTTATATGTTAATATTTCAGCCACGGCATGGAACGTTTCTTAATACATCACTGGATTCTGATTTTAAACAAAATAGCAAATTTAAACAAATACCAAAAATTATGGATTCCCAAGTTTCTTTAGTCTATATATGCACGACTGTGTAAGAAGACTTCCAACTCTGATGTATACATCCATCTGTTCGTTTGTTTGCTGATATTGCTACGCTTCCCTTTGTGAAAGGTGTCTCCTAATGTTAAAACAGTTTCCAACTAAACTCCTTCCTCCCAGTATTACTCTCGCAGAACCTTAGAATTTTGCTTTTTTACTTATTTCTTTTGCGCTTTCTTTCTTTTCTGTTCGGATTCCAAACAGTTTGCTGATCACTTCACAAGAATATGTCACCATTGCGTAACTGGTGATTGTGGAGGTACCATGACGTATACTTTAGCCTTTAATGGAGCACGGCGCACCACCTACAAACCCTGCTGGCATTATACTTGGTGAGCTTCACTTCTATGATACAGGCAAACCCATGCTCATTAGTTTAACTCATAATGTTTGTTACCGTTGATCATCTTTGCAGAAAAAAATATTGTTTTAAAATTCAAATGATTGATTCATAACCCTGCTGACTTTAAACTCAGTACTGCATTGCTGCGCCGTGTTATGTTAATTCTTAGAACCCTTTATAGATAGCATTATTTGCCTAATATTACAGAATTGGCATCGAGAGGGTCCAAAACAGGTTCATGGTTCAAGAATTAAGTAAGCATATTTGCTTATAATTAGACCCGATACAGCGACTTTTTGGTGAGTTTTAGGTTTTGTTCGGTTTGATTTGTTCGTCTTTGTTAATTAAATTTGATAGATCGGGCTTAATTGTAAATTTTGTTATTGAATTGCAGTACACACAACTGATGTTTTAAAGAGTTTCAGTAGAACCAAAATGGAGGCACAACTGAAGGAACAATTGAGTTACTGTACGCACTGGCATAAATCAACAGACTTTTTATTTTTGAACCTCAGATAATATATAATGCATTAAATAATCACTTGCAACTGATTAGTTATATTTTTTACTTCGCTTTAGGTGTGCCACTGTGGTTTAGCTTGGCACTCGGTGGGAGATCTCACATGCACTAATTTCAACAGTAAGTGATAATGCGTCAACTAATCGACCACTCAAAGCTCACCTCCACTAAGAAGGTTGTTCAATTTCTCTTATGTGGTTGCCACAAAATATATGCACAACAACGCTCAAAATTGTAGCAATAAAATCTATACCCATTGTTCTCCTAAAGTATTTTGGCCTTTACCTTTCTTCCATTCTGTCCCATTTTATATCAACTGGTACTGTTGCAGCAAGAGGGGAGACATACTTTTATATTTTACTTAGATAATTACTTTGGCATATAACCCTATAAATTTCAATGTAATGGCGGTTAATTTCGAACATGCACAAATAAAGACATTAAACGTCTGATCAAAAAAAGACATTAAACGGTGAAACGAGGGTTTTGATGAGGACACTTGGCAACATATGATTGGTTTAAATTTTAAAAAAAAATAGGAAAAAGTTTTAAAAAAAGAAACCAAATTCGATTTGGAATTCATGACGTTACAATATTCATGTGAAGACATTTAACAACTTATGATTGGTTTAAAATATACAAACTTCAAAGGAACACCTAACTTATAGTGTTTAAAATTTTATGGAAGTCCAAATTCAATTTGGAAATTGAGTAACCACTATATTATGACTTTTTTTTTCCAAATTAATATATAAAAGGGGAAAAAAATTCACACATTTTGTGCAAAAATAAAAGAAAGAAATAAATAAAATATGCACATATTCTCCACCTATTTTGGCCCTTGCCACACAAAATTCAAAATCCATCACCATGGGACGGGGCGAAACCTCACGCAGACTAAATAAAAAATGCATCGCCACGGTGTCGAGTGAAGCTCTCACGCACACCAAGTTAAAAGGATAAAATAAATAAAATCTGCACATATTTTCTATCTATTTAATGTATTTTCCCTGCCACACCAAATCAAAATACATGGCCACGGGGCGTGGCGAAGCCCTGCACACACCAAATAAAAAATGCATTACCACGGGGCGGAGCGAAGCCCCGTGCACACCAAAATAAAAGAAAAAATATGCCCGATGCGTAGCACGGGCACAAATCTAGTATTATTTAATAGCTTATCATTATTATTTTTTCTGCATCCCCTAGTTAATAATAAGATCAGTAAAACTAAGTGCTTGCATTAATCGGCTCCATGTTCCGCATATAATTTCAGTATTAAATCATTTGGGTACGATTATTTTTTTATTTAGTATGAAAAATCATGATCCAAACATTGTATTGTACATAATCACCAACAAACATATACGCATATGCGACATCATGAAAAAAAAGAAGGTGAATCTTAAAACCAAGTGTCTTATCGAAAATGAACTCTAGTACCAGCCTGCACCTCATCAAGAACTAATCCTTGAAACTGGCATTACACCCATCCAAATAGTCTTGCAAAAGAACGCTTAGGCATCTTTCTACTACAACAAAAACTAGTTCAAAAGACACTTTTGTAACTTGCCATGCCAGTGCCACTTAACAACATTCGGTGCCTTCTTTGAAGCTGAAGCGAGAGAAGGACCTGAAGTTCTGACACCAAAAAATCCACTGCCAAACCCAACAGCGCCATACCCGTGGGAGGAAATCGAAGAAACCAACATTTCCATATCAGCACTACTAGTTTGGCAGCTTAAAAATTATGTACGAAGGAATCATTATCATGTGAGTCGATCTATCATTAACACTTATGAATGGAATTAGCCGAAAACGAACAACGAAGAAACGGTTAACAGATTTCGGAAAGAAATAAAAATCTTTGTGCTTGCATCTAATGAGCTCTGGAAGAATCGAGGCGAATCAGGGTTGACAGCGCCTCCCTCTCAATTATTGAGATTGTAAATTTCAGTGAAAACCGTTTCTAGTCTCTTCCCGTCTTAAACTAGAGAAATGTAAATTTAAAGGACCTCGCAGATTTACGTATGAAGCCCTATTCGAAACCTAAAGAATTTTTATGATGGTCTGGGGTTCGAATGCATGACCTTGTTAAGAGCTAACAGGGTCATGTAGGCTAGCCAGTGCTTATTAATTGTAATCCCAATTGATACCGACTAATTAAGTTGATACAATACATGCTTCTACTGTTCTACATTCAGCATAACCCTTCTATCTTCTCACAAAAACCCTTTGAATTTTCTCCAACCATCATCTTTAATAAGAACTTGTTATGTCACACCATCTGAATATCTTAGACAAGGATCACGTCTGAATAATTAGTTTGCAATTTCTATAAAATAAGTGTCTAGGAAGTAATGTTGCAGTTTTAAGTTGAATTAGAGATGTATGTTTGCAATTCCTATTTTCTAGGAAGTAGTTATTTGTATTTATTATAAATATATGTGATATAATCAGTATGATCCGTGAAATATATTGTGTTGTTTAAACGGGTTGTTTCTTACAAAAAAGGGCTTGTTTTCCGTATAAAGAAAATCTACTAAAATCTCTCGTTATCCTTGGTGTGATTCTGTTAAGAACATAACATTTGGTATTGTAATAACCAATGGTTCTTCTAAGCACAATCAATCAAGAATTGAAATAGAAATGAAATCAAAAGTAAAAACAGGCACACACACAACACAAGGATTTATAGTGGTTCGATCAAGATGATCTACATCCACTTTGGAAGACGACGATAACGTTGCACTATGATTTGAACAAGATTACAAGAGTATAAACTCCTCTCAAGAACAAGACTTTCTCTACCTCTTACACTCTCACTCTCTGTTAGCATACACTACTCTTTATGTTTTGTTTCTCACTGATGTCTTTACAATGGAACTAAATGAAGGCCTTATATAGGTTTGAAGAGGTGATATATGTCGACACACATAAGAGTGCTCCACTGCCTTGATTGCTCCACTAGCTGCCTTGAGTGCTCCACTAGCTCACCATAGTGATCCACCGATGAGTGCTCCACTTCCTCACACGATGAGTGCTCCCATTCAAGACACATTCTACAAATCTCCACCTTGACTTGAATACCGTCACCACTTATCATCATCGTCTTCGCTCAGCCCCTCAAGGGCGCTCAACACCTGTTGACACCAACCAAGTCCAAGCAGTGCTTGAACTTGATACTTGGAACTGGCTTCGTCAACATGTCTGCAGGGTTATCCGCTGTAGGAACCTTTAGCATCGCTATCTTACCTACCTCAACTGCATCCTTGATAAAATGATACCTGACATCGATGTGCTTCGTTCTCTCATGATACATCTGGTTCTTGGTCAAATGAATGGCACTTTGACTGTCACAGAACAAAGTTGCATTCTCTTGCTTGAAACCCAAATCACCAACCAAACCCATCAACCATATACCTTCCTTCACTGCTTTCGCGGCTGCCATGTACTCTGCCTCATTTGTAGACAATGCAAATGTGCTTTGCAAAACACACCTCCAACTGATAGTACTACCACACAATGTAAAAGTATAACCTTTCAATGACCTTCTTCTATCAAGATCACCTGCATAATCAGAATCAACATAACCCACAACATTCGTCGAATCACCATAGTGTTTATCAAACACTAAACCAACATCTGTACTTACCTTTAGATACTTCAAAATCCACTTTACAGCTTGCCAATGAGCCTTCCCGGGACTTCCCATGTATCTACTTACCACACTCACAGCTTGTGCGATATCCGGCCTTGTACAAACCATAGTATACATGATGCTACCAACTGCGCTTGCATATGGAACTTGAGACATATACTCTGCCTCTTCTGCAGTTTGAGGTGATTGCTTTCTAGAAAGTTTAAAATGAGCTGCCAAAGGAGTACTTACTGGGTTTGCATCTTTCATACCAAATCGCTCCAACACCTTCCCGATGTAAGCCTTCTGGGACAAATGCAACTTTCCTTCATCTCGGTTTCTATGAATCTCCATGCCAAATATCTTCTTTGCTGCGCCCAAATCCTTCATCTCAAACTCACTACTCAACTGCACCTTCAGATTCTGTATCTCTGACATGTCTTTGCAAGCAATCAACATATCATCAACATACAAGAGTAAATACACAAATGAACCATCTTGGAGTTTCTTGTGATATACACAACTATCATACTTACTCCTGTCATAGCCATTAGCCACCATAAACGTATCAAAACTTTTATACCACTGCCTTGGAGATTGCTTCAAACCATACAAAGATTTATTCAATAAACATACATGGTCTTCTGTGCCAGGAACTTCAAACCCCTTTGGTTGTTGCATATAAATACGCTCTTCCAAATCACCATGAAGGAAAGCTGTCTTAACATCTAGTTGTTCCAATTCTAGATCTTTCAAAGCAACTATAGAAAGCAATGTTCTAATAGAACTATGTTTAACAACAGGAGAGAATACCTCATTGTAGTCAATGCCTTCTCTTTGTGTAAACCCCTTTGCCACAAGCCTTGACTTGTACCTTGTTCCTTCACCATCTGAAGTACCTTGTTTCTTCTTGAAAACCCATTTGCTTCCAACAATCTTTTGCCTTTTTGGTCTTGCAACTATCTCCCAAGTGCCATTCTTGTCAAGAGACTCAATTTCTTCAATTACAGATGCTCCCCATTCTGCTGATTCTTCACCACCGATTGATTCTTCATAGGTTGTTGGATCATCCTTATCTATGCTCTCACCCACTGCAAGTGCATACGCAACCAAGTCAGCATGGCCATATCTCTGAGGTGGTCTAACTTGCCTCCTCTCTCTGTCTCTTACAAGATTGTACTGATGACCTTGTGCTTCTTCTTCCTCGGCAGGTTCTTGCACAATATCTTGATCATCATCATCATCATAAACAACAGTCTCATTGCTTCCTTGAACTTGCACCTCAAGTTCCACCTTGTCACCAAGCTCCACCTTATCACTAACACCCTCTTGAGCTCTTCCATCTAGTTCTTCATTCTTTGGCTTCAACATCGATTGCTCATCAAATTTCACATCTCTACTGATAAGAAACTTGTTTGATCTTTTTGCAGGACACCATAACCTGTAGCCTTTCACGCCCTTTGCATACCCAAGAAATATACACTTCTTTGCTCTAGGCTCTAGCTTCCCCTCATTTACATGAGCATAGGCTGGACATCCAAAAATCTTCAAGTCTTCATAGTTAGCATGCGAACATGTCCAAACTTCATTTGGAGTCTTGCACTCAATGGCAGTCGATGGAGATCTGTTCACTAAATAAGCTAATGTGTTTGCTGCTTCTACCCAAAATTTCTTTGGTAACCAGGCATTGGAGAGCAAGCACCATGCCTTCTCCATTATGGTTCTATTCATGCTTTCTGCAATACCATTTTGCTATGGTGTTTTTATGACTGTGCGGTGTCTCACAATCCCTTGATCCTTGTAGAAATCATTGAACTCTCCCCCACAAAATTCCAAACCATTGTCTGTCCTCAAGCACTTTATTTGTCTTCCAGTTTGCTTCTCAACCATAGTCTTCCATTGCTTGAACTTGACAAAAGTTTCATCTTTATGTTTAAGTATGAATACCCACACTTTCCTTGAGAAATCATCAATGAACGTCAACATATATCTACCACCACCATGTGAATCGACCCGAGAAGGACCCCAAAGATCATAATGAATATAATCCAGAATACCTTTGGTGTTATGAATAGATGTACTAAACTTGACTCTACACTGCTTTCCAAAGACACAATGTTCACAAAAATCAAGATTGCCTGTTTTATGACCACAAAGAAATCCCTGCTTGCTCAAAACAGCCAATCCCCTCTCGCTCATATGCCCTAGCCGCATATGCCACAACTTGGTAGTATCATCATCAGAACTTGAAGAACATACAGCTGCATCACCTATCACAGTAGTACCTTGCAGTGTATAAAGACCATTAATTCTCTCGCCCTTCATAATTGTAAGACTTCCTCTTGAGACACGAATAACTCCACCTTCAACTTGATACTTGCAGCCATTTGAATCAAGCGTACCCAAAGAAATAAGATTTCTTCTCAGGTCCGGAACATGCCTAACCTTAGTTAAAGTCCTCACCATACCGTCATACATCTTAATTTGAATTGTACCTACACCCACCACTTTACAAGTGACATTGTTTCCCATAAGAACTTTACCACCTTCTCTAGCTTGATAAGTAGTAAACCACTCTTTATGAGGACACATGTGAAAAGTACACCCTGAATCAAGAATCCACCCATTCTCCGAGCTTTCGATATGAACCGTGAGAACCGTTCCATCATCACTTTCTGCTTCAACATTTGCTGCGGTGCCTTGGTTAGTATTCTTCTCGACATTCTTCAATTTTGGACAATCCTTCTTGAAATGCCCCTTTTCCTTACAATGAAAGCAATAGAATTTACCGGATTTTGATTTAGACCTTGACTTTGATCTACTCCTATCAAATCCGCCCTTTTGGTTTCCTCTTCCTCTAACAAACAACCCATCTCCCGAATTATCTTTACCATCGATACCCGTCTTCTTTAACTCCTTAGAGTTCAAAACCGCTTTAACGTCTTCCATGGAAATTGTAGTTTTTCCATACATTACGGTATCAACAAAATTATCATAAGATGGTGGTAAGGAACAAATCAAACCCAAAGCTTGGTCTTCATCTTCAATTTTGACCTCAATATTTGACAAATCCAAAAGAATTTTATTATAATCATCAATATGATCTATAATAGACATTCCTTCATGCATTCTAAGAGTATGTAATTTCTTCTTAAGATATAAACGATTAGTTACGGATTTAGTCATATACCTCTTCTCCAACTTGTTCCATAGCCCGTCCGGTGTCGTTTCCGTCGCAACTTCTCTCAAGACCTCATTGCTCAAACACAATAAAATTAATCCATGTGCTTTCTCCATGAGTTCATCCTTTTCTTCATCCTTCAATGTTGTTCCAAGAGCCGTTTTCCCCTTAAAAAGTTTTCACCAAACCTTGTTGCACTAAAACATCCCTCATCTTTAGCTTCCATAAATTGAAATCATTCCTTCCATCAAATTTCTCAATCTCATACTTTGCCGCCATCGTAGATCGATTTTTACCCAGAGCTCTGATACCAATTTGTTATAACCAATGGCTCTTCTAAGCACAATCAATCAAGAATTGAAATAGAAATGAAATCAAAAGAAAAAACAGGCACACACACAACACAAGGATTTATAGTGGTTCGATCAAGATGATCTACATCCAATTTGGAAGACGACGATAACGTTGCACTATGATTTGAACAAGATTACTAGAGTATAAACTCCTCTCAAGAACAAGACTTTCTCTGCCTCTTACACTCTCACTCTCTGTTAGCATACACTACTCTTTATGTTTTGTTTCTCACTGATGTCTTTACAATGGAACTAAATGAAGGACTTATATAGGTTTGAAGAGGTGATATATGTCGACACACATAAGAGTGCTCCACTTCCTTGAGTGATCCACTAGATGGCTTGAGTGCTCTACTAGATCACCATAGTGATCCACCGATGAGTGCTCCATTGCTTCACACGATGATTGCTCCCATTCAAGACACATACTACAGGTATCTAGAGCTAGGTCCAATAAAAACATTTCTAATTTTATCTCTCTAATGGCTTCTAAAGGCAAGAATACAAATACTAGACTCTCCGCTAATGAAGAAGAATAAGAACATAATGTGTTGTCTTCCATAATTGGAGCAGTGGAGGGTTCTATAATTGAAATCGTATTGACAACATCGAAAAAGGAATGACATTTGCAATCAGGTCTAGATCATCTTCTAAAGAACATGGAAAATCTGGTTAGTGCTATGAAGATCCAAATGGAGCAATTATCAAACAACCAACCAAATCATGGTGAAAACTCTCTTAATCTAAATCGTTATGATCCAAATGGAGCACTTATCCAATATCTGAATATCTTGGACACGGATCAGTATCAAACATGCACAACGGTAATATCTAAAGAAATCTTCAAATCCAATCTCTTGATTTTCCCTTCCCTTTTATCACAATACTCAAATGGTAAACAAGCGCACCCATAATTTCTTAAAACTTCAAATCCATTGCACCCAAACAGGTACCATCCCTTTTGGATTTGGCTCTCTTTGAGCATTATAATGGTGGTTACATAAGTCATCCTTCACAGTAACTCAACCAACCATGAAAAAGGACAGAAGATAATCACGGATACATACAATTTAATTGTATTTTACTCGTTATGTACGTTGACTACTAATTTTTAAAGTCAACCAATAACCACATGCATGCATTTGTAATTCTTACTAAGTTCGGTTATGTAATAAGACAGAAACTTAATGCATATATCGTAATCATGTGATACAGAGAGAACAAGGAACCATTCATAACGACTGATCGATCTATTACCCAAAATGAAAACAAGATTAAAAAACATGTATTTCGTTTTGGTCATAACTCTAAAAGACATGATCAGTCGCCGAAAGGGAACCATCGTATGAATCCCACTCATCCATGTTCCTACTTAATTCCTAAGAAGGAATCTTCAAATCCTTACGTAGTCCACAATTACTACTTTCGGGTTTGGCTCTCTATTATCCATTGATGGTGGCTACAGAATACACCCATTCTTGAGTATTCTTTGTTCTAATTTTCCGTAATCACATGATAAAAAAATCAAACAACACTATGAACTGATATCAGTCATTATATTCAGAAAGTTATGGTATATACTAACCGTTTTTCTTGTCGCTCGCATCTCTACCAAATCACTTGAAGGATCACCATTATATGAATCCAAATATTCATGCTCACACATATCTTCAAATCCGATATGGACTTGTCTCTCTTTTATATGTTCCCCTTCCAAAAGTGCCAGTACATTTTGGTTCATGTAGGAGCAAAATATCGCAACATCAGCATCTCTGCGAAATTATAGTAGCAAATGTATGCGAAGACCATCGCAGACTATTTGAAGAGTGATGTAGCAGATGATGTCATCATGATCATGAGAAATGTGTGAAGATCATGCGAGATTTAGGATAGTTTGCGAAAATAATTCTTGTAAGCTTGCGAGAATATCACAAGCCAGATCCAAAATTAAAGGAAAGCTGAGATGTCATCCACTATATGTAATACCCTATATATATAGCCAAGCGGTTTTGAGAGAAGGGGAGATCTTTTTGGTGAGAATTAGAGAGCAAACAAGAGAGAGAAAGTCTGAGAGTTATTTTGATTTCCTTGTACTCTTATTTCTTTGTAAGATCTTTAAGAAATTCTAATAAAATTTAGATAGTAATTCTTGAAACTTGGGTAGATATAACATGTGAAATTAACATGGTATAGTTGTGGGATTTCCTGCAACTGCATAATGGCGCTAGAAACATGGACTGATTGAATAAGATTCAAGATAGTTTGAAGATAGGGTTGAAGGTTGCTATTGTGATTTGAAAAATATCGGAATAATTGTTGAAAAATTTGAGTAATTTTTAAAAAATTGTTGAAATGGTAAGGAGAAGTAAGAGAATCGTTGGAAGAAGTAGAAATAAAACCGGAGAATCTTCTAGAATGGGAGATAGAAATAATGAAGAGGAACGAATTCGACCACCAATTCAGCATACAACAACACAGGATATAGTCATTGATTATGATAGAGTTAGCGTACACACTTGGCAGACGGATTCATTCGAAGGAGCAGAAGAAAGGCAGCAGTCAAGGAGAGTAGAGAGGGAAAAAGAAGTTGAAGAAGGAATAATTCATGGAAATGAGGAGAATGAAACGCTAGAGGCATTAAGACAAAGATTGTTAGAAGAAAGAAGATTATAAGCAGAAGAACACACAAATTTAACACGGAAAAATAATGAGTTGAGAATGGAAAACATGAGGTTGCAAAATACAAGGTCAAGGAGTACCTCAAGATCGAATTCAAGATCAATTAGAAGAAGAGGGAGGCGAGATTCACCTATGGAGGAAATTGCTGAGGATATCCAAGAAGATGTACAAAATCCCAATGGAGGAATTCGCGAATAAAGAGGAATAATTGAGGATCGTTACGTTCAACGGGGCGAAAATTATCAAAATGAGCAAAATAACAGAAATCAGAGGAATGAACAACATCAAGGACGAAATAATCAAGATGGCGAATCTTCTTCCATATTTAATCTTTCCAAGGTAGATAGATTTCTCTTTCTTTAGTCTTTCAAAACTTTTTCGAGTTTTCGTCTCATCTGAATCTTCGTCTTATCTTTCTATGTTAGTGTTTGCACTCCATGGCTTCCTCCCAAAGGTTCGTTTTATCTCTTTTATTTTTCTCTTTGTTGTTGTTTGTAACTAGTCATCACCATTGTCATTTTGATGATGTTGTTCTTCTCGTATCATTATTATAGTCATGTTGTTGTTACTGACAATTCCCATATTGGTATTGTTGCAACAAAAATTCTTCCTCTGGAGCCCGTTTTACCATTTCAAACCCTAATTATTCTCCAAGGTCCAAAGATGATAAATCTTTATGGACTAAAACAGGTGCCTATGGCCTGGTTTTCTCGGCTCAGTAGCTATTTGCTTCAGCTGGGTTTTATAGCTTCAATTGCAGATAGCTCATTGTTTGTCTTGCATTCATCTTCTTCAATAATTTATGTGATGGTGTATATTCATGACATAATTATCACAGGTTCTAATCCTGTTCAAATAATAAATCTCATTGCAGATTTGGGTGTTGAATTTTCCATCAAGGATATGGGAGATTTGTCATTTTTCTTGGGTAAATAAGTAATCAGGCAAGGCCAAGAACTGGTGCTCACTCAAAGAAAGTATGTTGCTGATCTGCTTAAGCGTACAAAGTTTGATGGGGTCAAACCAGTTTGTACACCTCTTGCTCCTAATGTGAAGATTCAGAAAGAAGGTTCTTAAAGGTTTGTTGATCCATCTTTATGCCGGAGTATTGTGGGAGCACTTCAATATTTACATCTTACTAGGACAAACATATCAGTTGTTGTTAATAAGGTTTGCCAATATATGCATGATCCTTATGTCGAGCATTTAAAACTTGTTAAGAGAATCATTCGATATCTCAAGTGTACGGTGAATTATGGTATGCATCTTAAGCCATCACAAGACTTTACTCTTCATGCTTACTCAGATGCAGACTGGGCTGGGTGTCTAGATGATCGACGGTCCATAAGTGGCTACTATGTTTACTTTGGAGGAAACTTAATTTCTTGGAGTGCGAGGAAACAGAATAATGTGTCAAAGTCTAGTACGGAAGCATAATACAGAGAGTTGCTATTACTACTTCATAGTTGATTTGGATACAATCTCTTCTTCGTGAGCTAGGTATATCAATCTCATCTCCCATCCTATGGTGTGATAACTTGGGTGCTACATATCTCACATCCAATCATGTGTTTCATGCTCGTACGAAGCATATAGAGATTGATTATCATTTTGTCAGAGAAAGAGTTGCAAATAAACAACTACATGTGCATTTCATCAGCTCTAGAGATCAGTTGGTTGACATTTTCACAAAGGGTTTATCGTCGCCAAGGTTTCTGTTCCTGCGATCCAAATTGCACATTCACCAACTCAAGTACAATTTGAGGGGAGGTGTTAAGCATACAACGAGTAGTCTGCCTATAGACTCTCAGTCAGATAAAGAACCTAAAGGAACAACAAAGTGGGCTTCTAACTAGTTTTTTTTTAAGTTAGCTATTTTCCAGTTCTCAAGTTGTTGTGTTCAACAAAGTCTATCTGTGTAACAACTTGTAACAAATTGAGATTCATTCTCTTAGTATACCATTTCGTTCTTGACGGAGCGGAGTAGTCAGCAATCTTAATTTGGTAGAGATATTAAAAACAAAAAAGTAATCTCTGATTCTGAATGGAGTGGTCCAGTGAAGTAGTGATATGTGAAATGGCGACCAAATGGTTTAACCGTAGATGATGAGAGCGACAGCTATGTGCAAGTTTAACAATGGAACAAAAGATTTGGCCGTCAATATTAAGTTGTGATACAGATTTATTGAGGATACAGTATCTTTACTTAGAGTCGTATTTGCTGATGAAATCCATTTGAGTCGAAACATCTCGTGATTATTTTGAGAAATCTCATGGTTCGTAGTCGCATTTGGTTTGCAAAAATATAAAGTAAACCAAAAATGCGTCTAGTCGTATAACCTAGACGAAAAGATAATAAAATAGCAGTCACCAACGTTAGATGGACACATTTTTCAACCAACTGTATAACTTCCAAATTATTCGTCGTACACTGCAAATAAAAACAGGCAAACTCATTGAAAAAATCAATGTCGTTCACAAAATTCAAACATTTTGCAAGCAAGAGAAAATTCAAACATTTCATACATTTGAAAGTGAAACTACAAATGATACGTAAGTTAACTACAAAAATTATTAAAAAGACCAAAATCAATAATTCCTGGATGAAAATGACATTTGGATTCTGATACTGTTTAAATGGAAAAATAAATAAAAATAGGCATGATATAAACAGTTTCATCCTATCCATTTTCAAATACTTTTTCTTATTTATAATTTACATCAGGATGCATCCGGTTTCATCCTTGCTATTTTTTTAAGTTTAAGTCAGGATGAATCCTGTTTCATCCTTGCTATTTTTTTGGTGTCCATTTCACACAAACTAATTTTTACTCGTCAATTTGAACCATGTTTTAAAAATATCGGAAAATGGGTCATTTTTCCAAATATTTTTAAAACATGATTCAATTGGACGATTAAAAATTAGTATAGGTGAAATGGACATAAAAAAAGTAGCAAGGATGAAACTGGATTCATCTTTGCTTAAACTTAAAAAATAGCGAGGATGAAACTGGATGTATCTAGTATAAATTAAAAATAAGAATTTTTTTTTGATAATGGGTAGGATGAAACTGGTTACATTCTGGCTATTTTTATATTTTTTTTCCATTTAAACAACATCAAAATCTAGATGTATTTTTCATCCAGATTTTTTTATTTTGGTCTTTTTAACCAATTTTGTGTAAAAATATTTGGAAAAATGACCAATTTTCCATAATTTTTTGGTGTTCATTTTGGGAAATCGGTAAAATCTATAGTGTTATTTTGTTGAAATACAGATGATACATTTTAGGTGGCACTGTTTTGGGATTAATCTATAGTCTGATTTTGTTCTTTTGATCAAAACATAACTTTTGATGAGTACGGACACGACCACTTGCGAAAAGGCGTACGACGCGTATCCACTATTTATTTATTTTTTTGCTAAAGAGGATACGTAAGTTACCTTGGGAAAAGAGGATACGTAAGTTAACTTGGGAAATGTCGTGTCCTTGGAAAGTATTGTTGTTAAAATCAGTTTTACTGGCAAAGGAATGTGCTTTAGGTGTGAGGCTTGATAACCGAACCGAACCGATAATCCAACGGTCGGTTACGGTTTTAGATATGCTAACCGTTAGATCTTCGGTTCGGTCAACGGTTCCACTAATAACCGAACCATAACCGAAACTGAAAACCGAATCATATAAGCCGTTGGTCTATTTCTATTAGGATTAATCCTAGCCGTCTAGATTAAACCCTACCCTATATATTTTGAACCCTAAACCGTTAATTTTTTTCTTCTTTCTCTTCTCTTCCCGCTCCTCTCCTCTCGAGACTTAGTCTCTCATGTTCACCACCTCTATATTCAACAGATTCAACACCAAGCGCACCACCACCTCTATCAATCAAGAGATACACATCGGTAAGTGTTTTCTCTTCTTCATTTCTCCTTCTCGTCGACTGTTTTTTGTTAAATCAATTTCTAGGTTTTTTTTTTTAGGGTTTCGTTTGATTCACCATCAACAGATGGTTTGATTTATGTTATCAATCGATTTCTGTTGTTAATCGATTTATGTTTATCAATCGATTTAGGGTTATAATTTATTTTTATTTTAATGTTCTCAGACGTTCAACAGCAGAACCAGCAGCTGGAGTTCTTCAATAAAAGAGTATTGTCAATTTGAACATTGAAACAGGTAACTAGTGCTTCAGATTTGACTTGTTTTGTTTGATTTGAGTTCAATATTCAGTATTGATTATGAAAAAGGTTTTGTTGATGTATTATGTTACTATGAGCAAAAGGGTTTTAAACTTTTAATGGGTGTTGATTGATTTGATATATGATTGATAAAACAGAGGTATGATTTCTAAACCCTAATGGTGATTTGAATGAATTTGATCTTGCATGTTAGTAGGAGTCTCTCGATCTTGGATTAACACCAAATGAGATGCAACTTGGGTTTCTAATTTTGTCAATTTTATCTGTCTAATAAGTTTTTTTGTTGTTTCTGTCAATTTTTTCTGTAAATTATTGGGGAATTGATAAGGGTTTTTTGTGACTGACTAGGTCTAGTTATAATAAGTAAAATCAAGCATATCATCTACTGATTTTTCCATTGTTAGTAGTATTTGATTAGGGGAATTCATTTTACAAAACTCCACTTGTTCTGGGTTTGGTAGCTATATTGAGAAACTGATGTTGCTTAGGGGAATTTATACTTGTGTTTGGTGTTAGTTCTTAAATAGCAGGAGATTGTTGTATGTTGTGTGGGAAGGAATATACTTGGTGGATCGGTATGAGGGCAATGCATGATGTGTGTGTGTGGAATAGGCTTGTTGGGTCCTGTAAGGGGCATTCCCAAATTGTTGCTTGAGCTTAAGTAGAATCCTTTATTCTTCCTTATCTTCTTGAGTAGTGATATTTGTGCTTGTATTAAGAACTAAATGTTGGAACTCATGTTTGTTGCAGGGGCTGTAAGTGGTAATGCTTGGATCAAGTTCAGTTTCGTTATCTAGCTGCAAGATGGCAGGGGCATCTCCAGCCTCTCAATCCCTAAGATTGAGTCTACTCAACTGACAACTTCCATAACACCTCAATTTGTTGCCGCACAAGACACACAACAGGCTACACCGGACCCCGTGCACCTGAAAGTGAACCAAAGAAGAAGGGGAAAGTGAGATCGAAAGTATGGAATGATTTCGAAAGGCTCAATGACAAATAAGCACAATGTAAGCACTGCAAGAAGAAGTTGCAAGCCGATAGTCGAGGAAATGGCACCTCCAGCATGAAGACACATTTAGGCACATGTCCTGATAATCCAACAAAAAGTTGAAGGGTCAATGAGTTTAGTATTTCCACCACCAAGACCAGGACAGTCATCCCAATCGGTTTCGTTAGCTATGATAAGGATATGTGTAGAAGGAGATTGGATGAGTTTGTAATAATAGATGAACTGCCATTTAGAATTGTAGAGGAGAAGGGTTTAGAAGATATAGTCAACAGTTGGAACCAAGATTCAAGGTGCCAAGTAGGATGACCATATACAGAGATCTTTTGTCAATCTACAAAGATGAGAAAGAAAAGTTGAAGAAATATTTCAAGGAAAGTAAACAAAGAGTCTCTCTCATAACCGATACATGGACCTCTCCAAACAACTTCAACTATATGTGTGTGACTTGTGCATTTCGTTGATATTCAAAGGAAGCTCCAAAAAGAGAATCATCCTTTTTTGCCAGATCAAGGGTCATACTGGAGTGGAAATTGGGAAAATGCTTGAGAAATGTTTGCTGGATTGGGGGCTAGAAGATCTTTTCGTGTTACTTTGGACAATGTCGATTGCAAATACGGTGGCGATCGAGTATCTTCAAACCGGTGTCATCAATCGGACAGAGCAACAGTTAGAGCGGAATACATGCTGGTTAGATTGCTTTTCTTCTCTAGTGGTTCTTTGTCTTATTGCTTAACTTGTTAAACTTGTTTCACTACATCAGAATACTCATGCTTAACTTATCAAGGCATTGTAGACATCATCTTAACTTCTTTAGTGTTTATTGTCTTTCACTACATATGATGTTCAGCGTATCTTATTGCATGAATTCAATGCTTGTACACTTTATAAATATGTTTGCTTGTACATTTATTAGGTTAGGTGTCTTTGCGCATGTTCTTGCGCTTGTTGTTAAAGATCTTTGTGTTGTTGTATCACAAGTCAATTAGTAGGATCGGATCAGTTGTCAAGTATGTCACTGGATCTCCCTCTAGGTTAGAAAATTCAAAGAATGTCTTGCTCTTGAGAAGATTGATTGTAAGAAGATGGTTTTCTTGGATGTGAAGACCCGGCTGGAATGCTACATATCTAATGCTTGGAAGCTGCCATTCCATATGAGTAAGGTCTTTAAGAGGTTAGAGAGAGAAGACAAGAGCTTTCGAGATAAGTATATTTTTAGAGAAGCTGAATGTGAAGCTTTACCTAATCCTGAAGATGACACTGTTGTAATTAATGAAGAAGAATATTTTGTTAGTTCTAGTGAATCTGAAAGTGAAGGAGATGTAACTAAAAAGCGGAATACGAAGAAAAAGAACAAGCCTCGTCATCATGCTCCATATCTTGCAGATTGGTCATATGCTAGGAGTCTAGTAAAATGTTTAAAAATCTTCTTTAATGCCACCGTTAGATTCTCTGCTTCAACACAGGTTACTACCCATGAGTTTTTATGGCAGTTGGCTTTGATTCATGAGCAGTTGGTTCGTCTTAGAGCTTTAGGAAACCGAGATGCTCATATTTCTAGGATGGCAGAAGTAATGTTTAAAAAGTACAACTCATATTGGGGGGATTATGAAGATATGAACTCTGTTCTTTATTTTGCTAAGTTGCTTGATCCTCGAGAGAAAGAGTCAGGTTTGAAATTTGATCTTGAATGTTTGTATGAGCAACAAGATTTCAGGGTTGGGAGTGTAATGAAAGCAGTGAAACAAGATATGGAAAGACTTTATGAAGAGTACAACACCATGTATTCAAATGCTAATGCAGATGAAGGTGATATCAGTTTTATAAGTTTACTTATCTGATTTTGTTCTACTGTTAAAAATTATAAATTTTGTTATCATCATCATTTACTAATATTGATCTTGCATTTGTGTTGATGATTTAGGTATTGGGTCAACAAGCTGCTGCAGTTTGGATGACATGGTAGTTTGTGTGCAGGAAGAGAACATCGAGGATATGCTTGAGTCGAGGAAGAGAAGGCGAAGAATGAATGTTCAATCTACTCATCCAAAGTCTGAACTTGAGAGGTATTTGGTGGATGACTGTGAACCATGTATCAGGGATTTTGATATTCTGGCTTGGTGGCAAGCTAATAGTACAAAATATAAGGTACTATCACTTATGGCGAAGGACATTTTGGCAATACCAGTGTCCTCAGTTGCTTCAGAGTCTGCATTTAGTACCGGAAAGCGCATTATTACTCCATGGAGAAGCTCTCTATCTGCCAGGACAGTTGAAGCCCTTCTATGTACGCAAAGCTAGTTGCAGAAACCTATCTCCCTTGATTTCATATGTGACTACGTACCAGATGACAATGCCAGCATTGAAGATGGTAAGGGAATCTCTTCTCTTCTTATTTATGTGGCGCTCTTG
Source organism: Papaver bracteatum (assembly GCA_023529315.1). Taxonomy (NCBI): domain Eukaryota; kingdom Viridiplantae; phylum Streptophyta; class Magnoliopsida; order Ranunculales; family Papaveraceae; genus Papaver; species Papaver bracteatum. The sequence continues at coordinate 102,074 of JAJJWX010004891.1, read as the reverse complement.
TGAATGCAATCCCTTTTATAGTTGTCTGACCTTTGAGTAATTCTCTTTGCAGACATTTTGGGCAAGGATGAGGATTAAGGGGATGATTGGCTACATCAATGAGAATTGGATGGATCAGAGTCTTTTACGTTTCTGCAACTCTTCGTGCTACACTGCTATTATGTGTGTTTGATCTTTAGACTATTGTGTGTGTTTCATCTTATGTTCAACTTAAGACTATGGTGTGTGTTTGATCTTTGATCTTTAGACTCCTTAGCCCTTGCTTTTGGCCTTCAAGTTTGTTTGATCTTTAGACTATTGTATGGAATGGATTAAGAATGTTGTTGTTAGCTGTTAGTTGTTAAGTATGGAATGGAATGAATGTACAGGAGGTTCAAAAGCTGTCAGAATTTTCGGTGCGGTTAAAAACCGAACCGAAACCGAAAAATAACCGAATATTTCGGTGCGGTTAAAAACCGACGAATAATAAATATTTCGGTTTAGCCTGAGGCTTGATGTACAACCACGAGTTTCATTATTTAAACCGATGATTTGGTCTCTGTGTAAAACAAATGTTACATTGAGCATATCAAGTTTAGCTTTTCCACACAATTGGTAAATCTTCGGATCAATTAGAAATTAGCAGTTAACAATATACGAGTACTTTTATTCTCAAATTCACGAGTAAGCACTGACAAATAGGGAAATAGCGAAACCTGACTACATGTTTTCACTTGGGTAGGAGTGTATGAACCGCCTTATGAAATTGCTTCCTGCACGGTATCTCCAAAGTAGTGCCGTTTTATGCATTCAGGGATTAAATATTTGCCGATAGTACAATATATAGCTCCAAGGACAAAGATTATGATATAATACTTTAACAGTTGTCTTGGATTGATGATAATTTCTTTGAGGATCAATATTCCTCTTGGCTAGAATATATATAAAATCATAATAATATCTTTGTGTTTACAACCAAAATTAATGGAGATAATCTCCTAAAGCTTAATAAGGTAAGAAGATAATATAAAGTCTATTACACCCCTTTAGTCTGAGCGGGAGAGGAACAAATGCTAAGACTAGAAAGAAAACGAACAAATAGTTGTCGAGGAAGCCCCTTGGTAAAGATGTCCGCATATTGGTTCTCAGAGGGAACATGTAAGACTTTAATGGCACCAATACGAACTCATTCACGAACAAAATGTATATCAATCTCCACATGTTTGGTGCGTTGTTGTTGAACAGGATCTCCAGACATATATGTATATCGCACTTACATTGTCACAGTAAACAATAGTAGCACGTTGGAGAGGTAGTCGGAGCTCTAGAAGAAGATTGCGAAACCATGTTGTTTCAGCAACCGCATTTGCTACTCCCCGGTATTCAGCTTCAGCACTGGATCTAGGGACTGTGGCTTGACGCTTGGAGGACCAGGAGATGAGATTGTCACCAAGAAAGACACAAAAACCAAATGTCGATCTTCGAGAATCAGGACAACCCACCCAGTCAGCATCAGAGTATTATGTTAAGCCAAAGATAGAGGAAACCGAGAGAAACAGTCCGTGGTTGATGGTTCCCTGAAGATAGCGAAGGATTCGCTTGAGGGAATGCATGTGAGGCTCACGGGGATCATGCATAAATAGACATACCTGCTGAAGAGCGTATGCAATATCTGGCCGAGTAAATGTGAGGTATTGAAGAGCACCCGCTAGGCTTCTGTATAGAGTGGGATCCGAAATTTCCGGGCCAGAGGTAGCACTGAGCTTGGAATCTGTGTCGACCGGAGTAATCACTGGATTACATTTTGTCATTGAGGCACGCGCGATGATGTCCTGTGCATATAATGACTGTGACAAAAATAATACGGAGGATGAACGAGTAACATTGATGCCCAGAAGATGATGTAGTGGACCAAGGTCAGACATAGAAAACTCTCTGTTCATCAAATCAATGAAGCGGCATAGGAGAGCATCAGTAGAGGCAGTCAAAATAATATCATCAACATATAAAAGTAAGTATGCCATTTCAGATCCTGATTGATAAACAAAAAGTGAGGGATCACATACACTACCACAGAAACCACAACCTGTGATAAACTTGGCAAATCTCTGAAACCACGCCCTGGGAGCCTGCTTGAGGCCATAGAGATATCTACGTAATCTACATACGTAATCCGGGTGAGCAGGGTCAACAAAACCTGGAGGCTGATGCATATAAACTGTCTTTGTTAGATCACCATGAAGAAAAGCGTTCTTGACATCTAGTTGATGTATGGGCCAAGATCGTGATGTAGCAATAGCGAGAACAGTACGAATAGTAGCAGGTTTAACAACCGGACTAAACGTTTCAAAATAGTCAACTCCAACTTGTTGAGATTTGTCATTGGCAACAAGACGAGCCTTGTGTCGCTGTAGGGATCCATCGGCATTATATTTATGATGAAATAGTCACATGGAACGAATAAAATGAGCATCACGTGGTCGTGGTACAAGTTCCCAAGTATTAGTTTTCATCATAGCATTATACTCATCTTTCATGGCAGCATTCCAGTTTATGTCCCTAAGAGCATACAAGTGTGAATGAGGAAGAGGAGAGATATGGCGTAAGGTTTGGACATGAAGATTAAGATGATTGATTGGGCGGAATATTCCACGAGAGGCACGAGTGATAGGACGAGAAGGAGATGTAGTTATGGGAGGAGATGAAGGGGCAGTAGATGTGGGTGACACGGTGGTAGGAGTAACAGAACTTGGGATAGTAGAATGGGTGGGAGTGGTAGGTGTAGGAGATTATGTAGTAATGGGAGTGGAGATGTGGGACGCTGTTGAATTAGGTGTAGGTGATGATGTAGTAATGGGTAAGGAAGCAGTAGTGGGGACGGTATTAGGAATGAAAGGTTCGGTAGTGGGGATAGTGTGATAAGGAGGTGGAAGTATGGTATGATGTAGAGTGGAATGAGAAGAAGAAGTGGGATCCTCAGTAGTGGGGAAATAAGAAGGAGGTGGCAGATCGCTGTGGAGTGGGAAAAAAGACGATCTGTTGTAGATGGGACAATGATATATTGTTGGACGGAGCAAGTAGGAGGTGGAATATTGCTGTGAAGTAGAGTATTGGTAGTGGTAATAGTGGGGAAGATGTTACGGCGCCGGTGAGGCGGAGTGTAGGGATTTGCATTGGGTGAGGGATTGTTGACAGTAGTAGTAGTAGTAGTAGGGGTAGAACTATAGGAAAAATGGTGGGAATGAAAGGGAGAAGAAGAGGAGGAATCATTTTCAGACACGGTTGTTGGAGGATCATTGAAAGGAAAAACTTTCTCGTCAAAAGTTACATGACGGGAAATGATTATTTTGTTGGTGGAAAGGTCAAGGCAGCGGTATCCACGGTGATTGGGAGGAAAACCAAGGAAAATACATTTAGTGGAGCGGGGGGCAAGTTTGTGAGGAGTTGTGGATGAAAGATTTGGATAGAAAAGACAACCAAAAGTACAAAGATGGTCATATGTTGGTTGGCGTTGATAAAGAATAGACACGGGAGAGGAAATATTTAGGATTTTTGTGGGAAGAATATTATGAAGATAAACAGCCATAAGGAGAGAATATACCCAAAATTTTGGTGGAACGGAAGCATGAGACATAAGGGTGCGGGTGATATCATTGAGACGGCGTATCATGCGTTCGGCCTTGCTATTTTGAGAGGAAGTTTGGGGGAAAGAGAAGAGAAAAACAAGACCATTAGTACGAGCAAAATTGTGAAAAAGAAGAGTTGTCAAATTCACGTCCCATGTCGCATTGAAAACTTTTTATTTGACGCTCAAATTGGGTTTGAACAAGAGAATGAAATTCCAAAAACTTGTCATAGACTTGGGATTTAAATTTTAAAGGATAAACCCAAAGATAGTTGGTGAAATCATCCAGCAAGATAAGATAATAACGAAAACCGGTATCAACATGTAGAGGACAGGTCCATAAATCATTGTGAATGATATCAAATGGAGCAAACGTATTGGAATTTGATTCATAAAAAGGTAATCGAACATGTTTACTAACTTGACATGAATGAAAAAGTTTAGAATGTTGATTCTTATTACAATAAATAGAATTATTGGTAGGAAGAACATCTAAAACAGCCTTGCCGGGGTGACCAAGGCGGCTATGCCAAATATCTGGCGAACAGACAACAAGGGAAATGGGGGAAGGCTGAGACGATTTTTTAGCTGGTACAACAGAGTTGGTGATAGGGTAAAGCTCCCCGGAACTATTTCACCGAAGGATAATCCTCCTCGAACACAGATCTTTCACAGAAAAATCAAATGGATCAAACTCAACAGATACACGATTATCAGTGGTAAACTTACAAACAGAAACTAAGTTTTTGATAATATCGGGAACAACAAGAGTATTTTTGAGTTGAAGGGTGCGAGAAGGGAGGTTTATGAGCTTGGTACCACTAGCAGTAACTGGAATGCTATTGCCATTGCCAACTAAGATAGGCCGTACAGTACTAGAATTGGTAACGTTATGTAAAGTACCTGAATCAACAGTGAGATGCAAGGTAGCACTGGTATCCATGTAGAAAGCATCATCGGGTTATTGTAGATGCATAGAACTATATTCCTCAAGAAATGTATGTGAGCTTCAGTTGTTCCTCCGCCATTGATTTTAATGGTTTAGAGGAAATAGGATCGTAGGGGGCTGATACCATCTTGGATTGATGATAATTTCCTTGAGTATCAATATTCCTCTTGGCTAGAATATATATAAAATCATAATAATATCTTTGTGTTTACAACCTAAATTAATGGAGATAATCTCCTAAAGCTTAATAAGGTAAGAGGATAATATAAAGTCTATTAAGTTGGATCAATAAGACTTCGAATCAACAGAAGCCACTAAGAAAATAAATGAAGTTACGTGCCTGATCATATGAACAATTTATGTAATTTTCAAGTTCTCTCCCTGAGAAAATTCACAAAAGTTTGGTACTCTTGCCACCGAACTATCGTTTTCCAAGTTTTGATGGATTTGATCGACAAGCTAGAGTTTCATCGATCATTTTGTTAACAAAATATTAAATAAGCTAAAATGTAATGTTTCCCGCCTAGAACACGATACCATTCCACTTCCAAGACAAAAGGAAAAAGATCAACATTTTTTTCACCAAAAAAACACCTCATGAATAAGTAGTGAGTAAACCTTATGAAATTGCGGGAAGATTATCTACGGAGAAAATGAGTTTTTATCTAATCGTCAATTATTTATGGAAAAGTTTTTTCTCTTGCCCATCAAGCAGCACCAAAGCCATCCATGTGTTGTTTTATGATGTCATCTAACCCACTATTTAACCAAGGTATAGTTTAACGATTTTTTTTGCAGCCAACATAACCGTGCTTCAAAGTGGAGGTTCTCCAAATTTTCTAAGACCGAAAATACTGAATTTCCTCTTTCTTCTTGGACAAAAAAATAAGAAAGAAAACTATTCAAGAAAATTGAAGAGAATAGCAGTGACAACTGCTTATTTTATCACTTGTTGAATTAAAGAAAATAGTAATAACATGAATTGCATGTGTAGGCAAGTTTGTGTGAAATGTGAGTGCGAGTGTGTGCCAAGAGCACGTGAAAAGTATAACAGAGAATAGAGTGTTGAGAGAAGAGAGATATATATTATCGTCCCTGTGTCTGTAAGAAAATTATCTTCCTCTATTAATCAATTGATTATCAAAACCGTCTCCAATACAATGTAGACATTCTATTGAATGTTATCATGGTATCAGACTCAGAAATCATGAATTTCTGAGGGTATCGATCCAATTTTCCGCTGTAGCAACCTTAATCTTCTTTAATTCAATTTCATCTGTTGTTGTTCTTCATCAAACTCTACTTAATCTTCATCACAAATCTGCAGTTGTTCTTCATCTTACAAAGAATTAAAATCTCAGATCTAGATTTTCTTACATCAACATCTTCCAAATTCATCTTCAACTGAAGTTTATCATCATAATTAGGTTGTTTTCTGCAATCTAATTTTTTAATCAAGGTTGTTGTTCTTGATTCCTTATGCCGTGAGGGTCTGAGCGTGTTGTAGATCGCTACACCAAGGTCTAGTTAGGGGGAAAACTTAAATCCGTTCCACTGATTGGATTCAGCAGAAGATTGAGAAGTTTGGTCTCAATTCTTTTTTCAAGGCAGCCATCAACAAGGTGTTGAAGAATCTTGTGTTTTTAATGATGATTATGAGTTGAATTTCGTATTGGAGTTGTGCTGATTCAAAAGGTTTGAGTTCTCTTTATCTTATTCTTGCTGCTTATAGAGTTCAATTTGAAGTTTTCATGGATCTAGTATGGGGTTCTGATTACCGATGGTTCTTAGTGTGAAGTTGAATTTGATCCTGATGCTGGTATTGCAACGTCGTCAAGAGGATTAAACATGTATTTTGAAGCTAAAATTCAGTTTCAGGGTTTGAGATCTTGGTATTTCAATTCCCAGTTTGGTTGTTTTGGGTTGAAATTTCTTATCTCATTAACTGAAATTTTAGTCTCTGCTGGTAATCTCAAACTCTATCTTTAGATTAATTTAGTTTTAAGCTCATGTGTTCAACTTCTACATCACTAGCTCAACAAAAGACAATTCCGTCTTCAAATGCTGTTTTCATCATAACTAGATTTGTTGCAACTAGTTCTTTAATCAAGTCCTACTTGTGCTAATACCTGGTGCTTTTAAATCTGAGCATGACTATCTCTGCTACACATTGTCTAGATTAGAGAGAAGCTTAATGTTGTTCCATTTGAAAGTGAGGAAAATCTCCTCTTAAATCGCAGATGTGCATTGATGAGTGTATGGAGTGAGTTTTTGCTACACTATAAGTTCTTAAATTGCTTATTATCAGTTCATCCTATTGGTGCTAGTTTTCGTACAGTCCTCGTCATGTGTGAGATCACGAGCAAGTTTAATGGTGAAACTGAAGATGATGTTATGGGATTGACATTGGTGAGTTATATTAAGTTCAGGCTGATATTCTACTTGATGAGTCTACATTCAATTCTGATGTAGCCTGATTTAGTTATCCTTTATATTATTTTTCATATTTCTAAATAATGCCAGACTATCTCTTGTTTGCTGGTTTCGTACTTTCTTCGATTGCAAATAATATGGGTACTTTAAGTGCTTTCAATAAACTCCTTCAATGTGATGCTCTCAACTGCTTATAATGTCATTGATGTATGCAAGTTAGTGGTGTTGGCAATGTATTGTATTAGAATGCAGATTACCAGCTCAAGCAATTGAAGTGCAATTAGTTTTTATGTGGCCTGGATTTCAAATTGTGCATTTCTACAAATGGTGGTACTGTTAAATTAGTCAGTTGGTATTCATTTTTTAAGTTGTCCTGCTGCTGTTGCTTGTTATACTCTACAGATTATTGGTTTAGTATTGCATTTTTATGATTGGCTTTGTTAGCGCTCGGACTGAGGCTGAGATGATATGATTGGCTTCGTTGGTAACTTCTGGTAGTGTCTTTTTACATCTGGTGACAAGCTCAGTTGTTATCCCTACACCGTATTTTGGAACTGTGTTGCATCGGCTAGTGAATATGTGGACTGCAAGACTCATGGGCATTGCAGGTTCTTATCGATTAGAAACAACAATTGTTTTACTAGTATCCACCTATAGCTACTTCATTCAGTGCTACAGAATATCAATTGCAGCTGTTGTGGTTAAGTACTGGAAATCAAATTGCAGTTATTGAATCTTATAGAAACTACATCATTTTTCTAGATGCTGCATCATACACATGGTTACTGCACAGGCTACAAGGGTCCAATTTTTATAGTTTATTCTCTTCCATATCTGCTACACCTGTTCATGTCAAAATTGTTATACAATTTGTAACTGATTGCAGTGCATAGTGCTTTTCCATTCTTATCTTAATTAGCAGCTGGTTGAGAACATTATTACTAACAAGATACTTCAGATTTCGGCTTTGATCCTTGTATGGTTTTCTAATGCAAGTATATGATTCCTGCCCTCTGTGCACAAGCCCAAGCTTCATTGCAGCTTAATACAATGCAACTTCTACATTTCTCAGCTTTTCTGCTAGAAATTATAGTCTTTTGGATTGCAAATTATCTGCTCCTGGTATTAATGCTCCTCATAACTTTCTCTGCACCAACCAATTCTGACCTGCTGCGTCTAATGTTCTTCCTGCATCACATCTTACTCTCCATGTTTGGAACCAACCCCATCAGCACCTACAACTGCACCTGTCAGCATCAACTGCATCTTCCTGGCTTATAATTTATCTTACTTTTTCCTACTTGTTGATCCTATAGTTGCTTCTGCTTTGGGACATCTACTACTGCTATGTCATGAATTGTATGTGTAGGTCAGTTTGTGTGAAATAATCTCAAGTTGTCTTTTTACATCCTACTTGAGATTGAGGGAGGGTAATAACATGAATTGTATGTGTAGGCAAGTTTGTGTGAAATGTGAGTGCGAGTGTGTGCCAAGAGCACGTGATAAGTATAACATAGAATCGAATGTTGAGAGGAGAGAGCTATATATTCTCGTCCCTGTGTCTGTAATAAAATTATCTTCTTATATTAATCAATTGATTATCAAAACCGTCTCTAATACAATGTAGACATTCTATTGAATGTTATCAAATAGTTTTTTCACAGATACCCCACGATCGAAGAAAAAAAAAAAGTTCGCGTGTGTTCGAATTACAACTTTTGATTTGGTTTGATCGAAATTTTATCATCCGAGATAAATTTGTACGCTTGCTATATATAAGTACGTACAAGAATATTAATCGTGTCATATTTCATGTTACTCAGCAGTCAACAATTCATCAACTATAATCGTCAAGTTCCTTGATCATTCTTTTGATTTTGTTTTATCTCCTCTTTGATCATCTCATGTGGCTTCAAAGTGATAATCAAGTAGAAATAATATCTTCTAAATTTCTCATATTTATTGCTCTAGTAGATTGAGACGTTCACATATACACATGGCTGATTCACTGGTGCTTATTGGGTTGTATGTGCAGTTATGCGCACCACAAAGTTAATGATAAACCCGGCTTACACATTCATCAGTTTTGGATGTTGATAAGAAATTTGCGGATTTCGGTTTTCACATGTTGTGAATTATGACTTTTCTTCCCTCTAAAAACAATTTAGTTATTAGTCATGATAATTTGTACATGTTTTCGATCGAATGTGCAGTGTGAACAAAAGAACTATTCGTCTTTAATCGTGTTATCGTAATATCTTTCATGGTACTCAGCACTCAACAGATTTGAAATCACTATAATCGTCAAGTTCCTTGATCATTCTCTTGCCTTCATTTTATCTCCTATTTGATCATCTCATGTGGATTCAAAGTGATAATCCTTTCCCATCTTAATCACTTCTGGAATCAATCTCGAGACAGTAGACGCAACGGTTAAATTATGTGGGGGGAATATAGGAGTTAGTTAGTTATACAATACAGTAGAAATAAGATCTTCTGAATTTCTCATATTTATTGATCTAGTATATTGAGACGTTCACATATTCGTAGAGATGATTCACTGGTGTTTATTGGGGTTGTATACTTGTATGTGCAGTTATGCACACCATAAAGTTAATGATAAATCCGGCTTACACATATCCAACCCTTTCATCATCAATTTCGGATGTTGATAAGAAATTTGCGATTTCGCTTTTCATATGTTGTGCATTATGACTTTTCTTCCCTCTAAAAACAATTTAGTTATGATAATTTGTACATGTTTGCAATCGACTGCGCAGTGTGCACAAAAAAACTATTCATCTTTAACAAAGTCATCTAAAAATCGAGGGAAGCTATACAAGCACTTGAAAAATGACCGTGGGAAGCTGAACTAATTTGTGCGATGACAGAAAATGGGATACATTTAGGAGGGATACCAACTTCTCAATTACCTAAGAAGGCACAAAGGGAATAGAGTTCAAAACCCATGGAGCAAACCATGCTATACGTTTTTTCCTGAGACATAAATAGCTAATATATATGTATGTGTTGTTTCTTTGAAGGTTTATCATTGAACCGTGGTGCAGATATTGTGCCCAATGGTGAGAAATCTATATTCAAGATTATCAAGAATTATTAACTTCCTTAAAAATAATTGTATTACAGTTCAAGAATTAGAAAAATACAGGATAATACTCAGACAGCCTTTCTCAGACATATTTGTACAGAACATAAGGTTTGTCTGAAACATACAAACTGACTGAACTAATTAGACACTGACTGAGTCAAGTCAAATAAGGTTGACTTGACACTATTCCTATTAGCCCCCCTCAAACTGATATGGGTTAACACAAAACAGTTTGAAAAAGAAAGAACAAAAGAAAGATCAATAACCAGCAAAACTTGAATGTAGCAGACAACAACAGAAAACAACAGCTTAATGTTCTTCAGTATCACACAAAAGAGAAGCACTAGTAGAAATTTGCAGAGAAGCATCAGTAGAACTTTGCGGAGAAGTCCCCAACAATTGATGCAGTAAAGAAGTAAAAACTGGAGAACATAAACCCTTTGTAAAAAAATCAGCCAACTGATTTTCTGAAGCAATGTGCTGTACTGACAGAAATCCACTTGAAACCAACTCCCTCACAACATGATAATGTATCTTTATATTTTTTTCCCTGGAATGTGAAACTGGATTAGCTGACAAGTAAATAGCACTTGTGTTGTCACAATACAAAGTAATTGGTGTAGCTAGAACAATAAACAATTCAGAAAGAAGATAAGATAACCATTCTAATTCAGCTGTTGCCACTGACAAGCATTTATACTCTGCTTCAGCTGTAGACCTAGAAACAGTAGGTTGATTTTTACTTGACTAAGAAATAAGAGAAGAACCCAAAAAGATGGCATAACCACAAGTAGATCTAGCTGTTTCAGGACAACTTCCCCAATATGAATCTGTAAAGCAGTTAAAGCTGTAATATCTCCCTTCATCATTGTAATACCAAGACCTATAGAACCTTTTAAGTATCTCAGTATCTTCTTGACTAATAACAGATGAACATCTGTAGGAGCATGCATATACTGACTTACATAATTAACAGCAAAGCATATATCTGGTCTTGTCAAGCACAATAACTGAAGCATTCCCATAATAGTTCTATATTCAGAATCATTTTGTAACAAAACACCATCATTTATTGACACTCTTGGTCCCTTAGCAACTGGAGTACTACAAGGATTACATTCTAGCATTTTTGCTCTACCCAACAACTCCAAGGTATACTTCTTTTGAGTAAGCATTATACTATCAGTTGATCTTGTAGCCTCTATACCCAAGAAAAAAAATGCAAATCACCCAATTATTTCATAGCAAAAGAGGCACTCAAGAAAGAAACCAAATGAGAAAGAAGAGTGGAAGTAGAACCAGTAAGTATTATATCATCAACATAAAGAAGAAGAATCATCATATCATACTCAACAACATACACAAACATAGAAAAATTAGAAACTGTCTTCACAAAACCATAAGAAAGTAAAGCAGTACTAAATTTCTCAAACCATGCCCTAGGGGCCTGTTTTAAACCATATAAACTCTTCTTCAAATGACATAATTTATTTGGAAATTCAACACTTTCAAACCCAGGTGGCTGTCTCATATAAACATTCTCTGTCAAATCACCATGGAAAAATCCATTTGAAACATCCAATTGTCCGATTTTCCACCCTCTAGTAATAGCTATGGTTAATACAACCCTCATTGTAGTTTCCTTGACAACAGGGCTAAAAGTTTCTCCATAATCAACACCATCCTGTTAATCATATCCTTGAGCCACTAATCTTGACTTGAGCCTATCAACAATACCATCTAATTTTAACTTGACCTTGTAAACTCACTTACAACCTAATATATTCATATGTGGTTCAGGATCAACTAATTCCCAAGTACCATTTCTAATTAATGCACTATTCTCATTTCCCATTGAAGCTTTCCACTGAGGTATTTGAATAGAAGTTTTGAATGATTTTGGTTCAGTTTGAATAGCTAACAAGGAAGTAAAAGCAGAGGGAAGAGGATGTTTAACAGAGTGATGAGAAACATAATCAAAAAGAAATTTAGGTTTAGAAATACCATACTGAGATCTTATCACAATAGTAGAAGAAGGAACAGAAGAAATCTCAGTAGAAAGTTCATTAACAGGAGAAAAGACAACACAAGAAGAAGAAGGTGTAAAATAAAATTCAGATTCTGAGAAAATGACATGTCTTGAAATATGAGTTTTTCTAGAAATAGGATTAAAACATTTATAGCCTTTATGCAAAGAACTATAACCAATAAAAACACACTTAACAAACTTTGGAGACAACTTATCAGTTCTAGAATGACCCAAAAATGGATAACAAACACAACCAAATACTCTCAAAAAAGAATAATCTGGTTTTTCATTGTATAATACTTGAAAAGGAGACTTATTTTGAAGCACTGGAGTTGGTGTTCTGTTTATCAGATAAGTATAAGCTGAAAAAGCATCAAACCAGAAATCTTTGGGACATGAAGAATTAAAAATAAGAGTATTGCCCATCTCAATAATGTGTCTATGCTTTCTCTCAGCAAGACCATTTTGTTCTGGGGTTTTAGGACAAGAAATCCTCAACTGAACACCACAAGAATCTAGAAAAGATTTAAAAAGACCTTTAACCAGCTCACTAGCACCATCAGTTTGAAAGGCTAAATTTTTTGTGTTGAATAAGATTTCAGTTAGAAGTTTGAAATGTTTAAAACACTGTAAAGCTTCAGACTTTACTTACATTCGATAAATCCAATAAAATATGCTATAATCATCAATAAACAAAATATAATATTTATAACCAGATAGAGAAACAACATGGGAAGGACCCCATTCATCCCAGTGAATCAGTGATAGTGGAGAAGAGGCATGTGAAGGTGAAGAACTAAAAGGAAGTCTCTTGCTTTTTGCAAGTTGACAAGGATGACACAAAGTTTTTGAAACATGAGAATTTAAAAGAATACTTTGATTATGATAAAGTGTTTCAACTATTTTTGAGGAAGGATATCCTAATCTGCTATGCCAAACATCAGGTGAAGCAAGAAGAGATGAGAAAGAAAATTGCATCTTAGGTGTAGAAATTGGATATAGATTATGAACCATTTTTCCTCTTGCCAACAGAACATGACTATGTAACTGTCTAATCTCATAACCAAAAGGATAAAAAGTTATGTAACAATTATTCTGTTTGGAAAACCTAGCCACTGAAAGAAGATTATGTTTCATAGCAGGTACATGCAATACATTATCTAATGTAAAACTTGATGATGGTGTATGAATAGTTGAAGTACCAGTTAATGCTATAGACATGGTCTTACCATTGCCAATAATAACATTCTCCTTGCCTTTGTAACTTGAAGTATGTTGAAGAAAATAAGTATCACCAGTCATATGTGTTGAGGCTCCACTATCAGTTATCCAAACAGTACTAGAAGATGGATCATCATTCACTGCAGTAAAATCTTGTTGAGAAGACCCTGAAGAGTGTACTGTGGTAGTGGGATATTGGGATTGAGTATTTGCAGCAGCAAAATTAGTTTGAGCAGGAGCACCAGTAGAAGGTGGATGCTATCTGAAGAAACATCTAGTAGCAGCATGACCATTCTTCTTACAGATCTGACAAAAAACCTTTGAATAATTTACATAAGACCTCCTATCACCATTTGAAGTAGAACTAGACCCATGTTGTGAAGTAGAACTAGACCCAGACTGATATTGACTATTATTTTAATTACTTCCACCTACATTCTTACTATTACCCCCATTCCTTCTATTTGAATTATTATAAGGATGAGAACCATTTCTTGCATAGAAACCCACTTGATTCTGTTCATCATACACATTTGAGTTATGTTGTTGTCTCTCAGCAAGAAACTGCTCATGAGATAGCAATTTAGCTTTTACTTCACCAAAATAATAAGGCCTCTCTCTGCTTTGTGAAGAAATAACAAATATATCATAGTCACTGCCTAACCCATTTAACACAAACATCATTAAATCTTCCCCACTCACTTTCTCACCAATTGCAGCTAAAGAATCTGCAATGGACTTGATTTTCTGTAGATATTGAATAATGGACATATTACCTTTCTTAATTCCATGTAACTGAGACCTTAACATACCCTTCCTGGCCACAAATTGAGTCTTGAAACTGAGTTCAAGATAATCCCAAATTTCTTTGGTTGTTGACAAACCAAGAACATCACCACTAACAGTTGGTGTAAAAGTTGCCTTTAAACAAGTAGATACAAATCTATCTAACCTTCTCCAAGTAACCCATTCAGGATTAACTACCTCAACATTATATACTGTAATTTTCTGTGGAGGTTCCACTATATCACCATTCACATAACCATAAAGATCACAGGAGAAAAGTACACCCTCAAATTGGTCTCTCCAAAGTACAAAATTCGCCGAATCGAGTTTCATTGAAACAAAATTTGATATATTCGTAAAAGGTAGAGAATAAGAAGAACCAGCAGAAGACATTCTGAAAGGAATACCTTGATTAGTATTGCCCAAATTTAAATGTGAAGAAGTACTGTTGCGAGTAGAATCGATGTTAAGACGATTGATGTTATTACTGATGTTTTTATTATATGTAAATCTTCTAGTTGATACCATAAAATTCTTCAGAGAACCCTAGAAATCCAAATAATTGTGTGAAAAATTTGTTGAAATTGATACTCCCCAGATGTGTGTAATCCAAAATTGTTGAGAAAAATTGTTGAGCTTGATGAATGATCGAACCTAAACTGATACCATGAGAAATCTATATTCAAGATTATCAAGAATTATTAACTTCCTTAAACAGAATTGTATTACAGTTCAAGAATTATAAAAATACAGGATAATACTCAGACAACCTTTCTCAGACATATTTATACAGAACATACACTACGGGAAAATGATCGATTAACTACCCCTAAAAACAGTTGTCATACGATATACGACGACGTTTATCTATAGGTTGCACAAGGGGGGGTTGTAGAAAGTCCTCAATTATTTGCAACTCGTCAATGTCAGTCGTAAACACAGTTGTTGTTCCATTGTATACCACGCTCGGCTCAGTTGTGAATGTCTTTCAAAAAAAAATTATTTATGCCTAACACAACTCTTACTTGGGTTGTGAAAATAACTCATACACTACACTTGTTGGGGTTATGGAAAATTCATTTGCAACTATGGTTAGAGTTGTATGTGAATTCGTTGACAACTATGATTATAGTTATATATGAATTCGTTGACAACTTTGGGAAAAGTTGTATATGAATTCGTTGACAACTATGCTTATAGTTGTATGTGATTTCGATGACAACTTTGGTTACTGTTGTATGTGAATTCCTTGACCACTATGATTAGAGTTGTATGTGAATTCCTTGACAACTAGGATTATGAGTTGTGGTACATATTCGATTTGAAAAAAAATAATTAAATTTTGAGAATTTAAATACAAAATTAAATCTGTAAAAAGAAGATTAGATTTCCAATTATAATCACTACTACATAAGCAATTTTACAAAACTTCAACACCAAAAAAAAAAAAAGAACTATAACACACTTCTGTTTTCGTAAAACCTTTCTAGCCCTTGCGCACACAGACTGCACCAACGCCGGAACAAACTCTTTTCTATGCATTTAATAGTGCTTCGCCGAGAGCTCTTGCAGTTTTCTTTACATGCCGACAAAACGAGGGCCTGACTGGCAAACCAAACACGCTAATCTGGGAAGACTCTAAGCCATCAACCAACGCCCTCTTGGCAACATCGTCCGAAGGGCAGTAGCATCGATTGACACCAGTGTTGAACCTGAAACAAAAAATAATCATTGTATAAGCTCACATATCATCCCTAAAGCAAACTATGGTTCGTTCGTATTTTTAATAAACTAATCCCATCTCTGTACATCAAAGGTATGGTCTAAAATATTCTTCTGATAAAATGTTTCACTCATTCGAAAGGCAAGTTTGAACAATTTATCTGATAATGTGAAATCAACATATGCACTAATTCACACTAATAAGAATAAGGAGCTCACCATGTGCGATGTCAGGTGTTGAGATCTGTAATAACAGTAACAAAGACAACCTTCTTCTGAATGACCTGCCATTTAAGCTTCATGTTAGCTGCAGTAGCTTCCATCCATTCCTCATCTCCATCAGTCTTCCTACAAAAAAACTATAAAGGTCAAACACAACTTCTTCACCCATCCTGAAATAAGCACAACATCATTACGCACAGCAGCACCATGTTCAGAAAAATTCAGATTCGTAAGTCTCCAATAGAAAATTCATGTAAAACTCATTTAGTGGTGGACTTCAGCAAATTTAATCAAGTTGGAAACTAGAGGATTTGAAGCATACAAGAGCAACACAGGAAAGCTAAAACATAAATCCTGGTAATAGGTATTCATGAAAATTGCATTTTTGCTAGTTTACAATAAAAAATATGTACAATATTCATTAGGCAACGAAATTGAACAAACTATGGATCGTTGGAAAGATGAGAAGTCCCCCTTTCACATAAAAATTATAATAGGATACAATAAGGTTTATATATTTGTTGAAAACACTCATCAAAACAGGACAGCAGTCACATTTTTCAGAAAATTGCAGTTTCGGTAGTTTACGATCAAAAATTCATACAAAATTCATTAAGTAATGGAATTCAGCAAACTCATTCTCATTGAAAATATAAGAAAGTATTATTTAACAAAAAAATGATAAGAAGAAATATTGAGATACATATCTGAGTGAAAAAGCCTCGGAAAAACGGCACAGCAGCACCGTGTTCAGAAAAATTCAGCTTCGTAAGTCTCCAATAGAAAATTCATGTAAAATTCATTTAGTGGTGGACTTCAGAAAATTTAATCAAGTTGGGAACTAGAGGATTTGAAGCATACAAGAAAAACAAAGGAAAGCTAAAACATAAATCCTGGTAATAGGTATTCATGAAAATTGCATTTTTGCTAGTTTACAATCAAAAATATGTACAATATTCATTAAGCAACGAAATTGAACAAACTATGGATAGTTGGAAAGCTGATAAGTCCCCCTTTCACATAAAAATTATAATAGGATACAATAAGGTTTATATCTTTGTTGAAAACACTCATCAAAACAGGACAGCAGTCACATTTTTCAGAAAATTGCAGTTTCGGTAGTTTACGATCAAAAATTCATACAAAATTCATTAAGTAATGGAATTCAGAAAATTCAGTCTAGTTGAAAAGCTAAGAAAGTATTCTTTAACATAAAAATGATAAGAAGAAATATTGGGATACATATCTGAGTGAAAAAGCCTCGGAAAAACGGCACAGCAGCACCGTGTTCAGAAAAATTCAGATTAAGTAAGTCTCCAATAGAAAAGTCATGTAAAATTCATTTAGTGGTGGACTTCAGAAAATTTAATCAAGTTGGAAACTAGAGGATTTGAGGAGGATACAAGTTGGAAGTATAGATGATCAAATTAACAAAATCCAAATCATCAAAATCCAAACTTTAATCAATCCCAACATCAATCAATCCAATAAGAACTTAAAAAACAAATTAAAGAAAAAAAACTGAACTTTACTGATTAAAAATCAAGCTTACCCAAATTACATGCGGACGTCAGAAGTCTATACCCCATAGATCATCCCACCACATCACTACATCTGCATATAAGTTGGAAAAAAAATGAGAAAAACTGAAAGCCGGTACCAATTTTGAATGTTTACTAACATCATAAGAAAAATCAATCAAAAATACCCAAATCTACGAATTTAAACTCCAAATAAGAAAAGTATTCCAAATATTAATCCAATTTTTAGCTCAAACATAAACCATCGCTGATCCAGATTTGAACCAAAACCCTAATCAACCGAACCCCATCTCTTGATTTTTCAATTTGCAGCAACAGATTAGAGATGAAGATTAGGTTTTTTTTTTGTGATGAAGATTTGAAGAAATTGAAGCAACTGAAGATTAGGTTTTTCAATCTGCCAAGAGACAACCAAGAAGACACCATCTATATTTTTCAACCCAAATCTCTTCACCATTGAAACTGGTAGTGATGGCATCTTCCACAACCACTAAATCATCTACTGAGATAATAGGGTTGAAAAAATTGGTTTGATTTCGTTGAAGAAATAATAGGGTTTTACTGAAATTTGGTTGAAGAAACTAGTTAAGTAATCTGATTGAAAGAATTTGGAGTTAGATTTTGACTTTTAATTAAAACATTTTGAGGAAATCTTGAGATTTGGTTTCGTTTCTTCAACAATGAGGATGTAGAGTTTCTGATTTGATTCATACTAAAACTGATTCCTTTGTTAAATCACTGGTGAAACAAATTTTGAGTGAGGGTTTTTTCTCTGATGGGGGCGCAACTTGAGTTAGGTTTTTTTTTTTTTTTTTTTTTTGGTCTGAGGGAGGGGAGGATGAGAGACGAGAGAAAAGTGGGTGAGAAAAAAAAATCGTTTTATCTAAGAATTTCAACGGATAAGATGTGATAGTATGGGATCATACGGATTAGGAAAAATATTTGGACGGTATAGATTTAAGTTAAGAGTGTCATACAAATTAAGGTTGTTTGTGCTTTCTCTTTGTGTTAATACGAACACATGTTTTCGGTTAAATTATCAACCTTCGACATAAAAAAAAATCCAAAAAAAATATTAATAAATTTAGGACATTTTTATCGACATTCTGATATAAAAAAAAATTAAAAAACTGTATAAGAATGAATCTGGAAAATGGAAAATGAATTCGATAATTGGTGTGTTTCTTTGTGCTTTCTCTTTGTGCTTCCGATTTGAATTTCGACTAGTCGTATAGGTCATGAAGTAATTTTTAAATGTCATACAGGTCATGAAGTAGCATGATACATCATCGAAATCAATAAATATGAAGCTCAGTGTTGATTCGAACTTCAAATATGGTATAACGGCATACAAAATGTGAACCACGAAGCTCCGGGAGAGTTCTGACTTCAAACTTAGCATGATACATCATCGAAATCGATAAATATGAAGCTCAGTGTTGATACGAACTTCAAGTATGGTATGAGGGCATAGAAACTGTGAACCAAGAAGCTTCGAGAGGGTTCTGACTTCAAACTTAACATGATACATCATCGAAATCGATAAATATGAAGCTCAGTGTTGATACGAACTTCAAATATGGTATAACGGCATACAAACTGTGAACCAAGAAGCTCTGGGAGAGTTCTGACTTCAAACTTAGCATGATACATCATCGAAATTGATAAGTATGAGCTAAAATCAATAAATATGAAGCTCAGTGTTGATTCCAACTTCAAATGTGGCCTAACGACATACAAACTATGAACCAAGAAGCTCTGAGAGGGTTCAGCCTTCAAACTTAGCAGGATACATCCATTAACAGGTAAGATTCCTTTGGAACGATGAAATCCTTTCATTAACAGGTAAGATTCCTTTGGAATATTCCACGAAACATTAATCAACCCTATTCTAGCATATTGTATGCAAACCCTGGCTCCGAGATCGAAACCTGGCCGTGAGTGGACTACTATAAGTCGGAAACTTCGTAAGACCGATGAATCCATCCATTTACAGGTAAGATTCCTTAGGAATATTCCTGAAACATTAAACAAACCCTATTCTGGCATATTATATGCAAACTCTGGCTCCGAGATCGAAACTTGTCCGTGAGTGGACTACTATAAGTCGGAAACTTCGTAAGACCGATGAATCCATCCATTTACAGGTAAGATTCCTTAGGAATATTCCCCAAAACATTAAACAAACCATATTCTAGCATATTGTATGCATACCCTGACTCCGAGATCGAAACCTGCCCGTTAATGGACTACTATAAGTCGAAAACTTCGTAAGAACGATGAATCCATCCATTTACAGGTAAGATTCCTTAGGAATATTCCTGAAACATTAAAAAAACCCTATTCAGGCATATTGTGTGCAAACTCTGGCTCCGAGATCAGAACCTCCCCGTTAGTGGACTACTATAAGTCGGAAACTTCGTAAGAACGATGAATCCATCCATTTACAGATAAGATTCCTTCGGAATATTCCCTGAAACCTTAAACAAACCATATTTTGGCATATTGTATGCATACCATGGCTCCGAGATCGAAACCTGCCCGATAGTGGACTACTATAAGTCGGAAACTTCATAAGAACGATGAATCCATCCATTTACAGGTAAGATTCCTTCGGAATATTCCCCGAAACATTAAACAAACCGTATTCTAGAATATTGTATGCAAACCCTGGCTCCGAGATAGAAACCTGGCCGTGAGTGGACTACTATAAGTCGGAAACTTCGTAAGAACGATGAATCCGTCCATTTACAGGTAAGATTCCTTCGGAATATTCTCCGAAACCTTAAACAAACCATATTCTGGAATATTATATGCATACCCTAGCTTCGAGATCGAAACTTGGCCATGAGTGGATTACTATAAGTCGTAAACTTCGTAAGAACGATGAATCCATCCATTTACAGGTAAGATTCCTTCGGAATATTCCCCGAAACATTAAACAAACCGTATTCTGGCATATTGTATGCAAACCCTGGCTCCGAGATTGAAACCTGGCCGTGAGTGGACTACTATAAGTCGGAAACTTCGTAAGAACGATGAATCCATCCATTTACAGGTAAGATTCCTTCGAAATATTCCTCGAAACATTAAACAAACCGTATTCTGGAATATCGTATGCAAACCCTGGCTCCGAGATCAAAACCTGGCCATGAGTGGACTACTCTAAGTTGGAAACTTCGTAAGAACGATGAATCCATCCATTTACAAGTAAGATTCCTTCGGATTATTCCCAGAAACATTAAACAAACCGTATTCTGGCATATTGTATGCAAACCCTGGCTCCGAGATCGAAACCTGGCCGTGAGTGGACTACTATAAGTCGGAAACTTCGTAAGAACGATGAATCCATCCATTTACAGGTAAGATTCCTTCGAAATATTCTCAAAAACCTTAAACAAACCATATTCTGGCATATTATATGCATACCCTACCTCCGAGATCGAAACTTGGCCATGAGTGGATTACTATAAGTCGTAAACTTAGTAAGAACGATGAATCCATCCATTTACAGGTAAGATTCCTTCGGAATATTCCCCGAAACATTAAACAAACCGTATTCTGGCATATTGTATGCAAACCCTGGCTCCGAGATCGAAACCTGGCCGTGAGTGGACTACTATAAGTTGGAAACTTCGTAAGAACGATGAATCCATCCATTTACAGGTAAGATTCCTTCGGAATATTCCCCAAAACATTAAACAAACTATATTCTGGCATATTGTATGCATACCCTGGCTCCGATATCGAAACCTTCCCGTTAGTGGACTACTATAAGTCGGAAACTTTGTAAGAACGATGAATCCATCCATTTACAGATAAGATTCCTTTGGAATATTCTATGAAACCTTAAACAAACCATATTCTGGCATATTATATGCATACCCTACCTCCGAGATCGAAACTTAGGCGTAAGTGGACTACTATAAGTCGGAAACTTCGTAAGAACGATGAATCCATCCATTTACATGTAAGATTCCTTAGGAATATTCCTGAAACATTAAACAAACCCTATTCTGGCATATTGTATGCAAACTCTAGCTCCGAGATAGGAACCTCCCCGTTATTGGACTACTATAAGTCGGAAACTTCGTAAAAACGATGAATCCATCCATTTACAGATAATATTCCTTCAGAATATTCCCTGAAACCTTAAACAAACCATATTCTGGCATATTATATGCATACTCTAGCTCCGAGATCGAAACTTGGCCGTGAGTGAACTACTATAAGTCGGAAACTTCGTAAGAACGATGAATCCATCCATTTACAGGTAAGATTCCTTCAGAATATTCCCCGAAACATTAAACAAACCATATTCTGGCATATTGTATGCAAACCTGGTCTCCGAGATCGAAACCTGGCCGTGAGTGGACTACTATAAGTCGGAAACTTCGTAAGAACGATGAATCCATCCATTTACAGGCAAGATTCCTTCAGAATATTCCTGAAACATTAAACAAACCCTATTCTGGCATATTGTATGCAAAACCTACCTCCGAGATCGAAACTTGGCCGTAAGTGGACTACTATAAGTCGGAAACTTCGTAAGAACGTTGAATCCATCCACTTACAGGTAAGATTCCTTAGAAATATTCCTGAAACATTAAACAAACCCTATTCTGGCATATTGTATGCAAACCCTGGCTCCGAGATCGAAACCTGGTCTTGAGTGGACTACTATAAGTCGGAAAATTTGTAAGAACGATGAATCCATCCATTTACAGGTAAGATTCCTTTAGAATATTCCCCGAAACATTAAACAAATTCGTCAACTTTGAGAAAGAAATTGGCTCCGATATCGAAACATGGCCAGGAGCGGACTACTATAAGTCTGAAAGTTTGTAGATTAGCAGAAGTGAGAAAAATTTAGCAGAAGTGTTTATACCTCTACGACAACTCTTATAAAGGTTGTCAATAGCGTTGACAAAAAAATTTAGCAGAGGTGAGAAATTTTTTGCCGAATTGAATAAAATTTAGCAGAAGAGAGAAAAATTTAGCACAAGTTGGATTTTTTTTGCAGAAGTGAGAAAAATTTAGCAGAAGTTTTTATACCTCTACGACGACTCTTAAAAGGGTTGTAGAAGGTCTATTTATCCTTTTATTCTTATCTTTTCCATCTCCCATCATAACCGTCCATTTTTTTCCTTAACATTTTTTTATAAAAGTAAACGTAAAATATAAGCAGATATGTAAATGTGGAAGAATGGTTGGAATCCAAGTCTTAGACATAGGAGGTTCAGGTTCGATTCACCTTAGCCTCTTTTTTATTCAAAGTCAATTTTTTCATTTTACAACCCTTGTAAAGGTTGTGAATATTGATCGAAAAAAAAAGCACAAATCTACCAATATTAAGAAACCGGAAGGATGGTTGATGACTTGTGCTAACACACATTAGGCTTGGGTTCGAATCTCTCAAAGAACATTTTTCAAAATCATTTTTTTTATATCTTCAACAACCCTTATGCGTGTTGTTATATAGTTATTCATTACCTTTAAGATATGAGTTGTAAAATCTAAAGGTGGTCACTTCTCTCTGCAACCCTTTTCAAACAAAAGTTGTGGTTTTTAATTCTCGTCACTACTCTTTGGACCTCTTTGGTCCTAAGAGTTGGACGGTTTTTACTTTGACAACTTTTTCATTGGAAAAAGTTGTAAAACATGCTATCTTTTACAACTTTTAATTTACGAATTGTCAATCTACAGTTGTAGATTACTAATTTTCCCGTAGTGATAAGGTTTTTCCGAAATAGACAAACTGACTGAACTAATCAGACACTGACTGAGTCAAGTCAAATAAGGTTGACTTGACACTATTCCTATTAAATGGCACGTTTTGAGATCTTTAAACTAAAACTTGGATCATCAGGAAGTGTGTGGAAAACACGATACAGGTTTTACGTTACATGAAAAATGTTTAGGACAAAATTCAGAGGGTCAATTTTGGTACGCTAAGCAATTTAAACGGTGCAATGCAGACAGATTTTAGGTAACAGGAGCACAATGATAATGTTTGGATAACAAGGAAAGTGAGGTGGGACTTGAGTGATAATTGTTGATTTTCAATCACGTTGCAAATTTGGGTTTCAAAGACTCGAAAAATATGAATTTGGATCACTGGTAGATTTTGGGGAACTTACAGTACGATGGGTTGTGTTGTACCATAATAGTGTATGAGTAAGCATTCAGTAGAAACAAAGAGTTTTTCATTGTCTCGATCGTGAATCAATATGGAACATCTTCCTTCTGATCCTAAATTCTATCTTATATTCCTCCTGAATCCGTCTTAAGCTGTAAGCTGCAAGCTGCAATATTGTAGTTAACTTCCGTAGAATTGTCATATGTATTTACATTTTAAGCTGCAAGCTGTTTTCTCTTCTCCAACTCCAATACAAAGCTCAGACTTGACCAATTGCAAGGAAATTAGTTGTTGCCAAAACCGGATCGGGTAAAAGTAAAACCTTGAGCTATCTAGTTCCTGTCTTTATGCGTTTTGAGGAGGTGCCATAATAAAGAACCATCATTTGGGGCACACGAATACATTTTGGGGCATACAGACCTTTTATGGCACCCAATGCAAGATTATAAGGGTGTCCCAATGATGCTTAAGTTACTATAATACCCCTACATAGTTTAAATTACATTACTACTCTTTCACTTAATTAAATTCTAATCCTAAAACTCTCCCTCTAATTAACCATTCACTAATTAATTACTCCTCCCACTAATTAACACCCACCCACTAATGAACCGTTACTTAATTAAAATAATAAATAAATTAAACCTAAACTTAAACTTAACTCCCCTTCTTCTATTCTTCTTCTTCTTCAAAACAGAAAAACCCAACCGAGCTCTCCCCCTTTGATTCTCAAAATATCATTTTTCGATTAAGTTCTCGATTAAACACATATATGACACCTCAATCGTGTTAAGCGATGCCCTAGAAATACGGTGTCGAATCCTGGTGTTGCTTCTGTAGCATCTCAATCTAGGGTTTTTGGAAAAAATTGAGATGAAGAGGATAGTGGATGGATTGGTGTTGGAGAGCGAGAAATAGATCCTCATTCCATTAAATTGCACATAGAAAGGTATTTTCCACAATCCCATTGCTTGTTTTTTGTATTTCGTTGATTTCATGGCATTTAATGGATGATTCGTCGAGGTTTTAGTAGTTCCAGCGTAGTGTTCGGCTGATATTCATTAGCCGAATTTTTTTCTTCTTCTACAGACGAAGAACAGTTCGGCTGAAAACATGTTATGTTTTGATTATCAGCCGAACTTGGATACTATTACTTAATAATCCATCTTATACTAATCGTCACATGGTTCGTCTCGTTTTGATAAATATAGAATGTGCCGAACTTTACTCTGTGTATGGCTAATAGCTTTCCATAAAATTGTCCATTTATAGGTGACTTATCATATTGTTTAGTAGAATCATATTTATAATTATATTGGAAAATTTATCATTTGTTTTAGCACCCATCCGGGAAAATTCAAAGACAAGCTTAAAAGGAGAACAATGGAAGTGACTCCTTCTAATTCAAAAAATCCCAAACCTCGAGGTGGTGGAACTAAGAACTTGCATGCAGGGAAAAGGGAAATTGACACGACTTTCTTTTTTCCTGATGAAGATAAGGATAATGGTGATGAACAGGAAGAACCACAAGAAGAACTACAACAAGAAACCCAACAAAAACAATTTCTTTTGGCAAGCATAGTTCTTCTTTTGCGCGAACCACAATAATTGTTGCATCACCAACCTACCTTGGAAATCCCTTCTTCTCAAAGTACTTCTCGCATTATATATTTCTTGCAACGTAGTCTTGTTATTCTTATCATCCGCCTTCAATTTGCTAAGAATTTTAGAGGGTGGCATACGTGCTCGTGTCATTTTATCTACTTCCACATATTCATGAGGTTTGAGTCTTCTGACTCTATAATGTCCATGAAGATCCTTTGGACGTGGGTGGTTATGATGGAAATCCATATATTTATTCATTATAAAAACATTTTCATTTATGTTCCACTTGAAGACGATCTTGAAGGGACAATTTATCTTCCTTGTTTTAGTCTTATATTTTTTCCCGGTCTTCCCAATATACACCGCACCTTTTTTGTTCTTTCTCACTTTATTCCCGCCTCTCTCACAAACCATCTCAACCCGCTACTTTCGGCTTTGTATAACTTTAACTAGGACACAATTGATTTTCAAACCATGTTTCCCAGCCCATTGAACAGCTTCATCTCGAGTTTTCCACATCTACATGGTTACAAGTACAAAAGTTAAGTTTTATTAATGATTCTGGATACAACATACTTGAAAAAAAAAACATAAATTACGTTACTTACCAAGTTAGTTTGAAAGTGCTCTTTAGTATCTTCATGAATGACATCAACATGCGGTGGTTGATCCTCCATAGTTTCCATTTCAGGAACAATCTACAAGAAAATCACATACGTTGAGGGTTAGGTTCGGCTCATTCGTAAACTTATGTTTTATCAACACAACAATATTAGGTTCTGCTGGAACACAAGTGAGCCGAACATTACACTGTAACTCAGAAATATTTTTAAAGTAGGTTTGGCTTATATAAGCACATCCTTTTAAATCCGAACCCTGGAATTTATTTGGCGCGAAAATAATTGAAGAGAATAGCAGTGCATACTTCTTATTTTATCACTTGTTGAATTAAAGGAAATAGTTATTTTCACAGATACACCACGATCAAAAAAAAAAAAAAAAGTTCGTGTGTGTTCGAATTACAACTTTTGATTTGGTTTGATCGAAATTTATCATCCGAGATAACTTTGAACGCTTGCTATATATAAGTACGCACACGAATTTTAATCGTTTTATATTTCATAGCTAGCACTATGGAGCTAGCTATCCCTTCCCTATCCCTCAAATGTAAGGAAGGGATGTCACATGGTAGGCAAGCTTGCTATGGTTCCCTCCTATCCCTTCCCTATACGAAACGGGTACTTAGTACGCATATGAATAGTTCCAAATGGGTACTCAGTATGCTTTTCATAGGTTTAAGTTCACAGAACTCGTTTCAGTCGACCATTTCTTCTTCTTCCCTAAAATTCTTCCTCTCAAAACCCCTCTTACCCCTTCGATTTTCTTGTTGATTCAGGGCGATTGAATTGCTTAGATTAAAAGGGTTTGATGGTTACTATAAGGTGAAAGTAATCCCTCAATCAATTTCAAATTTCATCCAAAAAAACATCTAAGGTGAGTGATTCTAATGTTAGGGTTTTAAAATTAATTTGATTATAGTTTTGATGAAATTGTTGATACTAGGTTGGTTGGATATGTAGTATGCAATTCAATAACGTTATTAAAACATATATTAGGTGAAAAATGCATGATTATTTGTTGTGTGTCTTGATTTATGTTGAATGAAATGTTTTATCTAAATGCATATCAATGTATAACCTTGATAGAGTTGTATTTATGTATGTTATACACAAATTGATACTGTGTTTTTAGTTTCCTAAGGTGCACAATGAGTCTAATGCGTTCTTATGTGAGATTCAAACATGGAATATATTTGGATACCTTTAGTGATAATAATGAAGAAGAGAAAGCTTTGATTATGTTTACACAACTATGTTTGGATGAACGATTGTGTATTATTAGAAAACCTGTACCAAAGGAGGTACAAACACGTAGTGTAATCGCGTGATCGAGTGTGGCATGATGCCAAAATGATGAATGATTATTTTACGCCTGGAACCGGTTATACCTCTGGACAATTCAAACAACATCTAGGCATGAGAGGGAAGACTTATTCGAGAAATTGTTAGGGAAATTGCTTGAAGTAGATCCTGAATGGCATCAACGTCCGGATGCAACTAGTACTATGGGGCATTCTCCTCATATGAAATTAGTTGTCGTGATGAAATATTTATGCAAAAGTACGCCAGTTGATAGTGTTGATGATTACACTCGTATGGGTGCAACTACAATATACAAGTATCTAAAAAGATTTTTCCACACCATTTACATGACTTTTGGAGCAAGATGTTTGTGTGAACCCACTCCTGAAGATGTTCAGAGGTTGCTAGCTAAGAATGCCGACGGAGGTTTTCTTGGAATGCTTGGTAGTGTTGATTGTATGTAATGGCCATGGAAGAATTGTCCGGTAGTTTGGCAAGGAACTTACCATGGTAAAGATAAAGAGAGTAGTTTGGTATTAGAGGCGGTGGCATCATACGATTTGTGGTTTTGGCATGCCTTTTTTGGAATGCCTGGATCTAACAACAATTTGAATTTGTTGGCATACTCACCCCTTTTTGATAACATGCTTGATAAGCACATAAATACTTTATTTTATACCCATATTTATATTAGCTAGTGCTCGACATTTGGACTAATAATATCGTTTTAGTGCTTTTGTAGAAAGTACCAGCGAATCCGATAACTAGCACAATAAATGGCTAAATGAGAAACTTAATGGCGTTACAACAAAAATAATTGATGTTCCTACTCGCGGCACCAAAACGAAGTGGAGTAAACTATGGGAAGCCGTTTTAGTTATTTACATTAAGCGGACCAACTAAAGCATTTCACAGCCAGGGAATTGAAGAACCAAAGAAATTAAGTCACTCAAGCACCTCAAATCCACTAACGGGCTAAAGAATTCAGGAGTTAAAGATGCAATAGACGTGGCCACTCATAAACCACATTTATTGGTGGTAATAACATCTGTGTACTTTGTCACCAAGGACCAAAAATCTCATGCATCTTTCCTTTATATTTCAAGCTTTAGTTGTGCGACTGTGGAGTTTCTATGGGGTACGAAATTACACAATGCAAGGTGATGGGGGAAGTAATTGCAGGCTATGATGATGTTTAAATTCGATATTCCTACAGGTCCGAGTTCTTTATACCGCAGCAATCTTAGGTTCTTGTATGGAAGAACTGGTGTTAAACTTCCATGGTGTTGGCTTTGTACAAGAAAGTTAAGATGGGAGTTAGAAGACAAGATGCTCATAAAGTTCAGCTGTGGTGATGCTGGCGAACTGAGAAGAGGAGCTGTAGCCGAAGTTGGATGATTGCAGTAATTGTTCTTTATGAAATGCTTGGACTGGGATTATGGGTTGGAGGATGCGCCTACGAATAGAAAGAAAAAAAAAGGCCGACGCCGCAAGAGGTTACACAGCCGAGAAGAGGAGTTTGGTTCTGAAGGTGACGGAAAATCCGTGAAGGAGAAGAGCACAACAAAGAGAGAAGAAGAAGGGGCTAAAAGGGTTGCGTGACACAACTTTATTGGGTTTAATCTTTTCTCTCTTGATTATTATTTTGATGGGTTTTGAGAACCTTATTTCCATGTTTTGCTAAATTTTGGCTAGGGTTTTTGGTGAAAACTAATTAAATCATGTAGACTCAAATGATAGTCCTCCAAATAATGATTTGAATGATTAATATTTTCTTCATATAAATTGCTTGATTCATAATAGATTTAAGTAATTCATTGATTATTTATGCTTTTTGATTGATGTGTCGTGCTTGGGTTAAATTCTTTGACGACTTATGCTTTTAATTGATAGATAATACTTTAGAATTACTACTTTTGCAGCGAGGAAATTATATCGGTGAAACAATTTATGGAGTTTATGTTTTAGAAATTGAATACGAGTTTTTCATGATTAGATTGGTGGAAACCAGATTCCCTAGTCACCGTCTTTCACTTTGCGTTTAGTTAATTCTTTTTATTTAATTTTATTGTTTCATTTTCAATTCTAAAAATCCAAAAATATTATTCGTGGTTAGTTCTTATTAGAGATATTGATTACGGTATTTCCACCGCTCCTCGTGGGAACGACCCGTACTTGCTGTTGTCTGCATTGTAGATACCGTGCGATTGCGGTTATTTACATATAGGGTTCTTCCCGGATCCTATCAATTTTTGGCGCCGCTGCCGGGGAGCGGCTGAGGAATATTGTAATTAGTATTTTTGATTTTTTTAATAGTTGTTTTTTTTTATTTTTTTATTTTTACAATATTTTTTTTATTTTAGGATTTCTTTTTCCTTTTGACTTGTTTTGTGCTTTAGAATTTTATTTTAGGTACCTTTTTGAGGATGATGACTTCTTCCGAGGAGACGTCGTCTAAGTTAACACTGGAAGAATATAAGTGTAGAAATTCAAATCATCAGGCAACCTCATCAGAGATGACGCTTGGTGAATACATGCATAGGCAACGATATGGAGTTTCTGATCCACATGTGGTAAGTGAAGAATCTCCTCTAATGATATATGAGAAGTATTATAAATACACACCACTTAGCTTGGAACAAATATTGAGAATTCAGGAATGCAAAAACTTATATGATGATGATGATGATCAATCTTGTAGTGACTCCCTGGTCGAGACAAAATTTGCATATGACCCTGTGGATGATTGTGTAGATTATTTGTCTAATTTATTAGAAGAATCTATCTCACAAGATATTTCACCCGACTTAGAGGTTGTCTCTAGACCCCTAGACTTCCGAAAGTTACCTAATTTAGGTTTAGAATTATGTGCTTCAAAAAATTTGTTGGATTACTTTGCATCCAAATACCCATAGGACGTCCCTGTTTTTGATACCGTGCATGAGCCAATTGACAATTTCTCCGTCCTAATAGTATCCCCATATTATGTTATTTATGCACTTCCTTGTGAAGTAAACACCAAATTTGGGGGTAACTTTTTCTTTTTGATAGTTTCACTTTCTCCAGGGAATCATAACATAAGTGCGGAGCTGTCATATGTAAATAATGTGTTTTGGGTTGATCCCCAAATTTTCAGGTTATTAGTTTATGGGGATCCTTTATGTATATTCCAGTAGGTAATTATATTTTTCTTGTTTTA
Organism: Papaver bracteatum; assembly: GCA_023529315.1. Taxonomy (NCBI): domain Eukaryota; kingdom Viridiplantae; phylum Streptophyta; class Magnoliopsida; order Ranunculales; family Papaveraceae; genus Papaver; species Papaver bracteatum. Next base: position 71,593 of record JAJJWX010004891.1, on the reverse strand, counting down.
TTTTTATTTGTTTATTTTCGCATATATTATATTATGAATTTCCCATCTTAAATTTTACGTTGGATGACTCAATTACATTGAGGACAATGTAATGTTTAAGTGTGGGGGAGTGGTTAACTGTTACTTTTGTTTTTAAGGAATTTTCTTGCAATTTATGACCAAATGTGTAGCTGGTCTGTTAAAAAAAAAAAAAGATGATCAGCTATGTAGCGGGTCTAAAAAAAATTTGATATGATATGACCAGCTATTTAGCGGGTCGGGTTTTGTGTCTAGCTATTTAGCAGACATATTTATACCACTGTTTAGTGGTTTCGTCTTGCTGTTTAGCAGACATTTCTCGGTCTTGCTGTTTAGCGGATCCGTCTCGCTGTTTAGCAGACATTTCTCGATCTCGTTGTTTAACAGATCGGTCTAGCTATTTAGCAGACATTTCTAGACCACTGTTTAGTGGTTCCGTCTAACTGTTTAGCAGACGTCTCTCCATATCTTGTTTTGTAGCGGATGTGTTCTTATATTTGCTTGAGGACTAGCAAAATATAAGTGTGGGGGTGTGATAAGCACATAAATACTTTATTTTATACCCATATTTATATTAGCTAGTGCTCGACATTTTGACTAATAGTATCGTTTTAGTGCTTTTGTAGAAAGTACCAGCGAATCCGATAACTAGCACAATAAATGGCCAAATGAGAAACTTAATGGCGTTACAACAAAAATAGTTGATGTTCCTACTCGCGGCACCAAAACTAAGTGGAGTAAACTATGGGCAGCCGTTTTAGTCATTTACATTAAGAGGACCAACTAAAGAATTTCACATCCAGGGAATTGAAGAACCAAAGAAATTAAGTCACTCAAGCACCTCAAATCCACTAACGGGCTAAAGAATCCAGGAGTTAAAGATGCAATAGACGTGGCCACTCATAAACCACATTTCTTGGTGGTAATAACATCTGTGTACTTTGTCACCAAGGACCAAAAATCTCATGCAGCTGTCCTTTATATTTCAAGCTTTAGTTGTGAGACTGTGGAGTTTCTATGGGTTACGAAATTACACAATGCAAGGTGATGAGGGAAGTAATTGCAGGCTATGATGATGTTTAAATTCGATCTTCCTACAGGTCCGAGTTCTTTATACCGGAGCAAGATTAGGTTCTTGTATGGAGGAACTGGTGTTAAACTGCCATGGTGTTGGCTTTGTAAGAGAAAGTTAAGCTGGGAGTTAGAAGACAAGATTCTCATAAAGTTCAGTTGTGGTGATGCTGGCGAACTGAGAAGAGGAGATGTAGCCGAAGTTGGATGATTGCAGTAATTGTTCTTTATGAAATGCTCGGACTGGGATTCTGGGTTGGAGGCTGCGCCTACGAACAAAAAGAAAAAAAAAGGCCGACGCCGCAAGAGGCTACACGGCCGAGAAGAGGAGTTTGGTTCTGAAGGTGACGGAAAATCCTTGAAGGAGAAGAGCACAACAAAGAGAGAAGAAGAAGGGGCTAAAAGGGTTGCGTGACACAACTTTATTGGGTTTAATCTTTTCTCTCTTATTTTGATAGGTTTTGAGAACCTTATTTCCATGTTTTGCTAAATTTTGGATAGGGGTTTTTGGTGAAAACTAATTAAATCATGTAGACTAAAATGATAGTCCTCCAAATAATGATTTGAATGATTAATATTTTCTTCATATAAATTTCTTGATTCATAATAGATTTAAGTAATTCATTGATTATTTATGCTTTTTGATTGATGTGTCGTGGTTGGGTTAAATTCTTTGACGACATATGCTTTTAATTGATATATAATACTTTATAATTACTACTTTTGCAGCGAGGAAATTATACCGGTGAAACAATTTATGGAGTTTATGTTTTAGAAATTGAATACGAGTTTTGCATGATTAGATTGGTGGAAACCAGATTCCCTAGTCACCGTCTTTCACTTTGCGTTTAGTTAATTCTTTTTATTTATTTTTATTGTTTCATTTTCAATTCTAAAAATCCAAAAATATTATTCGTGGCTAGTTCTTATTAGAGATATTTATTACGGTATTTCCACCGCTCCTCGTGGGAACGACCCGTTCTTGCCGTTGTCTGCATTGTAGACACAGTGCGATTGCGGTTATTTACATATAGGGTTCTTCCCGGATCCTATCAATGCTAAAGTGTGTAGAGCCTCCATACAATTATGTCATCAATGGTCACCATTACAATATGGGTTATTTCTTAGCCGATGGTATCTATCCAAAGTTGACTACAATTATACAAGCTTTTTCTCAGACATTGGACATTCCCGACTAGGTTAGGTTCAACAAGTATCAAATGGCTAAAAGAAAAGGTGTTGAGCGTGCTTTTGGAGTGCTTCAGGGTAAATTCAGAATTATTGGATCTCCCTGTAAGTATTGGGACCAATCTGACTTGAATCTAATTATGAAATGTTGTATTATTTGACATAACATCATTATCGAGCATGAGCTTCGGGATACGGATTGGGGAAGGGTTGTACTTATTCCATTTCTGGAACCTACCGTTAATGGACGTGTATTTATGTCATCTCTAAAAAACCTAGAACTGCACCTACAACTAAGAAATGATCTTGTCAAGCACATTGCTGTGCGTCCTGGTAGAGGAGGCGCGACAATGTACTTGTCTAGTTTGGAGGGTTCAGATATGGAATACGTGGTACTTCCATCGTTAGAATGGGATTATGATGATACAGACTTAGAAGAAGAACTTTTCCCAGGATAAAACGAGGATGGAGCATTTGAGTATTATGGAGATTACAATAATCAAATCACATATGACTTTCAACATGGAGATGAACATGTTCATGCATATGGACTTATGGGAGATGAATATGAACATGATGGAGATAAGGATGAGGATTTTGATGATGAGGAGGATTTTGACGATGATGTGGAGGATTATGAGGATGAGGAGGACGATGTTTAGGATGACGATGACGATGATGCGGGTATGTATGTATGTATGATGATGATTCTGAGGCATAGGATGTATTTCACTGTTTTTTTTTTTAACTTTTTGAATGTTACACACACTTTCAATAACAAATTTTAAATTATTTTTGGGATTCAATTATGTATGCAAATTATGAAGTTTAGATTTGGTGGTATATGGTTTATAATTACGATAATCCTCGAAGTCATTCAAATAGTATATGGATATGTATACATATCCGTGAAATCTATTTGTACAGTATATGAGTATACTTATCCGTAAAATCTCGTTCTACGGTGAATGGATATGTATACGGTTCATGTATAAAGAATTCACAATCTCTTTAGCAATGAACAAATTAGTTCGACCAACTTTGTTCTCCATCTTCAAGTTATTATCCACAACACTTTTATTTCTTAATTAGGGTGGGTTATATTCCGGAGGAAGATGAATTAATAGTTAGTTTATGGTTGAAGTTCATCTAGAGAATGAAGAAGAAGATGAACAACTAAATAACACAAACCTTTTGGAGCAGTCGCTGGAAAGGTTGATTATATATAACGGGAATCAGAATGAACGCACGTTTAAGTATTTGAAAACAAGGTTAACCATTATAACTTTAGACGTGAAAGTTTATGTAGCGACACAGAGATCTTTATATTTATGGAGGGCTGCAGTACCTTCGGAAATCGTAAGAAACTTATCGGTTACCTATCAAACAATCTTTTGAGTATATGTACTGAATTTTTGAATAATTTAATTGTAAATTGATATTGTTTTCTTTTGTTGTAGGAGGAACAGGCTTTGGAAAGTTACATAAAAAAGATGGGGAAACCTTGTAGATTTTTGAACTGCTATGTCATTTTGAAAAACAACTTCTCAGAGTATAACTGTTAGAGCATTGCTCGGTTGAACCCACCAAGCATTGGTATGTCAAGTTTGGTTTTCATATTTTAGTGAAGAAAAACTCATTTAAGAGTCACTTACTAGAGTCAACTTCGTATAGGTTAGCTTGAAAGTATTAGGGTGAGACATTACAAGTGAAGAAGTGCGTAGCTACAACGAAAAAATCATCCTTCCACTTGAGGTTAGTGATATTTGACTTGAACTATTTCATTCCCTAACGTATCTTTCAAGTCGTGCATATTGAAAACATAAAACTGCAAAGCATGAACACTCTAGATAGACATAGTATTAAGGAATACAATATGAAGTTTCTTGCTTAACCATTAAACTTTGTATATAAGACATCGAAATAATCTTATGAATGCTATTGTTATTATGTATGGGTATGAGGTGAGGATTTCATCCTAGGGAACAATGTTTACATGTGTTCTAAGAAAGTAAGTTCATGATATATGTTGTGAACCGAAAAGGAAATCTCCAGGCGTTATTTGGGTTGTTCTTCATTGCATATCTTATGAATGACCAATATGTGTGATTAGTATAACCGCTCATGACTTGTTTGTGTTTTTGGTAAAACTATTCACATGAGGCCTGAATTATGTATTGGTATGACTTTTATTAGTGAAACCGATCTTAAGTAATCACCTGGGGTATGATCGGGTTGTGTATGTCTGAACTTATTACTGGGAATATGGGAACCGATCCTAGTAAGAGGTGCACTGCATCACAAGGGGAACCGATCCTTGTATGAGGTGTATCAAGGTTTATGGAAGAAAGGGGAACCAATCCTATGAACATGTGAAACACGTTTTTGGGAAGGGGGAACCGATCCTATGGACATGTGCAGTGCATACAAGTTAGATACCAAATATATGTGGGGAACCGATCCTAGTACGTAGTCATCTGTATCTTTGGTAACCTAGTGTAACTATGCACAATACTCACATGGAGGTAGAAATGAAACTTTTTTTGGTAAAACCGTAAACCCATGAGTTTTGATTGAGTCGAACTTGATCAATCACATAGTTCTTGAAAGTCAGATGAACTAATTCTAAACTTGTTTGGAAGTGTGGTAAATCGATTTCAAGTGATAAAGCATGTAAAATACTTGCAAGAGTAAGATGTCGTCACTCTTTGAACACGGTGCATTAATGCTTATTCTATATTGTTCAAATATATTTCTTAACGGCTAAGAAGGAAGTAAATCCCAAGATCGAATTTAAATATGTTAAGAATCTTTTTAATTAAAGGTTTTTAATTATATATGGAAAATAATAATTAGTAATGTGCATTTTCTAATTAAATATTTTCCAAGGAGATTTCGATCATATTTTTGGACAGTGCATTCACAGGAATTATGAAAACCGAATTTGGGTTATTATGAAAAAATATCTTGAGTATATTTTCGGTTTTGGAAATTCCTTGGTGTCCAAACTTCCTTGTTTATAAATACTTTGAGTTTGCATTTCTAGCAAACTAATCATGCGTAACCTAGACTTACTCATTTGTCTTTGTTACTGGTGAAGCCTCCTATCGGAGAGGAGAGTAATCTAATTAGGTGAAATCTCGTACGGTTGCTCAATTTAAAGTCTTCTTTGGGATTGAGAAGCTCTAGCGCGACCCGTTGGTGGGGAACTAGATATTGTGGTTTATCTTTATTTTTCGTATTAATTTGATTGACTAACGGTGGTTGAACTTTGATTGCACCTAGTTAGCTTATGCTTGAGAATCTTCTATTATGAAATAAGTTCAGTCAAACTAGTTCAAGTTTTGAACAGGGATCTTTAGACTGTTGTTAGATCTTAAGAAGATCTTGTGATAATCCATTGTTAACAGACTCCGTTCTGTGTGTGATTGATCACAAGAGATTCAAGTGATTGTGTTCAGATATTTATTGAAAAATTTAAGAAGATTTGAAGACAAATAAGATATTGAAGATTTCTAACTTGGCTTTTACAATCTTTGCTGTGCATAATACTTGTTTGGGAGAAAGAGGATCCAATTAATAATCGGTTTATCCCTATGGTATATATTGGATTGATTAATTGAGGAAGATCGGCATCAACACATATCACTTGGTTGAAGAGTGTTGTTGGCTTAATCTTAACGATTATCTTTGGGTGATTGAACATAAGATAGATCTTGGAACCTGTCAAAGGAGTTTATGTTAAGATAAACAAGGGAAACTTTGCACAACTCATATCACTTGGTTGAAGAGATTTGATACCAAACAGATTTGTTATTCCTTTACTGATTGGAATACGAACCAAAGGAATTGTTCCAAGTACGTGACTTGTTTACATGTTGGAGGCATGGGAATACAGACGGAACTAGGTGAACTATAGGTTTAGTTACTTGGTCTCAACTACATGAAGTTGTCTTATTTTGTATAGCGGCTTAATCCTGAGAGTATTCAATTCTGGACTAGGTCCCGGGGTTTTTCAGCATTTGCGGTTTCCTCGTTAATAAAATCTTGATGTGTCATTTACTTTGTATTTCCACATTATAATTGTTTTATTATAATTAAAGTAAATTGCACAAATGTTAATTCCTATTTACTTGATACGTGAATCCTATTGAGTTTGGTTAAATCCGAACCTTTGTATCAAGTAAACACACTTTGTTATTGTATTGTCTCGATCTCGTATCCATATATGATCACACAAAGTGTGAACCGATTTGTTGTATTGTCTCGATTCTGTACATAGACAATCACTTTCGGGGAAAGGACTTATAGGAAGGAAAAGTTATAGCTTGAGGTATATTTTGGGTACCCTCTCCTTTTCAACAACCCTTCCCCCTTTGAAGATTCATCATTTGAATCATCAAATGAAGAGTAAAGATTTAAAATGAAGATAGTTTTTGTGGGTATATCTCTCTGTAAACCCTTACGAGACATAACTCGTCCATTAGGGTCTCCTACTGGTTTAAATGCTGATTGAACGTGCTTAATGTAATCGTTAATCTGAATATGAAAATAACTATTATTATTTATTGTAGACGCATATTGCTAAATATTCATGACATTCAAAAACTCACACATACTAATTATAAAATTTCACATTACATTAATTGATATTCGATTCAATTAAAACAACACTTATTCAGCCCATGCCACCATTCCACACTCAAGGCATTTCCAGTAACGTTTTCCATATGTTTTTTTTTTTTTTGCAATTGAACGGTGCATTTCCATAAAGAAATAACAACCATCAGTTTCACATGGAATCCCCTTGGTGCATTCAAACTCTACCTTACCTTTTAGTTTCAAGTTGTTGAAGAGTTCTTAAACTTTTTGTTGTTTGATTGCATCTTTCATTGCATCCTCCAAACATTGTGATTCTCCCGGACATTTAGCATACTCACATTCCAAATACCTTATCTTCTCTGGTATCGACTCTTTTACCTTCCTAGTGCCGTTGCAACCTCGTTGTGGACATTTTGTATATAGCCATGGAAATTGAAGCAGACTATGTGTATCCATGAAACAACAGGGACAAACCTCTTTTGCTTCCACACATAATTTAGGTTGTTTGTATGTAATAATTTATTGAGATTGTTGATGGTAAGAACGAAAAAATGTTTTGTATTTATATAAAGAAATTGAGTCGTTGGGATATAGACCCGTTGGGAAATAGATTCGTTGCGAAAAATACCCGATGGGAAAAAGATCCGTTGGGCACGAGTTGTTAGAAGCAGAGCCGTTGGGAAAGAAATCCTATATAAGAAATATAACCCATTCTTCTTTGTAAGATCAATCTACCTATTTTTCTTTACAACATCAATCTACCTATTTTTCTTTGCAACATCAATCTACATATTCTTTGTAGTATTAATCTTGAATGTGAAAAACAAAGCTAAACATCTACTCAATGGAAAATAATTCATCAACTACCAACTCAATCGAAGACATAATTAGAAGATGCAAGCGACCCACTCCATCAATTGGTGCAATGGAAAAGGAGATATGCAAAAGAGGTCATCAAGCTACTACGAACGCAACGACGTCTTCATCAACTACCAAATTGACTAATATGATGGATGAAGTGTTAAGCAAAGGAAAGTCCACAAAACATACCAAATATTCATCTGGGTGTTCGACTGAATACCAACAAAAACTCAAGGAATACGAAGAAAAACGCAAGGAAAAAGAACGAGGTCAACAACAATTCCAACTGAGGGAAAGGTTAAAGGATGTTGAAGAAGAGACTGAATGGATTAGAATCTTTTACCTTCTCAAATATGATTTTCCAAAACATCCTAAATATCATACTATATTATGGACTAATGTTTGTTTGGGTTCTTTCATTAAAGAGACGGGCAAGAAACCAAGCTTTAATGATGAACCATCCTACATTTGTTCAAGGACAAATCATGTTAGGAAATAATGCATCAGGTACAATGAATTTCTCAATAGGTACAGAGGTGACCGTTTCACTGCACAAGATGCATATACAACTTGGAGAAAAGAAGCGCTTTATCATTTCGAAGCAGCATTGATTATTGAATCTGGCACCATGGAAAATAATAACATGTAATGTGTTCAGACCTATCGAATGATATGTTGTACTTTTTTTAAAAAGTTATTTATGAACATTAGTTTAATGAAGTTATTAATTTGAATTTGGGTTTGAATATCGAGTGGTTACAACACATTGAAAATTTAATTAATTCAAACCTCAATTTCAATAAATTTAGACAACACATTTAAAATTAAGTTAACAACAATACTAACTAGAAATTTAAGACAACACTTTTAATTTAAACATGTACCATAAATTAAAAAACTAAACTCAACGAAATCTCCTTTTGCTTGCGTTGATAATATTGTTTTTCGTAGGGGCCTAAACGAGTAAGGTCCATACACATTAATTATTGCATTGTCTTCATTTAAATGCATTTGTTATTGATGCATTTGATTAGTCTATTGTTGAAGCGTTTGCTAATTGATTTGATCTTCCATTTGATAACTCGGTTGTTGAGTATACCCCCAAAAAGTTTGGTATTGGCATTCATGTTCCATTCTCATTTTTTCCTTCCTTGATCGTGTTTCCTTAAGATACTCCAAAATACTAGAACTTTGTTGATAGATCTTATCTTCTTCCATCTTAATCGAAGATGTTCCCTTATCATCTTCTCTATATATACCTTGCTCACGATCCTTCTTTTGTCTGGCTAATTTTTTGGATTTCTTTGTTCCTATAGGATGTGCATTTTCCTTGTATTTCCAACGAGTTTCTCCATTGGGAAGAACTTCAGTACCATCTTAGACTGATACAAAGTTATGATGATTATCAAACAACTCACTATTTTGGCTCACAGTCAGTTCATAACTAAATCCAGGCACCTTTGCTCTAAACAATTCATAACATGCATCATACTTGAATGGTTATCCTCCTTGTTCCTGAAAATTGAAGGCGACCATCTTTTTTCTGAAAAATTATATAAGAAACATTAGCTTTATTGCTATTATCACCAACTATATGGAAAAACTTAAAAATTTAATAAAACTTACCAAATCTTCGTGGTTCGCACCGCTTTTGGTTTGCCGATATAGAGCGTTAATAATGGACACGAATTCTTTGACATCTTTTTTAATATGTATCATCTTGGATTTTAAAGCACCCCAATCTCTTTCATATGGATTTCCATTGTGTTTCGCAAACATTTCATGAACACGTATCCAAAACATAGCGTTTTTTTTCCCCGAACCCACAATTTCGTCCATACTCACATAAATAAAAGCATTACTAAGATCAACCTCTTCTTGTGTGACAAAATTAAGTATCATTTTGAATGAAACTAAGATTTAAAAAAAATATGAGTGGTAGAATAAATCTAAAAACCAAAGACGTATAGTAAGATGAAGAGAAATAAGAAATCAATTGATGTAAGAAGGAGAAAATAAGAAATCAATTGATTTGGTGCGGTTTGAGTAGATTAGAGTGATATTTATAGAGGATTTTGAAAAAATGACCATTGGGATCCGACGGTGTAGAAAATAGAGTCGTTATTAATGATGGATGGTTAGGATCGGGTGTGAGAGAGGTGTAAAAAAAAAAGGTCAAACAAATATAATTTACGAAACGGATACTCAATACCCGTGCAGAAAGCTACGCGTACTGAGTATGCGTAAAGGTAAAAAAATACGGGTACTGAGTACCCGTGTGATTTCCCTTCCCTACACGAGTGATTAGATCTGTTCATCCAAGTAGGAAAGGAGGTGTATATCCCTACTCATGTAGGGATATGGGAGACCAATAACACTTGGAATTTTGGGGTTTTGAGGGTAGAATGGGATAGGGAAGGGATATCCCTCTCCATAGTGCTAGCTCTCATGGTACATATTTGAAATATGCATCAACTATAATCATACAAAAATAAAAAAAGTTCAATTATTTATTATACTAGATTTTGTTTTCAGAGAAAGTCCAAACGTATTGCGGGACTGAGAAAAATGTAAAGCAAACCACCAGCGTTTTTATCTGATCATTTAGCTAATAGTGGTTCTTACGAAGGAGCAGTACCATTATGCGGTGACTAGATCTCAATATTTGGGCGCTTTATGTTGTGGGAGAGGAACAATGAATGGGGTGTTGATGTTTTTTTTCCTAGTGCCCAGTTAGAAACCCTCGGGTCCCTCTCTCTTTTTTGTAATTTTGTTTGTGTACTTAGAGATGAAATGCAACATGTTTGTATGAAAGATGTCAAAATGTTATCTCGAGAGGAGAAGGGTATATCCAGGGTATTTAATGTAATGGTAGTGCGGTAAGGTAATGATGTATCAGACGGATACCAACTTCTCAATTACTAAAATTTCTTTGAAGGTTTATCATTGAACCATGGTGCAGATATTGTGCCCAATGGCACGTTTTGAGATCTTTGGACTAAAACTTGGATCATTAGGCAGTGTGTGGAAAACAAGATGCAAGAAAAAAAAATAGAAGAACCTCTCTAAACAAGAAAAAAAAAATGGAAAAACAACATTGTTCTTAAACTAGCCCAGTTTGGTACAAAAGGACCAAAAGGTCCAAAACAATACAAGATTTGCTTGCCTCAGCCTGAGGGCAAATGTCAAAATTTTCTTTACACCATGTCTGTATCTGGAGGCATTAATCCTGATTTCTCCTGACTAAGTTCTCTCCCCCACTATGGCAGTGCAAAAACCAAAAAAATTGTTCCTCCTTCACGGCTTTACCACTTATCCCCTCCCTTGGAGGACCTGTTTCTAGGAAATCCTCCTCCTTGCTCCCTCCCACCACCCTGAAAACCTCTTCCATCTTCCACTGGCCTTTCATCTTCCCTAGTAGATGGTCGATCATATATAGTGGTACCCCAAGATGGTCCTCTTCTTCTTTCAGTATCAGAAGAACTTTCAGGTTCATCATATATGGAAACCCCACCACCCCAAGCTCTAACTGAACCATACCCACCGCCTCCACCAGATGATCGCATGCCATACCCACCGCCTCCACCAGATGATCGCATGCCATACCCACCGCCTCCACAAGATGAACCCCAATGTTCATCTGATCCCTTGCCTCCGAAATATCCACTAGAAGATCCACCATGGAAGCCGCCACCGCCTCTTCTTTCAGCATCAGAAGAACTCTCAGGTTCATCATATATGGAAACCCCACCACCTCCCCCACCACCCCAAGCTCTAACTGAACCACCTCCTCCAGATGATCGCATGCCATACCCACCGCCTCCACTAGATGATCGCATGCCATACCCACCGCCTCCACCAGATGATCCTCAATGTTCATCTGATCCCTTGCCTCCGAAATATCCACTAGAAGATCCACCACCAAAGCCGCCATCTTCTACTGGCCTTGCCCACTCAGCTCCAGTTCCACGAGATGGATGCCTGTCCATAAACCCCAAATTTCTGCCAGAGCCAGGCCTACATATCCTAGATGAGCGCAAACAGTGGATAGTCAAATTGAATAATTAATGCAAAAAGTGGATAGTCATAGCAGACACAGGCGGGAACATAACCAAAATATCCAACAGTTTTTCCTTCACAATATGTCAATTTCCTACACAATAGCTGAAAGCATTTCGGATTTATCACGAAAACCTATATGATCTTTTGGAAGACCTACCTATCAATTCCATGACGTTGCGCTCGTTCTTGAAGCACCTCTTCTCGAGGCTTAGCATCCCCAAAAGGGTTGACCTTTTGTCCTCCATCAGTATTCCTAGCAGTAGAAGTAGGTAATGACAGTTTATTGAATCCATTTCTACCACAGTCCATGCCTCCAGTTATTTGCAGAACCTTGTCCTTATCAATAGTGAGCTGAAGATGAGAAAAGAAAACATCCAGGTCGCTAATTTATTGAAAATAAGTAGTTATTGAACGGAACTAAATATTGTGTTTAAAAGTTACTTACCTTTGTAAAAGCTATAGTCAGAGCTTGCTCGATGTCTTCCACCAGTTTTTTCTGTTCATTTGAATGAACTAGAATTGCAGAAACTATGTCTCCAGCACGTCCTGTTCGATTAGTTCTTAAAACGAAGTTCTGTTGACTCATTAACGGCTCATAATGTATAACCTACAAAAAATAAAAGATTCGCATATGTAATACAGAAGAACAAAAGCAAAAGAAAACATGACATTTTTACAAAAATTATGAAAGAAGAAATTGTGACAGTTGAAGAAATAACGTAGAGTACTTACAAGATCCACGTCAGGAACATCAATTCCATTAGCAGCAACATCCGTAGCGACTAACACGTCGAATTCCCCAAGACGGAAGCTTGACAGTGTCCCTTCCCTATCAGTTCCTTCATTTAGCAACCGACAGTTCAACATTTGTCTCATAGAGCAAGCCAACTCATCAGCCAGAGTTTTTGTTTGGGTAAAAACTATAGTTTTCTTCCCTACTTTTGCATGATCCTAACGATTAAAGGAAGATCAGAAGCGAATCACAGGAGAGAAAACAAAAAACAAGTACGAAAAGAATACGCGGTAAAAACAATAGTCCTTGCTCTGATAAGAATAACAATGACTGCTGCCTCATCGCCCTTTTCTGCTTCAATTTGGTACAACCTAACACTAATTCCAACATTCGAACAAGAATCTCCAACCTACGGTTCCCTTTTTCGTTAATGGTTAACCTCGAGTATTATATTATAATTAGGAAGGGCATGGGAGTTGATTAACCACTCACCAGGTCAACTGATAAAGGATTTCGAAGATGCGAGGTAAGATTTCTTATCCCTTCGGACATCGTCGCTCTCGCAAACATCATAATCTGGCATGTAACTGGTAGCCTTGGCAATATTGTTTCAATATCATTATTGAAACCCAGATCGAGCATCTGGTCGGTCTCGACGAGAACAATAAACAGAAGCTCGGACAAGATTGATGCATCCAACCGCCACAGATGAACAATACCTCCGGGAGTACTAACCAAAACGTCAACTCCATCATCAGGGGTCATTCGACGTGGCACACCAGCACAAACAAGCACTGTATCAATGTCTCGGGAAGATTGACGAAACTCCTTCTGAACTTGGCTTGCAAATTCTTGCGTTGGAACCAGCACCAAGGCCAAGGGATTTCCTCCATTCCTATAGAAAATCAACATAATGACGAAGATATTTCAATCACAACAGAACTATAAATAAAAAATCTACGACATTCAGCACACATACCGCTTCTTATGTTCGGACTTCTTCAGCTTTAAGATCTTGTCCATAATATGAATCCCGTATGCTAGCGTCTTCCTTGTACCACTTCTGGTTCTACCTACTATATCCTGTTCCGTCCTCACAAGCTCAAATAGAAACCTCTTCACATTGAGAATAAGAGTCAATGAGATACATCATACAACTTCGGCAAATTAGTACTTTATGCAAAACCAATATATCAGCATTACAGAAGAATTACAGACAAATACCTGAATAGGGAAAAGTTGAGAAATTCGTCTTCTACCCAAAGCTACCTTTATTTGTTCCTCAATCCGAAGATTATGGATCTTGAGACCTTGATCCTTCATACTGCCTTCTAACCTGTATAAACAACAGGACCTCCACGGACCGCCGCACCCTCTCCGGGCACGGCCACATAGCACCGATACTGTCCCCACTTGACCACCTTGAGGTTAGGTGTGGGGTTTTCATCCAAAAGGCCTCGGTACTATGTATGGAGAATGCCTTGCTTATATATCACCATATGGAACTTGTTCTCTTCCATGTGGGACTATCCTTAGCAACCCCATGTGTGACTCACATGTGTGTATTTGAGCCACACAACTCCAACAATCTCCACCTTGGCGAGAATACACACCACCTCGCCACCTACGTCCGTATGGTACCAATCGGACAATGATTACTGCCACCAGATGCTCTTGGAACACTACTCATACTTTGAGATTTCTCGGTTCCACCTGCGACCTTCTGACTACCGGCATTACTGCCACCAGATGCTCTTGGAACACTACTCATACTTTGAGATTTCCTGGCTCCACCTGCGACCTTCTGACTACTGGCATTCCATAACCACTCTTCAGCCCGACTCCCGGCAACTCCACCTTGCTCTGATATCATTTTGTAGGACCTCCACGGACCGCCGCACCCTCTCCGGGCACGGCCACATAGCACCGATACTGTCCCCACTTGACCACCTTGAGGTTAGGTGTGGGGTTTTCATCCAAAAGGCCTCGGTACTATGTATGGAGAATGCCTTGCTTATATATCACCATATGGAACTTGTTCTCTTCCATGTGGGACTATCCTTAGCAACCCCATGTGTGACTCACATGTGTGTATTTGAGCCACACAACTCCAACAACAACAATTAATTAAGGCAAATTCCACTAAATGCAAATAACAACTTCACTTAACCAAATAATAAATATTAACTCACTTAAGAATACGGTAAAGGTCAGCAATTGGCTTGTCATATTTTTGTATCTCTAGTTCCCCTTTCTTAGGCTTAACCTTAATAAAGGTATGGATCCCCCCCCCACACACCAACCAAATGATTACTCGCAGCAACCATTGCTTCATGATGATAGCCAACCAAATCCTCTGTACTTGGGGTTTTACTCTATTTACCATCCATCGAGGTTTCAGCCAGGGGCGCACCGCTTCCGCCACAATCTAACTCTTCAATATCAGAATACCCAAGACCCTTACCAGTAGGTGAGAAGCCATTAGAATTCATTCTAAGCTTCCTTTTCCTTTTCTTCATTTTATCAAGAGCAGCAACAATGAATGAGGTACGTTGAATTCGTTCGGTTGCTGTTGGATCAACTTTGTTGTCGTTAAGATTCTCATTATACTTTGATGCTAAAATTGGTTCCAAACTACCAGAATCCACCTTAACTCCAGCGGCTCTTAGTTTGATCATATCTGCCTCTAATTCTTCTATGATCTCAGACGCATAAGCAGAACATCCTGCAGATAGAATAACATAATCGGCACGAACAGCATATTTATTCTTAACTTCTTCTTCGTACCACATGCCTATGCTCTTCAGATCTTTCGTAGGTAATGTGAATATACTACAATCACCTGCGTCTGTGTCAGCATAAGAAACTCTAGACTCACAAGATAACAAAGCACCATCACACGCCAGGATGCCATAAGAAGAGTCCCCTGTTTTCTAAGTTCTCGTACCTCAACAGTAAACAACAGTCAGAAGATGTTAGAGCCCCCAAAAAAAAGAAAGGAAAAAAAAAAAAACTAAAAAAGTTGTCACACATTGTTCCCTATATAATGGTGTAAGCAGCACCGTAGTCCTGCTCTGCATTATTAATAGATTTTGTTGAAGCTCACGCGATAGGCAGAGTAAGATATTAAACTCAACTAGATAACAAAGCATTCTATTGGCTCAGTTTTCTTGTTTTTCTACAAGATTTTCGACCAGAGGAAATGAAGTAGCAGTTGGTGAATGAACAGGACAGTGTTCAAGATTTTGGACCACTGGAGTCATGGTTCTAAGCAGTATGAGTTCATTCATTTATTGACTACATCACATTGAAATGCACTGGAACAACACCAATATTCCACAAGCTTTTATGATGATCCCAGTGAAGATGTCAAAATTAAGGTAATTAGATTGATAGTAAATACAAAAAAAAAATATAAAAAAATGAGCAGTTTATGTGAGAATATCAAAATTGGGGTAATCCGATCTGAAAAAAATTGGTACCCGTAAATATAAAAATTGTTATTGAATTTTAGATTGACAAACCATGATTAAACTTGTGAAAATATCAAAATTAATGTAAATATAAAAATTAAAAAAATAATGACCAATCTCCATAGCCTCCTCCTCCTCTGCTAAATGATTTTTAGCATTAAGAGAGTAATTAGATTGATAATGAAAAATAAAATAAAAAACATATTCTAGACATGGACTAATCTCCATGGCCTCCTCCCCCTCCTCTAGATGATTTTTAGCAATCGTCATCTTTCTCAAATGAGAAATCGGACTAAAAATCATCTTAAACTTGTTTGTTTTCAAAAAGAAGATGGAAGACTTCAGTTTGTTTGAAAGACAGACGAGATCCATTCCATATCTATATATCTAGACCAGAAGAGAGAGAGAGAGAGAGAGAGAGGAGCAAGTGGAGAGAGAGACATTCTTTATATATCCTTTTATAGTAAAGACTAGGTATCACCCCGGCCTACGGCCGGGGCTCAACCTGTTCGAGTGTTTGGTGTTGTATCTTAAACTATTCAATATGAGTTCAAACTTTAAACTAAATTTTTTATGTTTGTAATCTTTGACAAATAAATAAAAACAAATAACTTAGTGTATAGGTAATATTGCAAATTATTAGAAAGAAAAATCAAGAAAAGAATGATTCAGGATTGCTTTCTGCCGTTGTTAAATATTAGGGATTTATCTTTGTTATAAACTATTGTTTATTTACTAAGATGCCCTTCGTGTATAAGTTTAGGGTTTATATATCTTGGACACCAAGTCTTTTATTTATATAAATAGAGGCATAATCTCTTGTATTATACATCTAATGAAAACTCTTCTTCTTTCTCCCTTTACTTTATGTCTTTTTCTCCTCTTTCTATATATTACAACACGTTATCACGCACGTTGCTCTACCAAAATCATCGAAAAATTATTGGAGAATACGGAGAGATTTCTTAACCTTTCGTATTAAGTTTATTTCACAAAGATGTGAAAGATTGTTCCATTAGTTAGTGTTTCACGTTTGATATGGGTACTAACAATATTTTAATCTTTTGTATATTCAGTTGGATCAAGATACTTGTTATCTCGAACAGTACGTGGTGAGCACGAGGACGATCATCAAAACGCAACATACAATGACTGACGTGTATGTTTATTTTTCTTAGATAATCGTACTGTTTTGTTTTATTTACTTGATTAATATTTTTTCTTTCTTTCTTTTAGTTAATGATAACTATTAACATTCGATGATGCTTTTCCTTTTCTACGAGAATCATGTTGTATTTTTCCGTGGAGAATTTTATTCTCTAAATCTATTTAAGGGACGATGGTGATTAACTTACCAAATAAGTTTGATTTTTCCTTTTATTTTTTTAATTTCCTTTACGGAGAAAGAAAGAAGAAAAAACAAAATCCATCAATAGATGGTTTATAGTTTTTATCCTTCTAAAAGAAACTATAATCACCAAAAATTAGTGTTATCGCAATATAAATACCTTTACGGTAACTAATCATGTGAATGATTGCAAAACCTACGGCCAATTAATTTTGGTATCTTCATCCATTCGATGAAGATCATGTGATTTAATTATAAATGGTTTCTATATATCTACAAGAAACCATCCTCAATACGGAATGGATTTTCCATATGCGATGACTAATGCGACGTATTTTTCCTTTTTGTCGATGCATTTTTGGTGTACCGTATAAACCCATCGTATTGGTTTTTCTCCATCATTTTTATAAGATGTGGGAAAATATATTGGCATATTCTCTAATTTTTTTTGCCAATAAGAAGTGAATTTTCCAACCAATAATGGATTTTTTCCCCCCAAAATCGATAACGACAATGATATCTTCATTTTTTTTTTAACAGATGCTAATTGAAATTGGTGTCTTTATAGATCCTAAAAGGATGAGATGTCGTTATCATGTTATTCACAGTTGCAAACACCGATGAAACTAAGAATTATTGCATTCCCTAAGGATATTGAGCAATCTTTATTTTATTGTTGCATCTTAATATTCTTCAAAATTCTAAATAGTTCCGCTTATAGTTGGAATTGGACATTAAAGATCAAAGGGTGCGCCCCCGGCTTGTTAGCCAATATTATTAGTCCTTGTAATGACTATATTGATCTTAATTCGATTTTCTTTTCATAAAGAATGTGTCTATAATTTCATTCTAAAGTGAATGATTATCTCGCCAGCCCTATAGGTCACGATTTTAGTTTTTTTCTTGGAGATTTGTTTGCATATTTTTAATGCTTTTGTTAATTATTTTTTTATTTTTTTATTCCAAAGTAATCCATGGTTGATGGTACATTTTTTATGTCGAAAGACATATTTCATGATAAGTATATGTCTCGAATTGATCGGATAATACTTAGCGAAATTTAAAGTTTTCGTTTATGAGATGAAAAATTCCACCATGATTAGGGGGAGAGATAAACTATCAAAAGCTTGTGTTAATTAACTTAAATGTTATATCAATTTCTCTTCCAACATGATCAAATCGAAAAAGGTTGTC
Source organism: Papaver bracteatum (assembly GCA_023529315.1). Lineage (NCBI taxonomy): Eukaryota > Viridiplantae > Streptophyta > Magnoliopsida > Ranunculales > Papaveraceae > Papaver > Papaver bracteatum. The sequence goes on along the minus strand of JAJJWX010004891.1, from coordinate 53,043 downwards.
ACTATCAATTGGTGTGAAATGTCTCGTTTTGCTTTTATATAATCTTTTGCCTCTTGGAAAGGAAAATCCAGTCACATCTATGAAATTCGTATCATTTTGTGTAAGAGGCTACATGTAGTGCTCCAATTGAGTCTGCCAAATTTTGATTCACATTCTCAATTATAATATCTTCTCACTTGAATATGAGGAGATAATAATGCCCGCGGGCGCTGGTACCATTAATTGATTGAATTTTTCAATATATGCATACACTTGAGAATTGTGTCGGCTTATAGTAAGCTAAATTATTGTCGAATATTCATTTATGGTAGCTACTAAAATAATAAAAGATGGTGGTTGTTAACCCCTCTGCATGGAAGTATCGACATATGTGATTGGTTGGCATATAATCCAAATTATGTTGGATTAATTTCTCGATTGATGCAATTTTGGATCCAAGCTTAACACCTTAAACATGCCAAGCCTATTAATTACAATATGGTGTAGTCATATTGCGTCTTTATATGAGAAATTTCTTCGTTGTACAAAATGAATTGAGGGTTCCATTTTTCTCTTACCCTAGGATTTATTCAATAAATGTTTTTGTTCTCCATGTATGATGCTTTTGGCGTGGTAGTCTTTGAAGGACTCATATAACATTCACACAAGAAATGTGGTAGGAGAACATATTAAATTTGTAATCCTTGGAGGATTCAAATTATATTTAGGCAGCCACCTTATTTGCTTATATAAGGTTTAACAATCCTTTATGTGTTTTTAGAAATTTGGTACAAGACCAAAAAAAATCAGGATTAATTAATTGTTTATGTCAACTTCATAGGTCTCTTGAAGAGTCCTTACAAACACCAAAATCCACGCTTTAGCCACATAAATTCTCTATCTATTTTTTCTTTCTTAAATCTGCAGTTGGAATTATGCTAGATTAAACTCTTCTTTAAGATAGACTAGAGTTATTATTTTAATGCTTATTTCTTGAAAAACTCATGTAGTTGAGTTAGCATCAATAAATATGTCAAAAGTTGTACGCTTTTCCCTTGGCTTCAGGTTTTATCCCATGTGGTTTTCCTGACAAGGTTTTAACGAGGCAACATCTCTAACGTTTAATATTATTTATTTATTTTTTAATGTTGATATTTGTGCTCTTTTTCCCATTGGGTTTTATTGGCAAGGTTTTAGTGAGGCAATTTAATTCGACATGATGGTCATCTAAGGGGGAGTTATATATATTTTGGTTGTTTAGTGGATGCCCACATTTGTTTAAACCAAATCAACTTAATCATCTTCTAATAATTTGGATTTCCTTCTAACAAATACGATTTTTGTTCACGTATGATAAGGTATTCATATCTTGACACTTTATTGAAGAAACCACATCAAGTATTTCTGCAAATCATCTCCAAGAAATCAGCAATCCAAGACACAAGTACTTGATGTATCTGAAAGAAGCATGAAGACTCGAGAACACTACCATTAGAAGATAAACACAAACGAAGACTTCATCAACTGGAAGATTCTCACGAACGAATTACTATATTCACCATTCAAGAAATTCGTTCACCGAAATTGGGAAGTCTCATCTCAAAGATTTGCAAGCCAATAATTTACAGAAGTACTCATCGGAGGAGCACCATCGCATAAGGTGCATTTTGTTGGACTTATTATGTTGTACTCTTTTTCCTTCATCAGGGTTTTTCCCACTGGGTTTTCCTTGTCAAGGTTTTAATGAGGAAACATATGCGTGTCCAACACTGTCTGAGTTTTTACATGCTTATGCAATTTCAGGTTTTTCTCTTTTGAGTTTTCCTGGTATGCTTGTAATGACTTAGGCACAATGGTCATCAGGGGAAGTGTTATAAACTATTGTTTATTTACTAAGATGACCTTCGTGTCTAAGTTTAGGGTTTACATATCTTGGACACCAAGTTTTCTATATATATAAATAGAGGCCTAATCTCTTGTATTATACATCTAATGAAAACTCTTCTTCTTTCTCCCTTTACTTTGTGTCTTTTTCTCCTCTTTCTCTATATTACAACATTCTGGACATTTTTTCTATTTTTTTAATCACATGCAAGGGAAACAGATATGTGCTTAAATTTTACTTCTTTTAAAGCCGTTGATGGAAGCAAGACACGTATGGTAAGAGATAGGTTTGTTCCTAAAGTACTGTATATGAAAACGGTCGCAATGTAGCGTAAGATCTCTACTTACAATATTCCTCCGTATCGAATTATCCGCTACCCCTTGCCCATTTTGTTTATTGAACTTTTTCTTACTATCTTTCCACTGACGAAATGAAACCCTTGATTCATATTTCCTTTGCAAAAATGAAGCAACATCTCGGTGGAAAAATCTTTGTTGCGACACCAAACCGTCTTACATTATTATTTCCTTATTTAGTTTTGTCTTAAACTTTCCTAGTTTGATTAGAACTCTTTATTTGCATTAATTGCTTATCAAGGAATGATTAGATATAAATACTAGCTCGAGTTATAGCAGGACTTCAAGATTATTTAATACAAATCAGTTTACAACTGAATTCTTTTCCTTAAACTCCCAAGAAGAGGTTGCTAACCCCAAAACAAAAGGGTTTTATCTAGGGTTCTTGTTCTCTTTTATGTGTTCTTAACTAGTGTTGGTCAAGGACCCTAACATCTGGTATCATAGCTAGGTTAGATCAAACCCTAAAATTACACAATACTTTTTTACGATGACATACACGGAAGATATTTATCTCTTGCAACAAGACATCAAAGGAGTTGCAACAAAACTTGATTCTCTTATCACTACAATTAATAACAACCATGTTCATGATGAAGAAGCTTGTGAAAGGAAACAAGCTGTTGAGAAACAATTAAGAGAAGAAGATCGTGTTTCCAAGAAAGACGATCTGTCTGAACATGCCACCACTTTGACAACAGAACTTTTCGCTGCTTTTTGTTCTACCTTACAAGATGTTTTTAGAGAATATCTTCACCAGATTCATCATCCTAATAAAGGTGATCAACCACCACCACCCCCACCTCCTCCTGGTGGTAATGAAACTCATATTAGAGTTGGATCCATCAACCTTAAGTTTCCAACCTTTGATGGTGATGATCCAGATGCCTGGATTTTTAGTGCAGATCAGTATTTCAATTTACATGTTGTTGCTGATAATTTGAAGATTGATATTGATTCTTCTCATCTTAAGGGTGATGCCAATACTTGGTATCGTTGGAAACGGACACAAGCACATGTGCATACTTGGATGGATTTTTTCTCTCTTGTTCGTGCTCGTTTTTCACCTACAAAGTTTGTTGATCCACGTATGGCCATTAGCATAATAAAAAAGAAAGGTACGGTTCGAGAAGACATACCAGATTTTGAATGTTTATTAAATTTTGTGTCTAACTTACCTGAAGATCACTTAGTCAACTATTTTATTCATTATTTGAAACCTGAAATTGGGTCTGTGGTTAAGTTACTTGAACCTCAAACCTTGACTGCGGATTTTACTAAGGCCATTAATCAAGAGGAAGTTTTGTTAGCTGATAAAAAACCTTATCGTCCTCCTCCTCTTCGAACTTCCTCTACTCCTTCACCACCTAAGTTTAAGAAAACTCCCCTACCTCCTGGAGCTAAGAGACTTACTTGGGAAGAACAAAAGGAAAAACGAGAAAATGGTCTTTGTTTCAACTGTGACCAGTTTTATACTCCTGGCCATTTGTGTTTAAAACCAAGATAATTAATCTTGGAGGGCGCTCCAGAAGAAGTTGAAGTGGTTGACTATACTACAACTAATGATACTACCCCATTGATTGACACTACAGCTGAGATTGAAGATGAAGATAATATTTCACTGCATTCTCTTGTGGGTTCTTCTTTCCCTAAAACCATGAGGATTAATGGTTTCTCTAAGGCACAACCTCTCACACTTTTGATTGACTTAGGAGAGACTCATAATTTCATTCATCCTGCATTGGCAAAAAAGTGTGGATATTCCCTTCAACCAGCAGACAATGCATTGTGTGTTACTATTGGTGATGGAGGTAAGTTGAACACTTTGGGTACTTGCTTCAATGTTCCCATCAGAATGCAAGATAACTCTTTTACTACTTATTTTCATGTTCTACCAATCAGTGGTTGTGATGCAGTATTAGGGGTACAATGGTTGAGAACATTGGGTCAAATTACTTGGGATTTTGACAGATTAATTATGAACTTCAAAATTAATGGTACATCCATACAATTATTGGAAAATAATTCTTCTTCTATCATGATCTTGGACAGTGTGCCCATGCAACGTCTACTTCACCGAGAATTTTAAGGGTATTTTTCTTCAACTATCTACAACAGATATTTCGGCAAATGCTACACCAGCCTCACCACTTGAAATTCAACATTTATTGTCTTAATTTGTTGATATTTTTCAACCTCCAACCTCACTTCCACCGGAGAGAATGCATGATCATAGAATACCACTATTACCCGGTTCAACTCCAGTTAATGTGCGTCCATATCGATACCCTCACTTTCAAAAGGATGAAATTGACAAGATTATAGCTTAACTAAGCCAAGATGGTTTCTTTCGTTCAAGTTCAAGTCCTTTTTCTTCTTCTATCTTAATGGTGTGCAAAAAATATGGTTCATGGCGCATGTGTGTGGATTATAGAGATTTAAACAAGATTACCATAAAGGATCGATTTCCAATTCCCATGGTAGATGAACTACATGGTGCTATCATCTTTTCAAAGCTTGATCTGCATTCTGGGTATTATCAGATTCGCCTTTACAAACCTGATATTCATAAAACTACATTTAGAACTCATGATGGCCATTATGAATTTCTGGTTATGCCATTTGGGTTATCAAAAGCACCAGCCACATTCCAAAGTCTCATGAATCAAATTTTTAGGCCATATCTGCGAAAATTTGTTCTTGTTTTCTTCGACGACATATTGATTTACAGCAAAAGTGTGAAGGAGCATTTGGAACACTTGCGCATTGTATTTGAAGTTTTGCGTTAGAACCAATTGTCTGTCAAAGAATCTAAGTGCACTTTTGCACAACCCTCAGTTGGGTATCTGGGACATGTTATTTCTGCTGATGGAGTTACTGTGGAGACTGATAAAATTCAAAGTATCCTTGATTGGCCAATTCCAAACAAGGTTAAAATCTTGAGAGGTTTTCTTGGATTGGCAGGATACTATAGGAAATTTCTAAAAGATTTCAGTAAAATCATTCTTCTTTTAACTAAGTTGCTTAAGAAGGATTCCTTTGGCTGGAATGAAGAAGCTACTAAGGCTTTTCGCACACTCCAACAAGCACTCACTACCACTCCAGTTTTGATGTTACCAGATTTATCCAAAGAGTTTTGTTTGGAGTGTGATGCATCTAGGTTGGGTTTAGGAGCTGTTTTAATGCAGACTGGCAAGCCAATTGCTTATTATAGTAAAGGATTATCAGGTAAGAATTTGAACTTATCAATTTATGACAAAGAGATGCTTGCTATCGTCTCTGCAGTGCAAAAGTGGATATCATATTTGTTGGGAAGACATTTTAAGATAGTTACAGATCATCATAGTTTAAAATATTTCCTGGATCAACTTATTTCTTCATTAGAACAACAAAAATGGTTATCCAAGTTGCTTGGCTACGATTATGAGATTATTTTCAGAAGAGGAAAAGAGAATGTTGTTGCAGATGCTTTATCTAGAATTACAAATCTACAGTTTTCTGCTGTCTCTACTCCTATTTTTTCTGGGATCACTGATATTATTCAAGAGAGTAACAATGATGAAGAATTTCGTACATTGATCATTTTATTGCGTGAAAATCCTGATTCTAGGACGCATTATTCATATATTGACAGTATACTGCGTTACAAGGAAAGAATTTTGGTATCTTCTTCATCTGTGTGGTGCAATAAACTTTTGCATGAGTTTCACTCTACACCCTTGGGAGGTCATTCTAGTTATTTTCGGACTCTGAAGAGCATTCAGCAAAATTTCCATTGGAAAGGATTAAAGCACTCGGTTAAGGAGTTTATTTCACATTGTGATGTTTGTCAGAAGAGTAAAACCGAAGTTATAGCTCCTCCAGGCTTGTTACATCCTTTTCCTATACCTTCAGATATATGGTTGGACATTTCCATGGATTTTATAGATGGATTTACTCAATCATATAGAAAGACTTCTATTTTAGTTGTTGTTGATCGACTCTCTAAATATGCACACTTTATTGCATTAGTGCATCCATATACAGCTGCCTCTATTGTTGATATCTTTGTTCAAGATATTTTCAGATTACATGGTATGCCAAATACTATAATCATTGACCGTTATTCGATCTTCATGAGTCAATTTTGGGAAGCATTCTTTACTTTAGAAAACACTCAACTCTGCCGCAGCTCCACTTATCATCCAGAAATAGATGGTCAAACCGAGGTAACAAATCGAACTCTTGAATGTTATTTACGCTATTTTTCTTGTATTTAACCTTCGGAATGGAGTAAGTGGCTGCCTTGGGATGAATGGTGGTATAATACCAGCCATAACTCTGCCATTAACATGTCACCATATGAACCTGTGTATAGTCGAGCTCCACCAACTGTTTCCAATTATCTACCTTGAAGTACTGCTGTCAATGTTGTTGATCTTAATTTAAGAGCCAGAGACCACACACTTAAGCTACTTAAATTTCATCTCCAAGCTGCTCAAACACGTATGAAGACTTATGATGATAGTCGCCGAACTGAGCGAAGTTTTCAAGTTAATGATTAGGTTTTTCTTCGTTTGCAACCTTATAGACAGTCGTATGTATCAAATAAAATGTATTCTAAGCTCTCTCCTCGATTTTATAGACCCTTTAAAGTGATTGAAAAAATAAGAGCAGTTGCATATAAGTTGGAATTGCCTCCTGAGAGCCGTATTCATCCAGTTTTTCACTTTTCTCAATTGAAACTAAAACTTGGTGCTTCTTTGGTCACTGAAACTGTCTTACCTACTGTGGTTGATTATGAGAAGTGGGAACCTGAAACTATTCTAGAAAGTAAAATGTTCAAAAAAGATCACCGTGCTGGTACTAAATGGCTTACACAGTGGAAGGATCATTCACCAGAGGAAGCTACATGGGAAGATGCAGATGATATTCTTTTGCGATTTCCAAATATTGAGGCTTGAGGACAAGCCATTTTTCAAGGAGGGTGGGATGTTGCGACACCAAACCGTCTTACATTATTATTTCCTTATTTAGTTTTGTCTTAAACTTTCATAGTTTGATTAGAACTCTTTATTTGCATTACTTGCTTATCAAGCAATGATTAGCTATAAATACTAGCTTGAGTTGTAACAGAACTTCAATCTTATTTAATACAAATCAGTTTACAACTGAATTATTTTCCTTAAACTCCCATGCAGAGGTTGCTAACCCCAAAACAAAAGGGTTTTATCTAGGGTTCTTGTTCTCTTTTATGTGTTCTAAACTAGTATTGGTCAAGGACCCTAACAATCTTCCAAAACTCATCAATCTAAAATTCACATGAAACTCCTAAACCACATCGTTCTAAGGTGTTGAGATCGATTATTTTTTTTCTTTCGGAGGTGTGGGGATTGATTATTTTTTTTGGGATCTCAAATTGGTCGACATCCATTGAAAATTGTGGTATTGAATGTCAACATAACCATCTTTTAGGTCAATTTCCAGGTAAATTTTTTGAAACCCTAGAAAGAACTTTGGCTGCCCTTATGGTTTTATTCCCAATTTAATTATTTTCATTTGCTTAATTTTTATATATACCTAAGATGTGGTTAGACATAGGTACTGTGAACTATTTGATTGGTGGTCGAATTGTTCAATAAATCAGTTTAATTTGCTGCAGTACAGAAGTAAGCATTCATGTTTATATTGATGGAATAACTAATTTCATATTCACTTGATATTAGTTCTCAATTTCCATATGCATGACCCAAAAAATATACAAATTTTTTTTTCCTGGGATGAGTAGTATCCTGCAATTACAAATAATGTGAGATCTAAGGCAATCATAAATGTCAACATAAACATTATCTTTGTAATTTTTATTTTTCCTACCTATAAAGGTTGTATGTGCACATTTAATTTCGTCTCTTTTTGTTTGTTCCCCTGGATTTGTATTGCTCCATTCAATCACTTGGTTAGATTGATAAATAGAAATATATAAGTGGTTTTACTATACCATGAGTCTCCAACTTTTCTTGCCATTTGTCATCCGTATGTCTTTATCTATTTTTGTGTATGATACTCTAGGACGCACAATTTTCTTGTTTGTTTCTCATTTCACATTTTTTTCCAACCTGTCTTGCCTTTTGTGGTTGGTAATTAGCGAATTTAAGAGAAAACACTTTCTTTTGAATCCATAAAGCTAATGCTAAAAAGTTCATGTTTGAATCCCAAGATGAGCGCGATTTTTTTTGTGTATTTTATGTTACCAATCTTATGTTATCACTAATGAAAATGAGTTGTGTTTACCCGTCGATGTGGTATGCTTATGTTTGAGGCCAAGCAGATTCATTGATTTGATGTATACTTTTTTTTTTGTAAATGTATTGTGTTTATGCCTGCAGTAATCTTCTATAGACGACTGCAAAAAGGTATTGTCTGGGAACATCTCCCTAACATCAAAGATATCCATTGGCTCAAGTTTACGGACACACCAAATGTAAGTAGCATGGGACAGTGTTTAGAATGGGTTTTATTTGTTTTTTATTGTCGTACTACCTTTATTGATCTAACTGTAACATATAACTATCAACAGTTTGCTTGCTGATGTTTTCTTACATATTTCATCGGCTATGTTGCTTAGAGATGTAATGGTGATAAAGTTGGTGAATTTAAGTAATAATGAATTGTAAACTTGTTGTATTTTAAATTTATGTTTAGAAATGCACTCTAATGAATCATGACGCAGACAAAAAGGCTTCAACATTCAATTTGCTTAAGTTAATGTCTAGTGTGTTTCGAAGAGTTTTATGAGAAACACAAACCATAGATGATTAATGTAGATTGTAAGCTGAAGTATCTATTTCATTCAACAAATGTTGATTTTTTATTAGTGAAGTGTTCTGTGCCATCCATCCTTTTTTTATTGTTCTTTGTCTGATACTTATGTTGAAGGTCTAGGAGAATTTAGTTAATTATTATCATGATTCGATCTTGAAAAGCCTAATTGTTTGAGTTGCTTTGTAACATGCTGAAGGTCTTACAGTGGAGTTGAACATCGCATTTTGATATGATTTGGTAGAACAATTATGCGGAATTATTCCCAAGAATCTTTCAGTAAAATAAAAGGAAAGGTACTGCATTCATCATACCAATCATCTTAATTAAAATGGACACATGTGCAACTAACTTATTTGTCTCCAAGTTTTTATTATAAGACTGCTTATTACAGATCTAAATTATTATTATAGGAAGAAAGAGAACTGCTATTTTGTTTTGTTTTGTTTTTTTGTCGGGCGGTGCAAAGGTTTCCAAGCTATTTGAGAACCTTAACAATTGGCAAGAGGAGTCTCTAATTCAGGTATTGTTAAGACCTTTGGTTTATGGTCTCTTCAAACTATTAGTTTACGCAAAATCGTACTTTGGTGAGACAATAGATTTTTATTTTTTGGATCATCTTCAAGAACGATATAATATATACATATATATATATATATATATATATGAGAACTTATGGGTAGACCACGTTAGTTGCCTCATGCCATAACTGATTAAAAAGCAAACATGAACGTATAAAAATTTAAATGTTAAATCAAATAAAAAAATTGTATAATTTATAGTAGGACTTATGGATAGACAATGTTAGTTGTCTCAAGTTTCTCAGTATCATCTTCCAGCATTACTGTTATTCTATTGGATGCGGTGCATCTTGACAAAGCCGCGTAAAGTTAGTCATGGATGAACACTGGAGTTTATAAATATATCCCAACATACTTTACAGACTGCCCTTGGGATTTATTAATTGTCATTGCATAAGCTACTCGAACGGGAAAATGACGCCTCGACATGTTTATATTTAATTACGAGACTGATGGTTGAAATGATATTCTTGGTAACAATATTGTGTCCCCTGCTTTGTTTTCGGTTAGAATCTTCGCTTCAATTACATGTTTACAACACTTAGTAACCAATAATCGTGTACCGTTACAAAGACCCTCTGATGGAGACAGATTTCTCATTAGAATAATTGGACAACTAATTTTCAGATTTAATTTGAATAGAGGCATCCCTGGTGGATTCAAATTCTGTAGAAATTCACTGTTGTAATGTGGTATTTTTCCGCTCTCATCTGCATTCAATTTATCCGCAGCTAAATAAGTGAATGTTTCTCCATCCAAGATGTTCAAATCTTCCATGTTAATATCATTCACATCATCATTATGTGTTGATAAAATGATCCTATCGGTTAACTCTTCCAGTGATACCTGGTCAGGTGTCCCTAAAGAAGGATACAATTTGCATATCATCTCATTCACATCTTTGCATCTATTCACCGATGATGGGAGTTCAATTTTTTCTTCTGGTTTTGACCCGACCTACATCATATTTGTAAAAAATATATAAGTAAAATGTCAATCTTAAATTTTGTCATTGATTTTAAATCCAATATCAAAGAATATTACCTCGAGTAAGAATTCTGCGAAAGCTATGTTTTCTGGATCACATTGATCAAGGCGCATATTCTTCGTAAGTGTGAGAACTGTTATGTTATTCTAGATAACATAACTTCTAATTCATGCTCCTAATGCATCTGCACGACCTCCATTTGGTATAACTGGCAAAGTTTGACGGAAGTATCCCCCCATAACAATGGTAATACCTCCAAAACGTAATTCATTTTCACATGTATCTCGAAGTAATTTACTAACTGATTCTACACAGAATCTATGATGCATTGGTACTTCAACCCATATAATCAGCTTTACTTCTTTAAGAAGTGCAGCTTCTTTACCCTATTTAAGAATTGGGCATACACTGCTTTCATTGATCTCTATTGGAATTATGAACGTTGAATGTGCAGTTCTACCCCCGTCCAAAAGTAGTGAAGCAATACCTAATGATTAAGCGATTATAAGTCGAGAAATTTTAATTCCCATATGTAAAAGTATAAATTTGCGTGAGTTATCTGTTAAAATTTAGTGGATAGAACAATAAGTTCATTCTTGGATTATCATAGGAAATTTAGAATTTGTCTAAGCAGGATCTCTGCTGATAATTTTTTAGCTTCTTGTAACTTGTTTTTCATTCTTCGTAACATTATTATATTTTGTGTGCATCAGGGAATCATGGTCTTTGAGATGGAGGAGGCGAACTATTAGGTTGTCAGGTATGTTCATAAACCAATTTTCAAATACTATTGACTATATCTAGTCAACATCAAGAATAAGGACATATGTAACACAATTTTCATTGGAAAAAAAAACTCCTAAGGATCTGGTAGTTTTCTAAATTTAAGAGGTTTAAGGAGACACCTACATGATCAAATCTAATTCGGGTGTTGAAAATTAAGTCTGAGCCTTGGTTTAGTTCTAATGTTTTTATTGAAATTTTGCTTTTTGAATCATCGGTTCATAGTTATGTGTATCAAATAGGTTAGATGCAACACCTACAGAATGAAATATAAGTCTTGGTTTAGTTTCTAAGGTTTTTATTTTGACATTTATTGTGGTAAAGTAAGTTGCAAAGTTTAAAGAAATTAGGTAATACCTGATGATGCAACAGTCAAGACTATGTCACCTTTGAGTCGGAAACTTGCATCTACTTTATTATATAGGAATGTTTTCCTTATTCCTGCACTTCCATTTAGAAAAAACGTACGACCATCCCTTTGCTGGACAGACTCCATTATGTCATTATACACCGATAACTATTCTCGGTTCAAGTTTGCAATATTTTTTCGAAGTTCTGGTTGTTGTATAGAAAGTTCCAGTTGCTTATGCTCATGTATCAACATTTTTCCAACTACCTTACCCCAACTTCCTTTTGGTAATGGCATGCTAGAATATTTTTTCAGTTTCTTACCGCCTTTACGCAGTAATTTATCCAAGAGATACAATCCATAATCCAAAGTCTGTTCATCTGTCGGATTTCGGATTTTGAATGCCGAACATTGTTTGCAATCTATGAGGGAGATCGATCATCACACATTTTCAAACCAAACTTGGCCCACAAAAGTTCTGGTTCTGTTGGGTTACAATCAGATAAGACGATTTTGAATAGTTTTCTTAATTTACTTCTTGTATGGATATCCACGGACTCTTCAAAAAGCGCCAGCCATTCCCCGTCATGTTCTAGTAATCCAAGTTCTGTGCAAGCTTTCTTAAACTTATGACATAATTCACAATTCACTATTCTCAGACTCTCGAATGATTCTGCACCCGCAACAACAGTTAGCAACAATCTAAGGTAATATAATTCTCCGACATTGTGAGATACAAAGTACATTCTAGTAATCGAGAAACCACGTTTTCTAATTTTCCACTTTTTACCAGACCAAACAAAGTGATGTGGAAACTCTTGATATGTGTATGCTTGCGATGTTGGATTTTCAACATAACATTCAAAATAAGCCATTAACGTTGACTTATAGTTCTCATCTTTATCCGTAACACCTTCTATGGTTCCCTATGATTCATAGACTATTCTTTGCATCCCTGGAAAATGGATTTCCAATCTTACGACATTTGGTTCTTCTCTATGCATTGAAAGACCAAATAAACGCCATGCACCTTCAGGCGGTCCAATATACCTTGCATCAATATACATCTACACCTCATCTTTTTCTCCAACAACAACTGTTGTTTTGTCATACCCTTTGTAGATGTACTTGTTTATGTATTTGACTGCTCTTACTCCAACACATACTTCCACGTTTATATGGCAATTAAACATTCTTGATAAGTGCGTGTTGTAAGGTACAACATCTTTGTTATAAGCCTTTCGTCCATTGCAAATGATAACTTCTCTTGCATCATCTCTCCGACGATAGACTGGGTAGACCCCACTATCTAAACACGTAGTATTATTGTACTTCTTAGGGTAATTTTTAGTACATTTTCCCTTTTTCATGCAAGGAGACTCTGGATTTCTATCACCACATGGTCCATGAACCATGCACTTTCTTATTGTATCAAAGAGAATTGGATCTTCATTCTCATTTGGGAATTCATATGATACATATTTATCAACCTGTTCAACTGTACGTATTTTCTATGATTTTTCTAAAAATATCAGCAGATGCGTATGTGGTAGTCCTCGTTTCTAGAATTCTATGGTGTGTACATGGGCTACAACTTTCCCAAACACGTTATTTTTAGTTATCTCATCCATAAGCGCCCTCCTTTTCAATTCGAAAACTCGTGCCACTAAATCAGGAAGATCACAGGCATGTTGGAGTCCTAGAAGCGCATCTTGAATTTCTGGCCATTTCGGATTTGCGGTCATTGTTAGAAAAATATAAGGGTGATGGTTAAAACGTGTAATTTCCATCGAATCCTGATAAATTTTGTACATATTCCTTGGGCTCCTGATATGTGATGATGGTAAAACGCATGGTGTACCTCCTTTATTAGGCATTAACCCTTCTTTTTTCATTTTTATTATGGAACCATAATGATCTGCACGTAATTTTCCTTGGTGAAATCTCACATAATCCAACCGGTTTTGTTCTATCGAAGCCCATGCATCCACTAAGAATTCCTGGAAAAGTCGGTAACTGAAAAATTGCGTATGAGATATTCTTGTATATGTATATTTTTTCCCACCAGCGTCCCATTGTGAAAGATCAATGCTCCAACCTAGCTCTCCATAAGGGAACAACAAAACATAATGTAAAGGTAGGTAAGAAGGGTGGCATTCATCGATTCTCGTTAAGCCGTTTCCATATTTTAGGTGCAACAGAATATCTCGAGTTGTTGTCACATCCCCTGGATTTTCAGGAACGATGATAGATACTTCTTCTACTGCCGGCAAATTATAACGGCGCTGATATGAGTTTTCATTAAAATGGAGAGATACTTTAACTGTTTTGTCAGATGAAGCCTGCCTATCTTTCAAGATATCATGTGCCTGACGATACAGAGGAATGAATCTGTTATGTTTTAATAGAGTATCTTGGATTATACCTAGTATTTCTCTATCCATATCCTTATTTCTATTTTCATGTATCGACAATGCATGAGCTGGATCATACAAAAATAGTTGAGAGTAAATAGCATCGCCTATTTCTTTTGGCATCAGAGATCCAATGTAATGTCACAATTCACCATGTATTGAGAATCAGGGTGGACCACTTCCATTGGATGCCCTTGTGTCATATTTTCATCCAAGACTTGTAAATGCATTAGCAGCGTTGTAGTTTCTGATAGCTTGTCGAAACCGTCTTGAACGATGGCTAAATCCTTCGAACAATTCCATTAATTCCGGAGGAGGTTCACGTAATGGTGGTAACTGAATTTTTCCTTTGTGACAACATGTTCCGAATTCAGGAATCTTAAATGATGAATCAGATAATTTCTCATCAATCCAATGAAATGGACCAAAAAAAGGACATGGGACGTCCATTTTTCCAAGATAGTTTCTTCCATCCTCATTAACAGTTGAACGCGCTTTCCTTCCGGCTTTACATTTATTTCCAACTGTTGTACGTAGATCACTGAACTATATAGGTAATTCGTTGTTTTCATCGTCAACATTGTCATCTGAAGAATAGTAATGATCAGTATACTCATCAGATGAGACGTCTAGAACTGGAACAGACCTGTTGAAAAATAAAGGTCAAAACACGTCATTAGATGAATACCCAGAAAGAGTAGATATAAGTAATTTAAAATTATAGTATATTACATCTCGTTTTCATTTGCGGCGGCTGATGCACTTATTGGACTTCTTTGCATATTTCTCTCCTCTCCTAGAGTATTCACCTGCAATTAATAGATAAGCAACATACGTAATCATGGTGACATTATGTTTAACCATTGTGAGTATGTACTTAATGTCATTGCAGCAAGTTTCGAGATTGGATACATGAAGAATTCACTGGGAAATCACAATTATCAAAGTGACCATTTAAGTTTAATAGGATTTCATGTACATTGTCGCCTAACGATCAGAATTTCTAGTATTTCTTAGATCTATCTTTCTAATGTAATGTTTTTATCGTGGAATAAGTAAGGCGCAAAATCTGAACTATTGTTGAAACTCAGTAGTATTGTCTCTCACTAAATTCTAGAGTTTGAATTTGAAATTTTTATCAATATGCCACCAACTCTTACTTACCTGATCATCACACGCAACATCAAATTATGGATTCGTTAGCTCTATGTTTTGCATAGGGGTCAGAACAGTTTTTCGTTTCTTTTGGGACCGAGTATCCTGCAATTACCAAAAACATGTCTTTTAATAAAACCATCAACATAGAATCTGTAGCAATCCAAATGAAGTCATTCATTATATCAGGTTTAATTTTATTTATTTTCTTTCCTGCAGTTTTATTCGTTTGCCCCTTTTTTTTGTAACTGCCGTTCAGTTGGAATTGTAGCATGTTTTATCCGATCACCTTGCACATTGGCATTAGCATTATCTTTGTTTCTCTCTTTCCTGACGTTCTTTTTCCTATTTCTCTTTTTGCCGACTTTCTTTTTCTTGTTTATCTCTTTCCCGACGTGCTTTTTAGGCCAACGATGATGCCTGTTAAACATATTCATTAAATTCTATGAAGCCTAACTGATGTTTGTTTTCAGAAAAATGTATTATTGTCATCAGGAATTCCAACTTTACCATTGATGGCTCTTTTCTTGGTTTAGTTACCTTGTGCTCCAATTCTCTGGTTCTACGTTTTATCTGGGACAATCGCATCCTTTCCTGTCAGTTCGCCAATACATGAGATATTTTTACCTTTTTGATAATACGGTAGTATGGATGATAATATGATAGTACTGTCAATTTATTTGATGTTAATAAAGTATTACTCTAGACCTTTCAATGGCGAATTTATTACGCTCCACATGAATGTTTGATTCTTCGGTTAACTGTCAATTTCAAAATATACTGAATTAGTTCATAACTGTAATTATCATATCATATTAGTATTATATTATAATTAATTTTTGTTAACCTACTTGAAGATCTTGTAATTCTTTTGTTTCTCTTTGCAGGCGATCTTGTAGTTCTTTTGTTTCTCTTTCCTGACTTTTTTTTTTCTTCTCTCTCTCTTTGTCTACGTGCTCTCTGTGCCAAGGATGACACCTGTTTAAGAGATTTCCAAAACAGAATCACACATCAATAAATTTTGGATTTTCATAACATGGATTATTGCAATCATGTGACTATATATATATATATTTTACCATTGATTTCTCCTTCTTTGGACGTTCTCTATTATGAGAATGAAGTTCCATGGTTATCTGCTGGGCGTCCAGTGGAGATAAATTTGGAGGTGGCCTGTAAAACAAAAAAATAATGTAAGGTATGATAATCTGTAATGACAATTGAATGCGTATTGATGAAAGACAATCGGTATTGTGGAATATTTCGTGTTAGAAACGACCAATGCAACAAAGATCGTAATCTGTAGAAGCACTTACCTCATTGAAACCTAAAAAGAAGTTAGTGAAGGCTTCACAAATCTGAACCATATATTTAAATAATAAATTTTAGCCTTCCAAATATAGGTAGGTTTCCAGAAAAAAGAAGAGGGGATTGTCGTGAATGATTAAACTAAAACACGGCGAGGACATAAATATTATGAATAGATGCTCAGATATGTCTCTCACGGAAACCTTAGATCAGTTAATCACTGCCGCCGGATGGTCTAAATCAAGGGTCGGATTTGTCCAAAGACAGACACCCTTCTTCTTTAGCTCATAATTTGTAGAAGCACTTACCTCATTGAAACCTAAAAATAAGTTAGCGAAGGCTTCACAAATATGAACCATATATTTAAATAATAAATTTTAGCCTTCCAAATATAGGTAGGTTTCCAGAAAAAAGAAGAGGGGATTGCCGCGAATGATTAAACTAAAACACGACGGGGACATAAATATTATGAATGGACGCTCAGATTTGTCTCTCACGGAAACCTCAGATCAGTTAATCACAGTCGCCGGATGGTCTAAATCAAGGTTCGGATCTGTCCAAAGACAAACACCCTTCTTCCTTAGCTCGTAATCTGTAGAAGCACTTACCTCATTGAAACCTAAAAAGAAGTTAGCGAAGGATTCACAAATATGAAGCATATATTTAAATAATAAATTTTAGCCTTCCAAATATAGGTACGTTTCCAGGAAAAAAAAGAGGGGATTGCCACGAATGATTAAACTAAAACACGGCGGGGACATAAATATTATGAATGGACGCTCAGATCTGTCTCTCACGAAAACCTCAGATCAGTCAATCACAGTCGCCGGATGGTCTAAATCAAGGGTCGGATCTGTCCAAAGACAGACACCCTTCTTCCTTATACTATAGATTAGGGTTTTCGGTGCACTAATGACGTGTCACACGTTAACACCGTGGGGTGCCATGCGTCCCGTTAAGACCTTGGGGTGCCATGCGTAATTAGAGGCCCTTTTAAATACGAGATATAATATAGAGTCCATGAGTTACAACACTAAAGGTGTCACTATCCATGCCAAGGTTTTTAAAGCATTAATCGAAATGTAACTCGTTTTTTCATTTCTAAGAAGCGAAGCGTATGTTGAAACGTGAAACGTAGATTCATGGTTGATGTTTGAAGCGGATGTTTTCTTATAAATAACATTAATTGTTAGTAATTATTATAAACTCTATAGGAAGATATTATATTATTTATATAAACTTAATATAAGTCCCAAAGTCATCAAAAACTAAAAGCAAATCTCACAAATATTACCTATTTCATGAAAAGGTACACTCATAGTCGGATTCGCCCAAAACTTAACAACCATGTGTGAATCCAACTCAGTCCAACTCACCCACTAACCCGTTCCAGTTCCTACCTAATCTACCCTTCCCTAGTCAGTTAGTTACAGTAGTTGGGATAGGTTACTCCGTTAGACCTTCTGCTTTTTCAACATTTCCTCTTGTGCACTACTTGTCCTGCTAACTACTACTACTATTGCTCTGAAATCTTTTTGGGGCTCTGAGTATATGTGAGTTGTACGTTAGCAAATCATTCCCAGGTACCCATTTATTCGTTTATGTTCATTTATATATTCTTTTTATATTTATCTTTGTTTTAATCTAGCAAAATAGTCACTATTGAGAGTTAATATGTAAGAGATGTATTATACTTTGTATCGTATTTTGAAGTTGTTACTTGTAATACCCGGTATTTTTATGTACGGTTTTGGACCGAATTTTACTGATTAATTAGCTAACCTTGTGATTTGGGATTTTGTTGAGTCGTTTTGTTTGCCTTGGCCTAATAGGTTATGCACTTGAACTTAGATATCTAGAAGACATTCTTTTATCACTTAGTAAAAGGTTAGGGTGAAAATATAATCACCTAATTATTGTTAGATGAATTAATGAATTTGAGGAAAATGGAAAGATAAATAAAATAATTAAAAATAAAAAAAAAAAGCTATAAAGAAGAGAGAAAGAGAAGGAGAAGGAGGTGAAGCTAGGTTTTTAAAGAAGAATTCTATGGAAAACTTAGAGGTGATTATAGCTAATAAAAGGTAAAATGTTTAATCCCTTTCTCTTTGTGTTTTTCCTTGTTATACTTTGATTTCAATTTTGTTTATTCTTATATCATTAGGGTTCTGAAATTTGTATATTTAATTTGATGCATATTATTGATGATCCGATTTCTACTATAGGTAAATAACATAATTGGGTATCACTAGTTAAATTTTGAGAGTATTAAAACATATATTCACCGTTGAAACTTTGTTTCAATTTGAGTGATAGTTTATGAATTTCTGGACAGTTTTGCCTTGATGTAATTTTGATGTTCTTACGAAGTCTTAATGATATTAAAATGATTTGTGGTCTTAATAAAAGTTGTATATAAGCATCTTATCTTTCAGTGTGCTTTGGAATGGGTCAATTTCAGATTTTTATGAATTTATCGTGAATTGTTTGGTAATGACATGTAATCTGCCCAGTTTTTGGGATATCATTATAAAACAAATATCTTTTGTTTGAACCGTTGGTTTAGAGTGAATTTTGGATATGTTATATAATAATGTGTCAAGTAAGTTACTGTGATATTTGAAAACAATCGGATAAAGTTATCACTATGAAAACTATAATATAATATTCTGTAGTTAATGTATTTGCTTAAATGCTTAAAATAAATTCAGGTTGTTAAGCCATGGCTGCTTGTGTTGTTTGTAAAAATGATTTCAAAAATTGAAATGAGTTCATGTTTTACCGTTAGATTAAATATGAATTCATGCTAACGACGGGTAATGATCCCCGAGAGTTAAATGGGTAATGATCCCCATGGGAACTTGTGTTTCCTGACCATCGATGACGGTTGTCCGTGCCGGTAAATGATAGGTAGTGTACGAACCAAAGTTTTCGTATTGTGAATAAAACGGGTAATGATCCCCGAGAGTAAATGGGTATGATCCCCATATGAACTTTGGTTCCTGACCATCGATGGAGGTGTCGGTGCCGATAAACGATAGGTGGGTGTACGAACCAAGGTCGTGAACTCATGGTTTGAGGTGACTTATAAATATGTGAATAATGTGTTAGGAATATAAATTAAATGAGTTGTTGGAAACATAATCTTTGTTATGAACTCATTTGTGAAATTAAAATGGATGAATCGTTGTTGTGAATTGATGAGTTGAATCCTAAATGGATGATTTGATAAATGATTTGTTGATAATAATATAAATGTTGTGATCTCATGGCTTGTAGGTGACAATATTAATTTGTGAATCATGTGTTGAAATCTCTATTGAATGATTAGTGGAAACCTTATTGGTTTTATGAACTCAAGCATTGAAATACGAATTGACGTATTTGTAGGAAATATTAATAGTGTTATGAATTCGTGTGTGAAATATAATTGGATGAATTGTTGAAAATAGTATTGGTGATATGAACTTATATCTTGAAATCTTATATTAGATAAATTATTGACAGTAATATTGACATTGTGAACTCATGATTGGAAAAATGAATTAGATGATTTAGTGATTTGTGAGGTAATATTGTTGGTTGAATATATTCGTTGAAGTTGGACTATATTTCTTATCGTATCTTATTCCTTGATAAAATGATTATGTTTGTGCATCTTAGAGAATAGGGGTGCATTCTATTGATTTGTCATCTCACCCCAATTGACATCCTTGCAGATTTATCAGAGTGGCGCAGTGAAAGCGAGTAGCTTAGTGATTTCATTGTGTCCTTATAATTGCTTAACGTGTAATTTGATATCATTGTTTGTTGGACATATATTAAAGATGTTTAAAAAGTGATTTTTTTTTTTTAATTCTATTGTTATTGGTTAACAATAATATATACATAAGTCTCTTTTTGACCCGTAACGCTTCGAGTTCGGATCTCCATATGGGTTTGACCTTGGTCCGGAACTCGGGGTGTTACAAGTTGGTAACAGAGCTCAAGGCTTTAGATCTTGAATGGGAGCATAAATAGATTGTTTCATATGTTGATATGCATGCTTGTCTGAATTGAGTGTTTTATTACGTGTTTCATCTAACTATTTGTATAATGGCTTTGTAAAATTCATGTGAATTGTCACTTGTGTGCTGGATTACATTGTTGTGTAGTTTATTATGCTAATTATATTATGTGATTCTAGGTTATACATGTTTTCCAATTTTAGTGACGAAATTTCTTTTAAGGGTAGTAGAATGTAATACCCGGTATTTTTATGTACGGTTTTGGGCCGAATTTTACCGATTAATTAGCCAACCTTGTGATTTGGGCTTTTGTTGAGTCGTTTTGTTTTCCTTGGCCTAATACGTTATGCACTTGAACTTAGATATCTAGAAGACATTTTTTTATCACTTAGTAAAAGGTTAGGGTGAAAATATAATCACCTAATTATTGTTAGATGAATTAATGAATTTGAGGAAAATGGAAAGATAAATAAAATAATTAAAAAAAAAAAAAAGCTAGAAAGAAGAGAGAAAGAGAAGGATAAGGAGGTGAAGCAAGGTTTTTAAAGAAGAATTCTATGGAAAACTTAGAGGTGATTATAGCTAATAAAAGGTAAAATGTTTAATCCCTTTCTCTTTGTGTTTTTCCTTGTTATACTTTGATTTCAATTTTGTTTATTCTTATATCATTAGGGTTCTGAAATTTGTATATTTAATTTGATGCATATTATTGATGATCCGATTTCTACTATAGGTATATAACATAATTGGGTATCACTAGTTAAATTTTGAGAGTATTAAAACATATATTCACCGTTGAAACTTTGTTTCAATTTGAGTGATAGTTTCTGAATTTCTGGACAGTTTTGCCTTGATGTAATTTTGATGTTCTTACGAAGTCTTAATGATATTAAAATGATTTGTGGTCTTAATAAAAGTTGTATATAAGCATCTTATCTTTCAGTGTGCTTTGGAATGGGTCAATTTCAGATTGTTATGAATTTATCGTGAATTGTTTGGTAATGACATGTAATCTGCCCAGTTTTTGGGATATCATTATAAAACAAATATCTTTTGTTTGAACCGTTGGTTTAGAGTGAATTTTGGATATGTTATATAATAATGTGTCAAGTAAGTTACTGTGATATTTGAAAACAATCGGATAAAGTTATCACTATGAAAACTATAATATAATATTCTGTAGTTAATGTATTTGCTTAAATGCTTAAAATAAATTCAGGTTGTTAAGCCATGGCTGTTTGTGTTGTTTGTAAAAATGATTTCAAAAATTGAAATGAGTTCATGTTTTACCGTTAGATTAAATATGAATTCATGCTAAAGACGGGTAATGATCCCCGAGAGTTAAATGGGTAATGATCCCCATGGGAACTTGTGTTTCCTGACCATCGATGACGGTTGTCCATGCCGATAAATGATAGGTAGTGTACGAACCAAGGTTTTAGTATTGTGAATGAAAAGGGTAATGATCCCTGAGAGTAAATGGGTATGATCCCCATATGAACTTTGGTTCCTGACCATCGATGGAGGTGTCGGTGCCGATAAACGATAGGTGGGTGTACGAACCAAGGTCGTGAACTCATGGTTTGAGGTGACTTATAAATATGTGAATAATGTGTTAGGAATCTAAATTAAATGAGTTGTTGGAAACATAATCGTTGTTATGAACTCATTTGTGAAATTAAAATGGATGAATCGTTGTTGTGAATTGATGAGTTGAATCCTAAATGGATGATTTGATAAATGATTTGTTGATAATAATATAAATGTTGTGAACTCATGGCTTGTAGGTGACAATATTAATTTGTGAATCATGTGTTGAAATCTCTATTGAATGATTAGTGGAAACCTTATTGGTTTTATGAACTCAAGCATTGAAATACGAATTGACGTATTTGTAGGAAATATTAATAGTGTTATGAATTCGTGTGTGAAATATAATTGGATGAATTGTTGAAAATAGTATTGGTGATATGAACTTATATGTTGAAATCTTATATTAGATAAATTATTGACAGTAATATTGACATTGTGAACTCATGATTGGAAAAATGAATTAGATGATTTAGTGATTTGTGAGGTAATATTGTTGGTTGAATATATTCGTTGAAGTTGGACTATATTTCTTATCGTATCTTATTCCTTGATAAAATGATTATGTTTGTGCATCTTAGAGAATAGGGGTGCATTCTATTGATTTGTCATCTCACCCCAATTGACATCCTTGCAGATTTATCAGAGTGGCGCAGTGAAAGCGAGTAGCTTAGTGATTTCATTGTGTCCTTATAATTGCTTAACGTGTAATTTGATATCATTGTTTGTTGGACATATATTAAAGATGTTTAAAAAGTGAATTTTTTTTTTTTTTTGATTCTATTGTTATTGGTGAAATAACTTAACAATAATATATACATAAGTCTCTTTCTGACCCGTAACGCTTCAAGTTCGGATCTCCATATGGGTTTGACCTTGGTCCGGAACTCGGGGTGTTACAAGTTGGTAACAGAGCTCAAGACTTTAGATCTTGAATGGGAGCATAAATAGATTGTTTCATATGTTGATATGCATGCTTGTCTGAATTGAGTGTTGTATTACGTGTTTCATCTAACTAGTTGTATAATGGCTTTGTAAAATTCATGTGAATTGTCACTTGTGTGCTGGATTACATTGTTGTGTAGTTTATTATGCTACTTATATTATGTGATTCTAGGTTATACATGTTTTCCAATTTTAGTGACGAAATTTCTTTTAAGGGTAGTAGAATGTAATACCCGGTATTTTTATGTACGGTTTTGGGCCGAATTTTACCGATTAATTAGCCAACCTTGTGATTTGGGCTTTTGTTGAGTCGTTTTGTTTGCCTTAGCCTAATAGGTTATGCACTTGATTTTAGATATCTAGAAGACATTCTCTTATCACTTAGTAAAAGGTTAGGTTGTAAATATAATCACCTAATTATTGTTAGATGAATTAATGAATTTGAGGAAAATGGAAAGATAAATAAAGTAATTAAAAAAAAACTAGAAAGAAGAGAGAAAGAGAAGGAGAAGGAGGTGAAGCTAGGTTTTTAGAGAAGAATTCTATGGAAAACTTAGAGGAGATTATAGCTAATAAAAGGTAGAATGTTTAATCCCTTTCTCTTTGTGTTTTTCCTTGTTATACTTTGATTTCAATTTTGTTTATTCTTATATCATTAGGATTCTGAAATTTGTATATTTAATTTTATGCATATTATTGATGATCAGATTTCTACTATAGGTATATAACATAATTGGGTATCACTAGTTAAATTTTAAGAGTATTACAACATATATTCACCGTTGAAAGTTTGTTTGAATTTGAGTGATATTTTATGAATTTCGGGACAGTTTTTCCTTGATGTGATTTTGATGTTCTTAGGAAGTCTTAATGATGTTAAAATGATTTGTGGTCTTAATAAAAGTTGTAGATAAGCATCTTATCTTTCAGCGTGCTTTGGAATGGGACAATTTCAGATTGTTATGAATTTATCGTGAATTGTTTGGTAATGACATGTAAGTTGCCCAGTTTTTGGGATATCATTGTAAAACAAATATGTTTTTTTTAAACCGTTGGTTTGGAGTGAATTTTGGATATGTTATATAATAATGTTTCAAGAAAGTTACTGTGATATTTGTAGACAATCGGATAAAGTTATCACTATGAAAACTATAATATAAGATTCTGTAGTTAATGTATTTGCTTAAATGCTTAAAAGAAATTCATGTTGTTAAGCCATGGTTGCTTGTGTTTTTTGTAAAAATGATTTCAAAAATTGAAATGAGTTCATGTTTTACCGTTAGATGAAATATGAATTCATGCTAACAGCGGGTAATGAACCCCGAGAGTTAAATGGGTAATGATCCCCAAGGGAACTTGTGTTTCCTGACCATCGATGGCGGCTGTCCGTGCCGGTAAATGATAGGTAGTGTACGAACCAAGGTTTTCGTATTGTGAATGAAATGGGTAATGATCCCCGAGAGAAAATGGGTATGAACCCCATATGAACTTTGGTTCCTGACCATCGATGGAGTCTGTCAGTGCCGATAAATGATAGGTGGGTGTACGAACCAAGGTTTTCATACCGTGAACTCATGGTTTGAGGTTACTTATAAATATGTGAATAATGTGTTCGGAATCTAAATTAAATGAGTTGTTGGAAACATAATCGTTGTTATGAACTCATTTGTGAAATTAAAATGGATTAATCGTTGTTGTGAATTGATGAGTTGAATCCTAAATGGATGATTTGATAAATGATTTGTTGATAATAATATAAATGTTGTGAACTCATGGCTTGTAGGTGACAATATTAATTTGTGAATCGTGTGTTGAAATCTCTATTGAATGATTAGTGGAAACCTTATTGGTTTTATGAACTCAAGTATTGAAATACGAATTGACGTATTTGTAGGAAATATTAATAGTGTTATGAATTCGTGTGTGAAATCTAATTGGATGAATTGATGAAAATAGTATTGGTGCTATGAACTTATATGTTGAAATATTATATTAGATAAATTATTGACATTAATATTGACATTGTGAACTCATGATTGGAAAAAATGAATTAGATGATTTAGTGATTTGTGAGGTAATATTGTTGGTTGAATATATTCGTTGATGTTGGACTGTATTTCTTATCGTATCTTATTCTTTGATAAAATGATTATGTTTGTGCATCTTAGAGAATATGGGTGCATTCTATTGAGATGTCATCTCACCCCAATTGACATCCTTGAATATTTATCAGAGTGGCGCAACGAAAGCGAGTAGCTTAGTGATTTCATTGTGTCCTTATAATTGCTTAACGTGTAATTTGATATCATTGTTTGTTGGAAATATATTAAAGATGTTTAAAGAGTGAATTATTGTTTTTTTTTTAATTCTATTGTGCTTGGTGAAATAACTTAACAATAATATATACATAAGTCTCTTTCTGACCCGTAACGCTTCGAGTTCGGATCTCCATATGGGTTTGATCTTGGTCCGGAACTCGGTGTGTTACATTACTAGCTCGGGATGTCAATTTGGTCGAAAAGGAAATCGATGATACCTTTGGTTATCTTTAGTGGTGATGAATTTGCATTACTGGTAATCAAGCTTGTAGGCCTAATATGTGCTTCTTTGATTTTCTTATTAAGTTGGAGTATTAGTTCTTCATTGGAGGATTTGGCTCTAGTAAACTGATAGACATACTGGTTCAAATTCATTTATATAATCCCGTCATGTAGACTCTAGATGCCAATGCTTTTTTTTTTATTATTATTTTGTGAGAGCATCAGCAAGCATGTATTGTGATCCAAACCTAAAGACGAAATCACATGAAAAATATAAAAAAAATTGTTACCCACAATAAAAAAATGAAAAAAAAAAAAAAAACCTCAGCATTTTATGTGGAATATCAAGATTGGGGTAATCCGATCTGGAAAAAATTGAGCATTCCTCAAAGAAATCCAAAGATTTCTAATTTTCCTTAAAGAAGATCAAGGTTTGAGTTTTGCTATAGATATGGACAAAACCGGTTGTCTGTTCCTATTTCTTAAGTTTCATTGTTGTTCTTTCAAATTTACCCCGCAATCATAGTTACCAGGAGCGAACCGCAGTTACTTTAGTTTGTAGTATGGATACCTTAAATGACCCATATCGAATATGGGTACTACATAGGGAAGATTAAACATTTCCATCTCATTATGTTCTTTTTTCTCTCCCAATAATTTGTGTGTTCAATCACAGATTGTTTTTGTTGATCGCGTTGTAGAGGTACAAGATGCAATTAAGAATATTGACTTTTTGTGTTCGTTGTTTTTGATGTTGGATCTCTTCAGGAACAAAGAACAAGAAATAAGCAAATATAGGAAGAATACAGAACGCACGAGCCAGATTAACAACTTGATTAGTAAGCGAATCCATAAGTGAATGATGATTAATTGGATGTTAATGCATCATCCATGGGACGCAAAATAACAGAAGCTTGTTTACCCTGGTGTCTTTTGTCAACTGAATTGGGTTAATGTGTGAAGTAAATGAAAAGCTTAACATGGTTTGAAAGGTATTTTTAATCTGGAATATCAGTGAGAAGTTGTCTAAGTAAATGGAATTATGCTTCAAAAAAAAAGTAAATGGAATTGTTGGTACGGATTTTGGGCAGTAGAGAAGAATCTGGACAACGTTTTCGGATTTCATTTGAACAAGTAACTGATGGGAAATGTTAAGACACCTAGTTAACTTTGATCCAGCTGCGTGCACTGGTAACTAATGGGTACTCCATTTTAGTCGATTCTCAAAAGTCAGAAAGTCTATAATCAAGACTTGAATCGTATTCTGATTTTGACATTAGGGTAGATCCTTCTAAGGTTCAATATTTAATTCTTCGCACTGCAATTTAGATGTTAGTTCATTTCATCACATAGCGTTGGGTATTCTAATAAACCGGGTGTCTAGCATGATGATCGTATATAAATTGGGTCATTACCGCCTCTCTTTTCATCCGGGTGAAGAATGACATTAAGATCTCCTAGAATGATCCAAGGTTGTGTTATATTCTTGCCCATAAAATGTACCATCTTCCACGAGTTATCTTTCATATAGTCTTTATAAGGACTACCATACATACAAGTGAGGACCCAATTCGTTTTAGTTTTCTCATTCCATATATGACAATTTATTTGATTATCATCCTGATAAGAGATAGTTAGTTTCACAGAGTTATCCCAGGTAACAGAAAGACCACCAGCAATACCTACTAGTACTTGAAAGACAATATTATAAAACATGGATTTATTTAAAATTCCCTTAACATAGTCATTCGGGTTCTTAGTTTCTGACAGGAAAACAATGTTTGGTTCATGCTGCCTTATGAGCTTACTAAGTTGTTGTCTAGTGGTTTTTGTTCTTAATCCCTGACAATTCCAATTTAATATACTAATGAATTCCCAAAAATAGGAAATAACTGGGTATGAAAATTTTGAAAAGACTAAGTTTTTAGTATAGAATTTAGAAATCAGGGACACAAGAATTATGGAGTTTATACCCTGAATGAGCCATAAATAAGAAAATAAAAGAGTGTTTAGAAAAACCTGGTCAGCTCCTTCAAGTTTCCCCCTGCAAGACGAATCCGAGAAATTCCTCTTGAAAGAGTTACACATCACTCCCTGAGATTTGGTAGCATCAGGCTTTCGATCTCTAGGGCTTTTGGTTAATTTAGCTTTCCCAATGCTTCCATTGGAATCAGTCAACTTTAGGTTTGCGGAATTATTCATCTTAGTAGGAGAAGCAGTGGAGTTAGCTTTCATAGAGTCCCTTTGCTTAGATTGGAATTGTCCCAAGTAAAAGCCTTCTTCATATGGAAGTTGCTTATTGATGCTGATTGCAATTTTGATTTCCCCATTCTTGTCACCCCTATCACACTCATAAGTGGCTTTACCCGCAGTAAAATTCCCAGAAGCGGCTGCATTTCCAATTAGTGATCCGCTATTGTATTTGATTATGTCGTTTCCAGCTTCTTCAATCACTTGCATTTGACCTGAACTTCTAACAATTTGCGTAAGTGTGGGCCTAATGGAGGATACTAAGATGTTTTCCCAGAACCCAGCTTTACTCGGTCTCCATTTTCTTCTACTTCTCCATTTTCTTCTACTTCTCCATCTATTGCTATCAAATCTTAAACAAATCCCCACTCTTATTCCATCCTTAGTAGCAACCGATTCCGTTTTACCTTTACAGTACCCTTTTTCATTAGATTTAGCCAACAACACTGATTTGCAATGTTTAGTCATTAAGACAAATAGGTAGCCTGCAACCCCACCAGAGAAACAAAAAGGGACAACAAGAGAAGAAGGAAAACCAAAGGAATTGAAGAAAAAAAACCAGAAAGGATAAACAGAACCAGAGGAAGACAACCGAAAGGAATCAAACGACGAAACAGGAGCAAAGAAAAACGAATACCAGAGAAAAAATGAAAATCAAACACCGGACCAGAACTCCCTAAAAAAAAATCTCCAAAAACGAATCACCGATCGAGAATCAAAGACACAAGAATCACAGAAACTAGAATCCATAAAGTAACGAGAATCCAAACACAGGATTAAAATCCAGAAGTAACCAAATTACCGGTTAGAATCCGGTCAGAGTAGCCAAAAAGGTTGTCTAACGGACAAATAGAGAGTCATAACGGATAGAAAGTAGCTTTTCGAGTCACATGCCGATGAGAGCAGGAGAGAGAGAGTCTCCAAAAAAATCTTGCAAAGTTTGAACTTATGTGATTTTTTGAATTACACATTGCCTAAATGAGCTATCGATGCTGTTAAACGTGATGGTATAGCATTGCGATCTTCGGAGAGGGCCGGAAACTAGGCTACTGGAAACCTCGCCTGCTTTAGGCCACAAGATTTTAGGGTACAAGTAGAGAATTTGTGAGCCTACAGACTACTGTTATATGCAAATATGAAGAGACATAGGGACATTTTTATTAAATTCTTATGGACATTTTTGCCATTTATTTTTTCTTTACCCACTTGTATTTTCATGTATATTTATTGTGCAACCAAAAGTACTCTACTACTTCATTCTCTTCTGATTCCATCTCTTCATCATCAGATTCAGATTCACCCAACATATCATCCACATGACCTTCATAATCCTCGTCATCATTACTTTCACTCTGCTCGTCGTCATCCTCATTATAATCTCCATCCTCTTTGTCATCCTCCTCCTCATCGCTACCTATATCTTCGTAGAGCCAAGGCCCATATCCATTGCTACCCTCAACTCGCAAAACTTGACCTTCAACTGCGGGTAACTCACTTGTATAAGAAGACTCTTCGGGATTATAACCGACATCAATTGCATTTTCGTAAAATGAGTCATTTGTCTAAAAAAATTTAAAACACGGTTCAAATGGACGAGTAAAAAAATCTATGGGTGAAATGGACAAAAAAAATATAGCAAGGATGAAACTGGATTCATGCTGGCTTAAACTTAAAAAATAGCAAGGATGAAACTAAAAATAAGAAAAAATATTTGAAAATGGGCCGGATAAAACTGGTTACAACCTGCCTATTTTTAAATTTTTGTCAATTTAAACGGTATCAAAATCTAACTGTCCTTTTCACCCTGGAAATTTTGATTTTGGTCTTTTTAACCAATTTTGTGTTGCATTTTCAGCTTCAACTTTGTTTGAACAACGATCTTTAGAATGACCGATAATCCCACATCTATAACAAATCTTCGGTAATTTTTCATACTTAAAATGAACCCAATAAAATGTATTCGGTTTATTCTTATCGCTCAACCAACAACCAGTAGCAAGTTTCTTAGTAATATCGACCATAATTCTGACCCTTAAATACTTCATTCTTGTACTTTTTGCGTCATCAAAATCAACATCTAAAACCACATGACCAGTATCTTCACAAATTTTCCTCCCCATTTCCCTGGAGTACATATTTTTTAGGAATACCATGGATTTGAACCCAAAATGGATTCTTAACTTGTATACCCGTATATATGTTAAAAAGTAATTAATAGCCCACTTTTACCTTGTTTTCTTAACCTTTTTACTCAAGTTTCCACATAATCATTGATAACAAACTTAATGTGAAATGTGAAGAGAAACTTACATAAGTGCCCTTGAAGCCAA
The DNA here is from genome assembly GCA_023529315.1 of Papaver bracteatum. Taxonomy (NCBI): domain Eukaryota; kingdom Viridiplantae; phylum Streptophyta; class Magnoliopsida; order Ranunculales; family Papaveraceae; genus Papaver; species Papaver bracteatum. The sequence goes on along the minus strand of JAJJWX010004891.1, from coordinate 22,785 downwards.
CTTAAATACTTGGGTCCCACTATTTAATGCTTATAACTATCGGTCAACAAAACAAAATCAGCCCACAACTGTTTGTAGATATCCCGTCGTTTAAAATTCTTAGCTTTCTTCACGCCTTTTTTTTTTTTTTTGGACTATCAACATATTCAATTCATTCAAATCAAAACAGTGATTACATGTTCGCTTACAAGAATGACAAAAACATCAAAATAAGAGATAATTAAAACCCTAATACAAATAAGGACATCAATTACATGTAGATCGCGAAGAGAAAGAGCGATAAACCGCAAAGATATCCAAAGAAATTTTATGTATAAGGGAGAGATGATGGTATATCCGGGAATATATTCTGACCATTTAATATGAATGCATTCTTCTTCTTCTTCGATAAGAGATGCTCCAAATATAATGGAGTACTTTGCCTATAAATTTGTCGATCCACACGAACACGGATGCAAATTCAAAGCGATGTCGTGATGAATCGTTGATGTTTTTGATGCAAGAATAGCAATCCACGAACCAGCCATAGAAATTTGAAGAACTCGCCCCACAACGATGAAGAAAAATCGTCCCAAAACGACGAAGAAATATGCCAAAAGACACAAAAAACGATGTAAAAACATCTTATTCTATTATCTACTACCAAAAACTTTAAAAGAAAACAAAATCTTGCCCAGATCTGGCCCAAAAGGACCAAATCTGAGCAAGAAGGCTCTTGGGTTTTTTTTTTTTTTTTTTTTTTTTTTTTTTTTTGAGAAAGGAAGAGGATGAGAGAAAGAAGAGAGTTTTTCAGGTATAATGGCTTAATCCTAGGAACATTATTCCTCACGCCTTTTCTAATAACAGTAAAATCACCACGGAATAACATCTACAGATCTACTCCTCCGATAGATGTTGAAGCAAATATTTTTTGTTCCCTTTTTAGGCTGACCTATTTTGTCGAAGTATTTTTTAGATAAACATTCTTTTTTCTCGTAAATCTACATAAAACATAATCAATTTTGCTACCTGCAAAAATTTGTTCAGAGCCAAACACGAAATTATGAGACGTAGAAACGAAAGTATTAAATTATTTAGTGATAAGGGTATAAAAGGAATTGTAATTTATAAAAAAACATGTATATGATATTTCAAGATAATCACAATTCCAATAATATTTATCAAATTCCAAGACCAAAAGTTAGCTATTAAAGACTTCTTAACATGTATACGGTTATACAAGTTAAGAAGACCCTATTAGTCCAGGCTTTGTTAACATCTCTAATAACATGGTATCGTTTAATAGATTTCAGTTGATCAGTTATATAGAGTTCACCTATGAGTGTGTTTTTCCATTTCTTTTGATGAGCTGGTTCAAGTAGTTTTGCCTTTTCAGTCTCCAATTAAGTATGATCCTTACCAACTGCAAAACATAGATATATGCTTATTCCCATCTGAATTTCATTGATATGCAAAATCTTACCATTTTCCTTCTTGATTTTGTTAAAATTTATCTTCTTGTTTTGGTCGAGAATAATCTTCTAACTACGAATATCGTCCCATTTCTGTCTCGTCATTCGATTTTCAGTGTTGTGCATTCTGTTCGGTACTGATTTGAGCTTGGGTATGCTAGATTTTTCTTATTCGTAACTTCAATCATTGTTATCTGTTTTGCTTTCAGCTTCGCTTATTATTATTATTTTTTGGTCGGCAAAGAATGGAATTTATAATGCGAAGCTGCTACACTTCCACCATAGAAATCCCCCAAAGTTGTCCACCATTAGGTGGCATCAATCTTGTCCGTGCATGTGACATTTCAAAATGGGAATGGGGAAATGCAGGGGCCCATTTAGTGTGGTGTGTGAGGTAGTGGAAAAATTTGGGGGAAAAAGTTGGTGGAAATCTATCATTTTCTTAACACCCAACAAAACGAAGGGACCCAAAAACAGTAATTACAGCGCAGCAACAGAAACTAAAAGAGTCCAAAGGGACCCTGGAAACTGGAAACGACCAAAAAAAAAAAAACTACGGAGGGTCAAAGAATTTCGACTTCCAGTTACATATTACATCATCGACACTCACATTAGACATACAAGCCTTGGAGCTTGACCACGAGAAAATCTTGAGCTTAACTTCCAATGTTACCGAAGCAATGTTTTTTTCTTTTTTCTTGAAGTTTCTTTCGTTTCTTTCCAACCAAAGAGACCATAGAACAGCTGCATAAAGTCTGCTCCAGAGCTCTTTAGCAATGCCAGTTAGACTTGAAGGAGCCCAATTGGAGATGAGGTTGATAACCGAAGGAGCAGCGTTATAGCTCATGCCAGCCGCGTCAAAGAAGTAAGACCATATGCTCCTAGCATAGGAACATTCGAGGAAAATGTGTGTAGCATTCTCTGGCAGTTGATGACAGAAGGGGCAAATGTTTACTATTGGATTTCCACTAGGAGAAATAAGGCAACTATTTCTTTTATGGAGGTTATCCAAAGTGGGAAGACTAACGAAGCTTGCCACAGGAAAAAGCCTACTTTGTGAGGCCAATTCTTGCTCCAGATTTTCGATCTAGGAAAGGAAACAGTATTGTTTAAAGGAATCGCTGCATTGTAAGCGTCTTATTCAACCCAAATTATAGCAGAAAGAGTCCAGGTAGAAATTCAGCAGAGAGTGGAAGAAAGGAATATATTGCAGTAAATCATTCACATCTAACATGGCCGTTTCTCTTCCTTCTCGAACAATTGTCTTCCAAACCCAAAGAAACTCCCAGTTTTCAGCTGCTCACATGTCAAACCCGCAAATCAGTCTCAACACCAAACTCTCTGCCCCTACTGGAAAGTCAGTCTCCACTAGAAACGGATCTCTTTTTGTAAGGAAAGCTTCAGCAGTAATTGGTCAGAATGGAATTGTAGTAAATGAGAAGAAAAGGGATGTAAAAAATCCAATCATTGTGATGGACAATTATGATAGTTTCACCTACAATCTTTGCCAGTACATGGGAGAGATGGGTTGTGCTATTGAGGTCTACAGAAATGATGAACTCACTGTAGATGAATTGAAAAAGAGAAATCCGAGAGGGATACTCATATCTCCCGGACCAGGTACCCCTCAAGATTCAGGAATCTCCTTGCAAACTGTTCTTGATCTGGGACCTATTGTGCCCCTGTTTGGTGTCTGTATGGGATTGCAATGCATCGAGGAAGCTTATGGTGGAAAGATTATCCGTGCACCCTCTGGAGTCATGCACGGCAAAAGCTCTCCCGTGTTTTATGATGAAAAAGGGGAGGATGGTCTGCTTGCAGGTTTACCAAACCCTTTCACTGCTGGTAGATATCACAGCCTTGTGATTGAAAATGAAAGCTTTACTGGTGATGAATTGGAGATTACAGCATGGACGGAAGATGGGTCGATTATGGCTGTCAGGCACAAGAAGTACAAGTATCTTCAGGCGGTTCAGTTTCATCCGGAAAGCATCATAACAAATGAAGGGAAGACCACTGTACGCAACTTTGTGAAACTGGTTGAGAAATTTGAGAATGCCTGGAGGGAAGTGCAAGCCGCAAAACGTCTACAGTTAAGTAAGTTACTGCGTCAGTTCAATATATTCGTCGCGTGTCTAAAACTTCTATTATGCTTTCTTTTTAAGGTCTGTATCAATGAACTCACCTCCCTATTAGAGAGGCATTTACAAACAGAGTAAAAAAGCTAGGAAACCTTTGCAGAACTTCTGTCCAATATCTAAGCCATCAGTAGTCATTAAACTGTCAACTGCAATATTATTAGCTACTTTTCTTATACATTTTCGTGCTGCATAATTCAATTTGAGAATAAGGTTCAAAAATATGTCCACCATCTTTTACAAGACTATCGGAAATCCTGTTGCTACTTGCTAACCACAGATCCACCAGGCAGTGCAGGCACTCCAAAGGCAACTGGCAAATGTGTTTGAATTGCTCGCCATTAGCAGTCCCGGTATGTTGTATGACTCGAATAGCCAATACTGCAGTATTAGTTCAGCAACTGCATCTTCTGAGCTGTTTGTGTATTTCCATTAGCCAGTTGCGGGTCACTGCAATTATTTGTAAAGTTAAACTTGTCATATGGGCCTAATTGATCCGATGCTTAAGAAACTCCATTCTAGCATGTCGAATGCCTTTGACATATCTAGTTTTAGAGCTAGCCAGCCAATTTGTCCTCTTTTCTTCTTCATAGTGTGCATGATTTCTTGAGAAATGACAGTATTGTCACTAATAAGCCTTCCAGAAACATATGCATCTTGGTATGGTGAAATAATTATTTCCATGAGTGGTTTTAGTCTTGAAACAATCAATTTGGTGATGATCTTGTAAGAAGTGTTGCATAGGCCAGTAGGTATGTAATCTGCTACACAATTTGGCTTCTTTTTCTTAGGAATAAGAGATATATAGGTCTTATTTATTTCCTTCACCATTTTCTTTGTCTCAAAAAATCTTGTAACCATCTGGCAGACATCATTGCCAATAATCTTCCATTGGTTTTTGTAAAAACCAGCTTGAAACCCTTATGGACCTGGGGCACTCCAGTTTTCCATGCCTTTAAGTGTGTCATAAATTTCTTGAGAGGATGGAGTGCTTGTAAGCAAAGAGTTGTCTTCTGATGTGATTAAAGTTGGTAGAAGTAAAAAAAGACCTTCATCATGAGCAATTGAAGTAGAAGTACTTATTTCTTTGAAGTGAGATGTTAGATGCTGAGAGATATCCTCCCTAGTGAGAAGCCAATTATTATCATGATCTTGTAAAGCATCAATATTGTTTCTAACTTTCCTTTTGGTTGTCTTGGTATGGAAGTACTTACTATTGTTGTCCATGTCCTTGATGAAGTGGTCTCTTGACTTTTGCTGGTAGAATTCACTTTTTGTCTTATGGCACTAATTGAGTTCCTTATTGATGCAAAGAATTTTGTTGTGACTTTCATCAGAAGGTGGTAAAGATTGCAGGACATCAAGAGCCTTTTGCAGATTGTCAATTTTATGATTCACATTACCAAAGTAATGCTTATTCCAAAGGGACAGCTTCTTACTTGTTATTTGCAATTTCTTGACTAATTGAAATCCAGGGGAGCCAGTAATCTCAGTTTTCCAAGCATCTTCAATAACATCAGCACAAGTAGTGTCCTCTAGCCAGGTGAGAAAGAATTTAAAATGATTCCAACACTTAGTATCTTGGTAGTTAGTAACAAGCATGATGGGGTTGTGATCACTACCTCTTTGGGTTAAGTGTAAGAGTTTAGAATTTGGATAATTATAGTTCCAGTCTACATTACCAAGGGCCATATCAATCCTAGATCTTCTAGTGCCAGTCTCTAGATGATTCCTAGACCAAGTGTAGTTTTTCCCTATAAACCCAATATATTCTAGACCACAGGAATTAACAATGTTGTTGACCAAACCATCTGCAAAAGATGATGTATCACTGCTAATATCTAGGAGATGGAAGTTTAAATCACCTAAGATAACCCAAGGACCAAAGTGATTTTCACCAACTATCTTAATGAATTCCCATTGTCCTTTCTTCTTAATATATTTGTTGTAACCATACATACAGGAAAGAAGGTACTCAGTTTTACTAGGGTCATGCTGAACAGCTAGATGGAAAGTGCTAAGTCTAGAATCCAAAAGAACACAAACGAAACCATTTTTCCATAATAAAACTAATCCTCCAGATAATCCTACTGGATCAATAAAAGCATGATTAGGGTATTGAAAGTGACTTAACAAAGGCTTACTCTTGGTCTGCTTGATTTTAGTCTCACACAAAAAAATATATCAGGATTCTGTGTTCTAACAAGATCATTCAGGTGAGTCTCAGTTTCACGGGCTTTTAAGACTTGTACATTCCAAGAAAGTAATCTCATGGTGGCAGACAATTTAAAGGATACAACCAGCAAAATAATGTAGTAAATTCCTATTTGAGAAAAACTCCTAAATACAGCAATGGCAGACCTAAATTGTTTAACTTTGAATGCAAGTATATATAGAAAATAAGAAGCATTGGTTGAAATAAAAAAAAGTGGAAGTGTGTAAATGCAATGAGTTAGATGGCAGAACAAAACAATGCAAAAATGAGTGGTTTTATGAGAAAGTAGTACCTGACTCTCCAATAGTGAATTAACAATTTGTGTTCCTTTAGTTAAGTCCCTCTGAGTTTGTTGAAAATCCGATCCAGCTTTGGAAGTTTCATTGTCAGGAGTACTGGAATTAGGTGCTTTGGTAATTCTAAGGCGTTTGCCTAACCTGCTGTCAACAACATCGACCTTACTATGATTTTCAAGCAAAGAATCCATATTGACGGGAATACCATCTTTTGGAGGAATAAAAACTGAAGCCTTGGTGATACTTTTTTGATGGTTCTTGGGGATTTTAGTTGAGGCAATGCTTTTGATGGCAATCGTTTTCCTCAGATTACTGACATTACCAAAAAATAAGGCTTTTCATGGGCCTTAGTTAGGAAATTGGCTGCATCTTTGCAGACAGCCTTACAATGATGGATAGTATAGCAATCAGAACATATACCATGCGGTTGTCGCTCATAGTAAAATTTAATCCAGCGAGATAACCCAGCATTCAATATCGCCTTAACTCCTCTTCTCAGCGGATTAGTGAGATCAATGTTCACATAAACTTTGACAGGGATATTACCAATTGGAATAGCATCCTTAGGTTCGATAGCCACCACTTCTCCCATGATTTCTCCAATTTTAGTTACAGCTGCAACAGTCATGTTTTTAGGGAGAAGATACTTGAGTTGAATCCAGAAATTTTGAAACCCCTAATGCTTCCCCGTATACACCATCTCAGGGATATAGTCGTGAACTACTAAGAGATTTTTGTTGATATGCCAGGGACGTTCATTGATAACAGTGTTCAGAAGATCCCAAATGTTAAACTTGAAAATGAAAAGATTAGGCTCAGTCTCCACAATTCTCACATCTTCATGTCCCATGAAAGGCCAAGTGAATTGAATATATTTGAGAACAAGATAATGACTCATTCGACCTTCGATAATAACTTTTACAATAGCACTAGCTTCCCAAGAGAATTCTGGTTCAGCTTCTTCATTATTACTTTCATTTTGACCAATAGTAACCTCATCAGTGTCACCCAAATCCAGAGTGGCTTGCTTGAATTTATTAACCAATTCACCAACAAGAGAAGACCCTTCCACATCCATGATGAGATTATTGATAGGATTAGGAATGTAGAAACTAAGATGTTGTTGGGTAATTTTATAGGAAGGGTAAGCTAAAAGTTTATGGTGTTTACCATTTGTCGGAATATTTTTTTTACCTTTTGCCGAAAATTGCTCAGTAAAGAGGTGAGTATTGATGAAAGTAAAATGTAGCAGACTACAGCTGTAGAGAGTTAGGCTAATAAAAAGTAAAAGCCTGTAATTACGGTTGGTGATGTAACTTTTCCAATATTTAAAAAAAATTGAATTGAGAGAGAGGCGGGATTGACGACTAGGAACTGAGTTGTAACAGTACTGAAACTTCTTCAACCAAACACCAATGAAACTTTCATGGATATTCCAGATAATCAAACTATTAATTGTAACAAACTCTGCAAACGCTATGGACAAAACAAAATAAGTGGCAAACGTCATTAGAGAAACAACAAAATGTAAACCCATGATCGGAGAGTGAAGGAAAGAAATTATCTATGCATAGTCAAGTAATATATGCAGGAACGAAAAAATAAAGAAAAAAGATCTTAGAAATGCTATTAAAGATTATAGAGATTGATAATAAATGTAGGACTGTTAAAACATAGATGAATCAAAAGAGACTAAATTCACAAGATGTGTTTCACCTATAAGGTGGAGTTTACTAAGTATGAGTGCAGGCGGTTTTGAGATGGTCTAAAACCATGGTTCACATAGAAGCACTAGAGTGAAATGAGATTACGTCAGAGTGAATGTTGTTTCCATTATTCCATGTGTAAACCTATTCCCAAAGTTGATTCATATTACAGATAACTTTCATTTGACATTATAAAGTCGACCATAAAGCCTTATTCCTAAAGGACCAAACAGTTGATGATCAAAAATAACATTTTTCTTTTTTTGAAAGTGAAAGTTATATTGAAGAAAAAAAAATACAAAAACAACAAGCCAAGGAAAATTTCAGTCATCACAAATGCAGAACTGAATCCCAATTAGACAAGACATGATTGACAGAAATATCTTTGAACACATCCTTATCAAAACACCAAAGCACGATAGTTTGATTAAATAACATGATAACCTCATCTTCATCTTTAGCCCTTCCCCCAAAAGCTCTATTATTCCTTTCCTTCCATAAGTGCCAATGAACTGCATAAATTAGGATCCTCCAAACTTCTTTACTTCTTCCTCTCAAGTTGTTCCAGCTCCATGATTCAAAGTTCTTCCTCACTGTTTCTGGAAAAACCCATGACACCTGAAAAGCCTTCATAAAATAAGACCAAACTTTAAAAGCAAAAGAGCACCTAAGCATAATGTGGTATGTGGTTTCTTCCTCTCCTTTACAAAAAGTACATCTCAAATCTTCAAAGTGCATTCCCCTGTGGTTGAGCATTGCATAAGTAGGCAAAGAATCGTGAAAAATTTCCCATAATAAGAAACTCACCTTAGGAGGAATACCATTATTCCACAGGAAATGATTAAAATCACAATTACCATCCTCCTGCACCAACAATTCATAGCATTTCTTGACTGTAAATCCTTCTAAAATCTCCACCTCATCCGCCTCCCCATTTAGCCCTTGAACAGGACCTAATTCATTGCATAATAAATCCCATTCCAACTGCTCATAATGATATAACCTCCTACTTACCTCACACTTCAGTCTCCCATCCACAATCATGTCAGCTATTGATGCATTCTTCATACTACACACCTTAAAAATTGCAGGAAATTTTGAGTTTAAAGTACCAATTTGTCCAAATTTGTCTAACCAAAATCTTATAAACTTCCTATTTTTCAGTTTGAGCTAACATGTTCCTCCAAGAATTTAGAAGACTTCAGGATATCCTTCCAATTACTCCTACCTGCGCTTCATCATTAGTAGGCATACAAACTTCTTCCTCATTCTTAAGTTATTGTTGAATCACTTTCCTCTACAAAGCTTTCCTCTCATTAGCATACCTCCGCATCCACTTAGCTTTAATAGCTTTGCTTTGGTAAACCTTAAGTTTTTGACTCCTAACCCACCTAAACACTTTGGTTTGCAAATCTTCAACCAAGAAACCCAACTCATCTTTCTTTTTATCATCGCTTGAATCTCATAAGAATCTTCTCATTATTTTGTTCAGCTTATTGTCAACACACACAGGCAGATGAATTAAAGACAAATAATACACAGGCAAGCTAGAGAGACAACTTCTTATAAGCACAAGCCTCCCAGTTTTTGAAAGAAATTTCTTTTTCCAGGTAGCCAGTTTAACCTCTATTCTTTTAATAACTTCATCCCAGACAGAAGTACTTCTACCAGTATCCCCAATAGGCATCCCCAGATACTTGAAAGGTAATTTCTCCACCTTACAACCCAATTCTAGTGCCAAAGATTCAACCCTATCATCTACCCCTACACTTATCATTGTACTCTTCTCCAAATTCAACTTCATTCCTGTCAACATCTCAAAGTATTTAAAATCAGCAACAATCTTCTCACCTCCTCCTCATTAGCATCCACAAAAAGCAACGTATCATATGCAAACTGCAAATGAGAAATCATGATTCCACCTTCCCCCACCTCAAAACCCTGAATTTTCCTCCTCAGCACAGCATCCTCAATCAGTTTAGCAAGAATATCCACCACCAAAAGAAATAGAAATGGAGATAAAGAATCTCCTTGCCTCAGACCTTTCGATGGTTTAAATTTTTCCGTGGAACTGCCATTCACTAGAACTGAGATGTGAGTAGAAGAAATACACCATTTGATCCAAGAAATCCATTTCATCCCAAAACCATTTTTCTCTATAATTCTCAGTAAAGAACTCCATCTAATGTTATCAAAAGCTTTCTCCATGTCAATTTTGCACAATATTCTAGGTTTCTTCTCCTTCATTCTGCTATCCACACACTCCCCAGCAATCAACACACCATCCAAAATTTGTTTTCCTTTAACGAAGGCTCCCTGAAACTCAGACACCAGATTATGCATCACCTTCTTTAATCTGTTAGACAAAACTTTAGATAGGACCTTATAGGCACTGCCAAGTAAGCTTAGAGGTATATAATCCTTTGGAGAACAAGAATCTTCTTTTTTAGGAATTAAGGTAATGAAAGAACATTTTAACCTCCAATCCCAAGAACCAAACCTAAAAAATTCCTCCATCAATCTCATGAAATATTCATTAATGATTGGCCAACAAACTTTATAAAACTCCATAGAGAATCCATCTGGACCTGGTGATTTATTCTTCCCAAATTGTTTCACCACCTTAAATACCTCCTCCTCAATGAATTCCTTCTCCAGTTGAACCTTCTCCACATCTGCAATCTTTGGAAAATGTAAGTTATCCAAATTAAAAGAAAGCTCATTCTTTTCAGAAACAAAGTTTCAAAGTAACTTCTCATGTTTTTTAATTCCTGTTGATCAAACCCATGTCAATCCATCTACCTCCAAGCTTGAAAATAGTATTCCTCTTTCTAGCATTTGTTATTCTGTGGAAATATGAAGTATTTGAGTCCCCCCATTTGAACTCATTTTGTTTAGCTCTGACCTGCCATTTCCTTGCCTCCATAGCTTTAATATTCTTCAATATTAATAAACATTTTATCCTCTCCCCAAATTGCTCCTCAGACAATTTATTTGTCTCCTCCATTTGATCCAACCAATCCACTTTTTATGTAATTTATTCTTTCTCCTTTTTAATTCCACCAAACTCATTTCTGCTCCATTCCTTCAAGAAGTACTTCAAATTTTGCAGCTTCTTAAAAAAGACAAAACTTGCTTGTCCATGAAACTCCAAAATCCCCCACCATTCTGCCACTTTTTTGAGAAAATCTTTATGCATCAACCAACCATTCTCAAATTTGAAATAAGGTTTAGTCTGAAGCTTCGGTTTGGTTACTAACAAAAGAGGCTTATGATCAGATATGACTCTAGTAAGAGCCACCTGAATAGCATCTGAAAAGATTAAATCAAAGTCAACACTAAACAAAAATCTATCTAACCTGCAGGGAAGAGGATCCTCCTGCATGTCAGACCAAGTGAAAGCTCCTCCCACCAATGGTAGATGGGAAAATTGGGGATATGCCCCAAAACTGAGTGTCATCTTGGGAATATGTCCCACATTTCCAATTCTCAGTAATATGCCCCAGTCGTCCGAATTTTCATCCATCAAAGTTAATTAGTCAATGTATCGAATTTGACCAGTGAATATCATGGTATATGAGATATCATGGTATATGAGATATCATGGGTTACTGAAATGACACTTTTGACCTTGCTTTGTTTTAAAATAAAAAAAATTCTCCCATATCTTATTGGATCATCGTCTGGACTCTGGATGATATATTTGAGAAGCTGTACTTATGAGACTTATCTGATTAATTTTGAATATATGACGAGCAGGTAAGATCCAACTTAATTAAACCAAACATGCCCCAAGTATTAGCTCCTTCTTCTCTCCACGTCTTTTGTTCACATTAGAACAAACAAACAAAAAACAAAATTCCCGGCTGAAAAGATTATTGCAAAGGAGAAATAATGAAGCTTGACTTTGCAATGAGAAACAATTCCAAAACTTAAGGTTCAATTTGAGGTAATCAATCAAATTGATCACCAATTTCAAGTCGATTTAATCAAACAAGCTAACTAACTTTTAAAGATCATCAAAATGTCCAAAAGAAATTGATTGATTACAGCTTTTAGATTTTCATAAAAAAACTTTGTTGATTTCATCCAAATGAATATATATACTCAACAACCCATTGATTTAAAGCTTGGAACAATCAGATTAGATAGATTGCAGTAGCTAACACTAGATTTGAAGAAATAAAATTGTTGTAGCAGAGAATCGGGTTGAGGATGAACTTAATAGCAGTTAGTTTTTGTGTTACACTTCCTTTACACTCTATCACATGTTCTATGCTTTGATATTTGTAAGTATGTGAGAAGTGTGTGTGGAGTCCGTCTCGTATCCGGGTCAATAAATACTTCTTCTCTCTGGATTGGGAAAGAGAGAACTGCTTTGCTTTTCGCTTTATTTTCATTTTCAACCGTACCTTGGTATCGATCGAAAGCAATCTTTCTCAGGGTTCATCGATCCTTCATGGATATTTTTTAATCTCAGAGATCTTCAACTTTTCTCACAACAGCTCCTTCTCTGTGTTCAATTTGGTTCGTTGCTTTGAGATTTTTATTTTCTCTCTGAGAACTCTTTTTCAATTTAATTCTTCTTCTTTATTTCAATGGCACAACGAACTTTTGCACAAATTCCTTTTAATCAACTTCTCAACATCATTTCATTTAAACTTACTGATAATAATTATCTTACTTGGAAATCCTTAGTTCTCGCTCTCTTCAACAAATTTCGTGTTACTGGTTATCTTGATGGTTCTACAATTTGTCCTCCTCAATTTACATCTCGTAATCATCAGAACAATGATATTGTAAATCCCGCATACGTAACTTGGCAAGATGAAGATTCCACTATTATTCTACTTCTCAACTCCCTGATTTCGCTTCCCTATGTGGTTGAGCTAAAACTGCAATGAACTTTGGTCTAATCTTGCACTCTATTTGCTCTCAAAGCCTCAAACACACGTTTCAATTTTAAACTTATCAAATTGAAATGACTTGTTCAAACATATCTCAATTTTATTAAGAAAATTGTTGATGCCTTATGTAGTGACCCTCAAGCTCGTCAACGCTATCAGACCAGTCAAGAGACGTACTAACCGATAATAACTCAATTATTTTAACACGAGCGTTAATTAATATAAATTAATCTAATAACGATTTGGATTCGAAACTAGTATCATCGGTTAGAGATCGAAAAGTTATGCGAGATAGACTACCCGAACGTGTCAATCGGATACCGGACGACGAAGATATCATCGAATACGTATGAGTGTCAAATAATCATTTCTTTTATTTAACCTCATGGCTGCCCTTATCAATTTTGGGTGCCTTTATCACTTTCTTTGCCATACCATCATCAACGTGTCGAAGATAATTCATTCTCTTATCTTCGTTCTCTTTCTTTCTTCTTCTTCTGCTCCTCTTTCTCACCATTTTCTCGCTCGTGCTTTTCGAGAGATTTGTGAGTTGTGAGTGAGACTTGGGTGATAAGAATCAACTGATAAAGATGTTTAGATGATGGAAAAGTTGTGTGGTTGTTAGATTTAAAACAGAATCAATGGGGTTGAATCTGAGAGTATCAAAGTTAGGGTTTTTGAATAATGAAGTTTGATTAAGGTATCGAAGAATTGATTTGTGTATTGATTTCCTGATGGAAGAAGATTGAATGGGTTAACGTTTAAGTATAGTTATGAATTTGATTCGGTGGTGAATCGATGAGATAGGGTTTCTCAGGAAAACCTCAAAGAAGAATTGAGAGTTCGATTTGGTGATAGGTAAGAATAAATTGGAGATGGGTTTGGCTAATTGAAGAAAGGTTGGTGTTTAAATTGATGAAGAGAATCTGTTGTGAAGTTGAATTGAATGGAAAATAATTGGGTGTTATGTTCTGTTCTTCCCCAAATTGAATTAGGGTTTGATGAAGTTCAGAATATGAGATTGAAGATGGAATTGACGTGTTGGGATGTAGATGTAAGATGGGTTTGAATTAATTTAGAGTTTAGTTGAGAATTGATGGAGATGATTGGGTTTTGGGTTACAACTGAAATGATGGAACTAATGGAGGTAATTCTTCCTTAAGATGTTTAGTTCATTCATTCAATTTTATTGGATGAATCTATGTTTTTTATAATTGAACTAAGATTGAGATAGTCATGGTTGTTATGTGATGAAGATGAAATTGTTTAGTTAGTATTATCACAAGAGATGCAACCCCGATGTTAACTTATTTGGTGAATAGCCTAGTTTGGTTATACATGACTAATTGAGTTGAAATACTTGATGAACTGGGAAAGAATAATTCTGAGGAATTGTATGCATGATCAATTTAGGGTATGGTGGCTATAGAGTTGCAGATGTTATTCAGCTTTGATTGGCAGTTCATTGAAGTTATGTGTGGAATTGAATATAGTTCCGATCTCATTTGTGGTGTTAAATGGAGTTGAGATGTTGTTGAAATGGTAATGATGTTTGTATAGGTTTTGATGTTATAGGTGGTTTAGAATTAGTGTTTTGTGACCAGAGAATGGTGTTGTTTGTTGTGTGGAGGCACAGGGGTACTATTGAAGTTCTAGAGGTGGATGATTTGAGTTGGAAGTTGAATTACAACTCGAGTTAGAATTAATGTTTAGAAATTTGTTGTTCGGTGAAGTTTTAGATGAATGGTAGTAGTGGTATTATAATTGTGGATGTTAATGAAGGCTTAGAATTTTACAGAGTTTGACTAGCTCAAATGGCGTGAAGAATGAGCCTGGGTTGTACTGCAGTTGAGTCGATAAGAATGGATGGTTAGGTTGTACTTGATCTGAGATGAGGACATTCATTGTTGCGATGAGATTTGTAGTTGAAGTTAATTTGAGTGAGTTCAAGTTTGAAATGTTAGTTTGAATTGCAAATAGAGTTAGGCAAGGTTGATGATATTTCCTGAGTTAAATTAGATGTTCCTTAAAGCTGCAATTGCAGAGCAAGGTGAGCTTAGCTTACTTTTTGTAAATAGATTTTATATTTGTAATTGTGTTATTATAGTTATTTGAGTTAATTGAGTTTGTGCAATAGAACTAGATCAAGTTATTCCTCCCAGCCGACTATCTGATCGATTATGTTCTTAGCTGAATTAGATCATCGATCGAGTTGAGTCGTTATGACTCACCGATTTTCCTGGTCGCCTGAGTTGAATCAGTTGACCCGAATTGACTCGGTTAACTGACTCTATTTGACTTTAACCCGGACTTTGACCTTGACTTGACCTTAGACGTTGACCCCTATAGACTGTTATTGACCGTTTGTTGACCATATGGACTGGGCCTTAGTTATTGGGCTGTTTTGAGAGACTTGAGCTTAGGGCAGTTTCTTAATTAAACATTTTGGACCTCTTGTGGTCCGAATTAACATTCGGTTCCTTCTACAAAGTTGTAGATATTCACAAGACTTACCTACGGACTATAGAATCAATCTAATTGGATTAGTAAACTCTTAGTTATAATAAAGATAGAGGCCAAGATACCGTAATGGGCTTAGAACCATTAGATAGAATTGTATGATTCTTGTGTGAGCCTTTTGGCTAAACTCTTAAGAATGCTCGTGTGATTATCAGATAGATTCTATTAACAACGATCAATTCAAAGGATGAACCAGTGGATTGTGAATCTCGAGGTAGGCGTGGCTGGTCATCAAAAAGGTGTGGGAATACATTTAACAGGTTTTTAATCATCGTTATTTCTTTTACGAAAGTCTTTGTTTTATAAACTCATGCATTGTCTATTTCTTAATTGCATTGTCTATTCGCATATTTCATGCTTTTTTTTTATCTTTATGATTGTCTATGGGAAATGAGAATTTTCATCTATGGTATATTGATAACGCTTCCTTCCTAATTATGGCTAGGCGATACACCAAATATTAATAATAGGTGTGGAAATGGGCATCAATATTAAGGGTGTGTATACTAAACACCACAGACTAACTTGTCTTTATTTTCAGTGTAAATGTCACCGCAGAAATTATAAGGTGTGTAAATGTCACCGCAGAAATCTAAAGGAGGAGTTTAGGTCCATATACATGTTTGTTTATTTCAGTGGCTTTGTTATCTTTTAATGTTTGGGAAAACATGTAATGTTTTCCAACTCTGTTTTTCAAATCTGCATATGATTACTTAGAAGTTAAATGTTAATTATTTCCCATTTCGCCGACACAGATCGAGTTGCGCAGCTGGAAGCTCTAGAAGTTAACTTCGTTATTTGCTTATATTCGATATGTTTACTTTGTTGTAAATTCTATTTGTAAACTAAATGATTATTTTATATGTATCATTGGGGAGGAGTTCTTGTATATATATTTTTGAGCTAGGGTTAGTTTTGGATTAAGTTTTGTATCGCATTTAATTGAATGCTTAAGTACATGTTTTAGATTTTAGTGCCTCTTTATTTAGTTAATTCTTTGGATTAGTCAATTGTTAGCTTAGGGGATCTCAGGCATATATTCTATGGAAGATACTATCCAGTATAGCTTTGTGGCATCACATATTCAAACGGGACCTCTACAACAAACTATTCTCAGTAGATCGACTATCTCTGGCCCAAGCCATACCTTTCAACATGCTTTACATGGATACTTACAAGTATGTGGCTTTTCTTCTTCAGATTACAGTGTTGACATCTACCGCCCACATCCTATGAATTCATTGGCGGTGACCATATTTTGACGTTGTTATGAGGGAGTTATGACAAAGTTCAACATGTTTATGTGGACTCGATCTTATGGCAATGAAGTAAGTCCAAACATGCCCAAGACTACTTAATGGCCATACCCATTGATCGGGCTCAACCAATGTTTAGGACCTCGACAGTTTAGTTCGTCATTATGTTACAGGCTCATGATATCGCTTTACGCGTAGATAGCCCTTTCCCCAGTTGTAACAAGATGATGGATATTTTCGGAGACCATGCACTACATTGTGCCAGTGATGTAGGGTTGAAATTCCGACACGACTTAGTTCGTGATGTACTTGTTGACATATGTCTTAAGGCCGGGGTTGCAGTACGGAAAGAAGCCCCCTTGGGGTTTGTGTCGGA
Organism: Papaver bracteatum; assembly: GCA_023529315.1. Taxonomy (NCBI): domain Eukaryota; kingdom Viridiplantae; phylum Streptophyta; class Magnoliopsida; order Ranunculales; family Papaveraceae; genus Papaver; species Papaver bracteatum. Next base: position 5,920 of record JAJJWX010004891.1, on the reverse strand, counting down.
CAATGACACTGCCTTAAGACCAGCAGATATTCGTCCACAATTGGGAAAATGGACAAGACATGTGTTTTGATGTCTCAGAGTTTCACCATTCATCGGTGGTGGTGTACTGTACCTTCACATGCAGGGCATGCCATATCTAATTCCATCTCGCGCAAACGCAGGAAATACTTGGATATATGTGCGCACATGGTTATGGTTTCAGCATTTTCGCCTTCACCACGCTAGGTGAACTTAGTGACGATGCCACGTTGTTTTGAAGAGGCTTAAAACCGCTTTGCAAGACACGACACAAATGGCAAAGTGGGTAGTTCTCTATTTCATGAGATAGGCATTGCTATTCGAAGGTGTGGGAGCTCGACTTGTTGTTAGACTCCCAACCGTTTCTTGTAAAACCTATATTATCCTTCTCTTTTTTTATTTTAAATAAATAAATAAATAAATATATATTGTTACGAAAAGATGTACTTAATGGACTTGCGTGAGCGTCTAGTTTAGTTGGGTACTCTTTGATACAAAATAATTGAATTGAGGCAAGTCAGGCCTAGCTCGCTAGGTGAGTGATTTTGAGTTCTTTCACGGTTTGTTTTAGAAATCTTTTTTGGAATTTTTGTTCAGGGTTTATCAGAGAGAACCTTGAGGATATAAGTATTTATTCACTGAAGACGAGAGTTATTCGACATTCTGAAAATTTATGTAATTTTCATTTCAAAATGGATCCATTAGCAAAGAAAGGTAAGATTTCTATTAATCAAACTGCTTCATCAGTCATCACCACCACCACCACCATCACCACCATCATATCAATAATAGGTAGCAGTGTTGATTTATTACCACAGATTCTACTACATTTACCATTAAAATCTCTGATTACATCCGAATCTGTATTCATACAATTCACTCATTTCTAATCCAGATTTCCTTCACAAACATTTCCTTCAAAATCCGTCTCGGTTATCAGTCTCGGGATTATACTGGATCAATAACTATTTGGGTCGAAGTCGGAGACAATCCGTATACGATTACATCAATCTTGATCGTGGAGATGCGAATGGTAATTGTTATGTCCCATTTGAAACCCTAAGTTTTGCTAAAATTGATTTTTGGATTAAGATTGTTCAATCTTGTAATGGTCTGTTTCTTTGTAGTAGTTGCCCATTTTATAATGATAAATGTATTTATTACATTCTCAATCTGTTCCCTAAGCAATACAGTATCTTGCCTAAGCAATACAGTATCTTGCCTCGTCGAAATTGAGAAGAAGTGGGTTCAGTTTCAGCAGTAATGTTAGTTTAGTTTATGATCCATTGCAGTCACCGTATTACAAAGTCATATGTATGTGGAATAATGGTGCAAGTCTCGTGAAGAAACGGATAGAAATTTACTCTTCCGAAACTTCGTGTCTTGGAGGCGCTGCGGAGATGAGTATATGATAGCTTCTACTTTAGGAACTCGTATGCCTGGTGTTTTCTGGAATGGTTTGTTGAATTGGATGCCAGGCGATGCATCTTTGGTTTATTTCAATATTGATAGAGAAGTAATTGGGAAAGTGTCTAGGTCTCACCAGGATAATCCACTCCAGTTTGCGGACCACAAAATTAATAGCTTTAGTGTGTATGGGGGACATTTATTTTGTATTGAGGTTTCTAGGGAGGAGTACTCACGCTTCGATTTGTTGGAAATGTACACTGGTTACACTGGTTGGAATGTGAAGTATATAGTGGATTTAGAAGGACTAAGAGATTTGTACCCAAGATTGAGTTATGATTGTGGTTACAATCTGATATCTTTTGAAGAAGAAAAAGAAGATTCACCCAAGTTGGTACTACTGATACATGAGAGCGAAGTAGTTATCTCATATGATGTTGAAAATATGAGCTTTGTCAAGATTGGTAAAGTAGCACCACAGCATTACACACAGAAGGGTATACCATTTCAAGAAGAGTTCAGTTTTCAGAAGTACATCGAGTCACTTGCTTGTGTTTGATTGTTTAATTGAATACATCTTGGTTTGTTAATCTTTGATTGTAAACTGCTCCTGCTACTGCAAATTCAAGGGTAAATTTTTTACTACGTTGTTCCATCGATTGATGGAGACCAGATCTTTTCATGGAGAATTTGCAAAGAGAATTGCATTAATGGAGGCAATTCAGATTTTAGGCAATAAAAGAACCAAGGTACGTGCAGGTTCAGTAGTTGCAAACATATTATTTAGATAAGCAATCCTGTAAGATGTTTACTTTGTTCATGGTGAAAGGTTGTAAACATGAATCTGTTATGTTTAAGTAATGCTTAGAGCTAAATTATTTCATTGGGAAAATTATGAGTGCATGTTTACCCAACAATGAATTGGGTCAATTGTACTAGTTGACAGTATGTGACCATGTGTAGCTAATGTCATCGTTAGATGAATTGGTCCCCCAATCAAAGAGAAAGATTCTCTTGAAGGTTGGCTCATTCCCATCAATTATGTCTGTTTTTCTGCTGCTGTAGTTTTATTTTGGTGCATGAATAGAAATGTGTATATAACTAGTATATAGAGATGGAACTAGAAACTGCACTCAGAAGCACTCTCGGTTGCATAGTTGGTTCTGACAAAACAAAAATATTTGAAATTGATGGTATAACTTGATATGGATATATAATATTTAAGGCTTCCATGCTAGTGGTGTCAGCTTCGGTCATCAGTGCCCTGTGGTCCAGTAGTATGTTTATGGCCAACACTAGAGACATTATCTGAGTTAGGTTCGATTTAGCGGAGCATATCAGTTTATGTATTAATCACTGCACAAGCATCAGTTCAAGATCTAGTAGCATCTTCTCGCTCTATTGTGTTTTTGAACCACTCCTAAATCCAATTTGTACTGCGCCAGAAAATGATGTTACTGAATTAGTGAGGAAAGAAGTAGTTATCTGATCAGGATCTAAACTTTTCTGATTTAATTATGGCATCTCATTGTGCAGACTAAAAATTCTGGATTAGTGGTTATTGTGGGTTTTATAACAACCAGAGTAAAACTGAACAGCTTAGCTGATGCAGAAAGTTCCGCTGGAACGAGGCAGTTTTCATGGGTTGCTGAGAATATTAGAAAATGGTTAATATGTTCTTTTCAGGAGATATAAATAACAAAGAAGTGAACCAGTATATGGGAGGCAGGCAGGCTGGTAGGCTATTTGTAGAATTAAACCAGTATCCACAGAACTGTAAATGTGTAGCAAGTTTAGGCTATTTGTAGAACTAAACCAGTGTTCACAGGACTGTAGATTTGTTGTAAGTTTAGGATATTTGTAGAACTAAACCAGTGTCCGTAGATCTCTGTACATCTCGTAGTAGTAAAGTCATGTCAAGTTATATCAAGTCTTAGTATAGCCCGTTGAGGAACCCCTATTTTGTGGACAGGGGTACACCTGTAAATGTTAACTGGACTTTGGGAATTATTGTTACTGCTAGTTTTTCAAATTGCTTACAACATTTCAATATAACCTGGTTTGCTTATCTTTGGTTTGCATTTGCTTAGACTGCTGCAAATTCAAGGATAGCTTTTGTTGATACCCATTATAATGGTACTACTACGCTGTCTCGCAGGCAGAGCAAGAGCAGATCTTTTCATGGAGAAATTGCATTAACTGAACAATTCAGATTTGAAGCAAGATAAGAAATTAGGTATGTGCAGGTTCAATAGTAGCCGCTTTTCTTCATGATATTAATGTGCAATCCCGGAAGAGATTTTTTATGGTTTTTGGTGAGAAAGTTGTTAACTTGAATCTGGTACGTTCAAGTAAATACCTAGAGCTAAAATATTACTTAGAAAAAGGCCTGAACTTGAGTAACTGTAACAATGAACACTAGTTTTTCAGTATCAAACTTAAACATAGATACGAGAATTTTGCAACTTAAGGTTTGTGAATGAATTTCGGTAACATAATAGAAGATGAGAATGCAGTCTTTCATGTTATGTTGTTTGTGGCGTCTCTTAGCTAGGAGCACTAGTTCCTCCTAGAGATGTTTGCTATTCTTGTTGTAGTTGTTGAGTTCTGTCCACCTAAATTCGAGTTTAACAGATTATTGTTGATGTTAAGTCCTAGCTTTATAATTGGACTATTAACACTGATATCTTTTCAGATTTTTCTTTGTCCACAATAATTTATAATTGGGATGCTGTAACTCACATCCTTGTAACTTTTTTGCTTGGCTAAATTGGGGCCGATACCACTTAATTTGGGCCTATAGCTAGATGACAAAAAGGTCATTACAAATAACCTTCACACCACCCCTTATCAAAATAATTACCTAAGTACCTATTTTACCCCTGATTAATTAGCATTAATTAATTGTATTAGGGGTTAATTATGTTTTGGATGTGAGATTAACTAATGTTAGAGAGTTCTTCATAGGGATGGCCATTTTCCCCACCCAAACCCATCCCCGTGGGTACCTAGCCCTATTGGGTAGGGTTTTACCTGTACAAACGGGGATGGATTTGGGTATGGGTAATACCCGAAATCAATGAAGCGGGGATGTGATTCAAGGTCCCCGCCCCATACCTTTTACATTTTACGGTTTTAGATTTTTTGTTTTAGGTTACATGATTACTTCATATATAGTAATCCTATGGTTAACATTTTGGGAAGAAACTGAAGCAGATGATGAGATGGTTAACATGTAGGAAAATACTTGATAAAAAGGAATTAAAAACTAAAAGGAGTGATTCATTTATAGACCAATTATTTTTTTTCGTTTGCTTGTTTTAAGATGAGTTTGAGTTTGAGATTTTAGAAACCATTTTCTTAGACTATTATTATTGGTTGAAACATCGTGCTTAAGTTTTGATTATTAAATTAACTCATCATACTTGAACTTAATGTTATGGGTAACCCGCCCCGTATGGGTATTTCCCATACCCGCCTCATCCCAGATCATGCGGGTAACGGGGAGGGTAGCAGTGACTGGGATACAAGGTCCCCGCCCCATGACCATCCCTAGTTCTTCAAAACATCAAACATTTTGATTTTTTTCGTAAACAGTACTCATAATCGGTTTACGTTCATGAACTTGTAAACCGATTCTGGATTGGTGTTCCAAATTAACAGAGGACATTCATAATCGGTTAACGTTTCCATGTGTATAATCCGATTTTGATAATCGTGTTTTACATATTACATATATAAACCGATTGTTTCATTTTATAAGATTTTTTTTTTCATTCATTCCATTATTATTGTACGATGCATTTAGCACATGAATCAATCCTTTAAACCCCTAGGCGACCCTAGTGGAGGAGTTATAGTCTCGTGAGGGTTTACATAGAGATCTACCCACAAAACCTACACTAAAATCATCAATTTTCGCTGGAGGAATCTGAGTCCCATATAGCCGACATGAGGTCCGGAGCATACTCGGGAATTTTGGATACCATGAATTGATAGCTTGCATCGAAAGCGAATGCTTCCCCCTTTTCCTCCGAGTAGCGCGCTTTGACGACTTCATGCTACAAAAACAAAACACAAACTTACTTTGTTAGTGGTGTTTAGTTGGAAAATCAAACAACACGGATCACGTCAAATAAACCACAAAAATACTTACAAATTGTTCAATGGACAATCCAAAGTGGCTAGCGTTCAAAATCGGTTTTTGGATAGCCAAAAAAGCAAGTATCGCTTTCTAGATCGACTAGGTGCCTAGCGTGGATTTGTTGAACAGTTCTTCCATTTGGATTCCCAAACTCTTGCCTATAATTGTTATGTACCCTTGCCCAAAAGGTTACGAAATCCACCCTTACGGAGGACTGACGTCTAACTCGAGTTTCCGCGTACCATGCTTTGGTGATTGCCAAATCTTCGTTTGAATCAAATGATGCCATTTCTTGTATGTGGAGGTATGAAATGAGTAGTTGTGGAGTATATGGAGTGAGGGGGAATACAA